>JALBCR010001374.1:0-168978 GCA_030710515.1 Abscondita cerata | reverse complement strand
CTGTTCGTTCAGTTACGTATTGCTTGTCTACTCTCACACTAGGCGCCAGAATGTGACGTTGTTAATTTAATTATTTTTTTGTAGTATAATTTGACATTTTAATTAACTATCAATTCATCTCATATTTCTTCCGCAGTTGTTTTAAAACATTTTATCTCAATTTTAAAATGCAAAATTCTGAAACTGATCATTGCAGTATGTTTATAGCTTTATATATAAAGAACTTGAAATTAAAAATAATTTATTTACTACCACAAGAACTTTAACAAAACATCAACAAATAAACCCCTTGCATTGTTCCTGTTTCTGCTTTTTATGATATTTATCTCATATACTTTGATTACTGATTTTTAAGATGAGTATACTTTTTTATTTCCTGTTACTGGTAAAATAACTATTAATTAATTTCTTCTTATTCTTCTACGTTTTTATTCGTTTACATTTTTTTAGTCACGGTCATCAACTATTTTTTTATTCTCTCATTTTCATGTTTTCTATTTTTTTAAATTAAATAAAGTTCTGTGTTGATATTTTAGTTTTGCAAATAACTAATTTTAAAATTTTATTACAACTTTCATTACTAAAGATTAATGATAATATATTTTTTTTTCAAATACGAACCGTTTAAATCATAAATAGTTAACTCCATTTAAAAAAGGGACTTCCGATCGTTAATAGGATTAACACTGAGAAATCGAAATTGAACCGGTATCAACTGACATCAAAACTGTAAAGCAGGTATTTCGAATAACTACGCGTCGAATTACAATTTCTCGTGCAGTTTTAGTGTTTTGTTTTTTGTTTTCATAAATAAAACAATAAAAATGTATGTGTTCAATGAGGGCACATACCACAACGGTGTTGGGATTCAATAAGGAACTTTGTTCATAAGATTAATATAGAACGCAGTCAATAAATAAATGTCATTAGTGGAACACAATTTATTATACGTTACCGTTTTTGAAATATGTGACACAGTTTAGATAGTACTCAATACTCGAGCTGGTTCAAAAGTTGCTCTGTTTTAATAGCGTTACGTTCTTTCATTTTACGACGCTGTATTTAAAGAAAATAAATCGTGGTGGTTTTCCCAGTTAGTTATTGGGTCTTCTTTTTAGAGTTAGAGTTTAGAGATGGGAGATGGGTCATCAATCTATAACCAATGGTCTTCGGCAAAAAAAAGACCATTGGTTATAGATTGATGACCTACCTCTAAATTCTAACTTCTAAAAGCTAATAAACTGAAACTACCACTAATATAATTACTGGGAGTCCACTGTTTCCGTTTAAGTAAATTTTCCGCCGCACCTTTTCTTTATCTTTCTCGGAAATTTTCTTTATAATGCGATCATGAGTTTTACTTTTAAAATTTTTAGAGTTTTAATTTAATAATAAGCATTACTAATCGGATGAAACATTGTTTAAACAAAGTTTGCGTTAAATTATATTTAAAATAATAACAATAGTTTTATATTTTTCTAAATAATAATATTGAAGATATTAAACGAAGATGGCATGATTAACAAACAAAAGTTGTTGAATATTTTATTTTGTACAATTGTTACTAAAACGTTAGAACGTTAAAACATTAACTTTTTCTTTTTCTTACTTTTTCCGATAAATTAGAATTAGTTCTTTAAAAATAATCAGACAGAATTTCTGTCGTCGAGACGACCACCGTTTCTTTTGTGTATAAAACACGTTATTTGATTTCTCCTCACCCGTCGCAATTCGCAAGAGTCAAGCGTTTATATGAGAAAATTTCCCCAACTGGCCGTTATTCACTATCGACGGAAACACACGAACATCCACGAATTTCAAATTTTGACGGAAATTGATTCAACTTTGGTATCACTATACTACTTCCCAAATATATACACTGAAATCATAAAGTTTGGAGCAAATTTCTCAATTGTGTTATTATGTTAAAACAAAAACGCTATAGGAAACGTCAATTTGGCTTTTTAACAAGCCAACTTATGACATAAAAATTTTATTTATGACATTATTTAACTGAATAGTTTTAAATGAAAATTCTAATTTTTGGATACAAATATCGTGCTGACATTTTTTGAAAACGTAACACATTTACTATAAAAAAGAAAATCGTAAGTTTAATAAAAATAAAACGTTTCTATTTAGAAAGAATTTTCTTTCTTTAATATTTGCTTCACATTTTTTAAGTATAAACAAGTATAAAAAAAATCAAATTTAAGTCTTACGATTTTTTTATATTCAATTTAACTCATTTTTGACAGTGAGATAATTATGATATTTAGGGCAAAATATTAAGACTATTGAATTATTTTGTATGTAAAAATTTTACTTTATGACTAACATCACCGTATCACGTATTCGAAATAATGCCAAAATGACTTAAATAATAAGAATATTTTTCTTGTGAGTGTGATAGATACCGCATAATGTGTTCTTTTCACTATTCCATGTAACAGAAGAAAAGAAAATCAACAAGCTGATAGCAACAGTGACGAAAAAAGATACATCTGACGAAAACCTTCGCATAATCACAAATGGATCACATAGCAGACCAAGTTCAATTTGTTCAGAGTTTGAACAAGAACCAATAACAAAATGGGTTGATATTGTAACATTACCTTTAATGATGGCATACGTAACAAGGTATATTTTTGGGACCGATAAGTTAAGACCTAACGCATTTGAAGTTCGTGGATTAAATGGACTGAGTACAGGAATAATTCATTGCGATGATTCCGCATTGCTATCGCAGTGGTTAAAAATACATTACTGATAATATTATTGGGCTTACTCATTTACAAGTATTTTTTTAAGTTTTGCGATATTGTGAATCTACGCGTTTTCCTTGTAGATGAAACTTTATAATCGAAATTTTAGCGTATCTGATAGAATTGAGTATATGGGCTGGGTAAATGAAGGTGTAATCAACAATAATCAACCTTGGCAAAATTATAAACCGAGGTTTTAGCTCTAAAAGGTGCGGACCTAATGTTGTTTGACTCTCCTCCGGTGAGTTTTTATAATTAGGTATATCAATCTCACTAACTAGTGTGTACACTCAATACAAAGAAAAACGAGACTATTTTGCTGCAAAGTATGTTATTATTTTTTCAACCCTTCTTAAACCACTGAAGCTTAATTTAACCAAATCAAGTTGTCTTGATTTTTAATTTTTGAGTGTACACAAAGACAATGTGTATAACTGGTTTTGTTTAAATTTTCAATTGTAGTTAAACGTGATGGATTGGGATAAATGTCCTTTAGTTTTTAAAGTATATCAAACAATGTTTAGGGTTGTAAAGAATCAGAAAATGTAGACCGAACGGCAACATTGTTTTTAGTGCAAACTTCAGGCCAAGATTCACGTTATTTGTCAGTTGAAACTCGTCAAGAGTTGTTAAGGATAGAAAATGCGTGGCACTGTTCTGTGTGTACTGCTGTTATGAAGTTAGGGGTAAGTTATTTTAATGAAAAAACTCGTCACATTGCAATTCTTCTATAAGTGATGTTTATGATTTTGTTTCCATGTTTCTTAAATGTTACATTGTTTTCCAATTACCTGACTTGTTTGATTTTATTAATATTACGTTTGTTTATCACTCGTCGTTCAAGTTTCAATATTTTTACTATCCTCTTTAATGTGACCAATCCTTTTCTTTGTCATTTTCTTCGTCCAAAGTTATTTTGAAAAACATTCCAACTTTGGGTTCTTGACTTCAATTGGGTTTCTGTTACATTTTTTCTTCTTTTTGGTTTAGTACGATTGTTCCATGATTTATCTTATTCCTTTCTTCGTCCCTCCTGTTACATTTTTTCAATGTCGCTTTAAGCAAGCTTGTCGTTTTCAAGTTACTTTTATTGTTTATAAAAATTTTCTTTTCTTCTAAGATTATTCCCAACGTCTCTTCTTCACTCATGCCTTTTATTTTCCATCATAACATCCACACTCCCTTTTACGTTTCTTCTTCTTAGTGTCTTAGACAGAAATCTTAGCAAGTTTATGTCTAACTATCTCTACACTATCTTTTTTATTAAACCCATCACTGTATTTGCTGGCATATCTGATTTAAGTATTAAAATTGTTCAACTTTACATTTTTTATCTTACCATCGGTACTTCTTCTTTCCCATTATTCACCATATGTTCTATGTTTTCCCTCACATCCATTAGCACCATATCGCACTGTACAATTTTATCAGCGATTCTCTATCTTCCTAAGTCACATTTGTTATCTTTTCAGTGACCACATCTGAAATACCATTACAAAATACGTTCCTCCTTTTAATTTATTTATTCCATTCGTCGTAAACCTCTTGTCTTTGGTCCATATTGTTTATTTTACAAGCATGTCTTTAAATTTTGCTTCTAATTTTGTTTTACTGCCTAAGTAGGTATACCTTTCTTATCTTCTTGGGTCATATTTTTAATGAAGACTATTATCTTAATAGGGATTTTTGAAGTGGAGGAACTTCAAGGAATCTTTATTAAAATAATAGTCTTCAACTTTTTTTTTGGAGGATAAATAAAAATTAATTCAATTGCATATTTTTATATTTCTCCTTAGCCACACCTCAAACACCTATTTTTGTATCGTCTTTTGTTGATGCTTACGAACATAAAAAAATCTTGTAGCAACTGAATTCTTGTCGCTTTACACCCCACTGTATTCACTACGTCTACTATATCATATGGATAGTAAATCTTAAGAACTCCACCTCCATAATTTTTTTCATTATAAACATTTTCTCAAAATTTCAATGAACTAAGCAGTTTCTTTTAAAATGTAGGCCGATGTTCCTAAAGTTATTTCCTTTATATCAAAAGCGTTTTTATATGTCACTCCATATTCGCAACTCAATTTTATTATTTATTTTCTTTCCTTAATGTCGACGTTTAGGCACAATTCTAAAAAAAGTGATTTTTGTCGCACTACACTCTCGTATCATTGAATAAATCTTACGCACCTTACCACACACCTGTGTGTGAAACACACAACTTGTTCACAATCTTTCTCAAATCTTCACCTTTAAAACCGACGATGATCAGCACTCTTCTCTTTAGTTCTCTTTGGTTTATCTGTCTTGTTGTTTTGTGTTTCTATCAATATAGACTATCCTATATTTCCGTAATTTTCTTCAAAGATACCTTATCTTGTAGTTATTCATTTCAACTCATATTTTTTATCCTCCTCCACAACCACATCTCAAACGTCTCAATTTTTTATTTATCTCATTTTCTTAAAAACTACATTTTAGGCAACTCAGTGGTTTTACCTGGTTTACACCTTTATTACTCCTCCTCATTTCAAAAAACTTTTCAAAATTTCATATTTAGTGGATGTTAAATGAAGTTGATCCAAGCAGCAATTCTGTCAGCGTATCGTTATTTTTAATCCACCCTTATTTCCTATTCTTGTGTTTTCGTCAAACTGAGATTGCAATCTTTCTAAATTTGAATCTTTACTTTTCTTTTCTCCTTTTGTCTTTACATTATATTTACTGCGTTCATAATCCGCATCTTCTTTCCAAGTTACTTTATTTTTCTACCCTATTTTTTGTTATCAACTCATATCTTCAAGTACCTCATCTCAAATACTTTCCCTTTTTTTCAGGTTTTTTGTTTTAGCAACACTGTATAAAAGTCTTGAGCAAATATTTTTTCGCATCATCTCCCATGGCAATCAGTCCTCACTGCTTCCTCTTTTTCATTTTAAACATTTTCTCAAGACTAAGTGTTAAATAAAGTTGGTGATGAGCAACAATTATCGAACTCTCCTTTTTAATTCTGTTTTCCTCATTTCTTCTCAAGAAGCGCACATTTACTTTTTGATTTACCCTGTTATTTTATCAAAATGGGCATAGTTGCTTTATGCGTTAGGATTTGTTGATTTTCTCTAAAAGCCTTTTTTCTGTTTACGTTATCTTTACTGCGTCATTTTTCACGTTTCTCCAGAGTCATCTTAAACTTGTATGTCTTTCTTGGCGTTTTTAAGCAATACCTTACAAAAGTCCTTTAGCAACTTCTTTGTTTTTATATTTTTAGTGAAAGCGATTACTTTTGCCCCTATTGTTTCATGTGGTTGCTCCATACCATACAATTTTAGGCTTTAACCTCGTCCACTCTTCCTTGTTGCTTTCTTCCTGTTGACTTTTCCAAAATATTTCTGATTTTGACGCATTAAACAAAACGCTAAACTTTTCTTCATTGCAGAGTAAAACATTCACCGTAAGCTATAGCGGTAAAACAGTTGGATTAACTTTAGACTGGAATTTAGGATTTTCTTTGCACGAAGCTGAATCGAAAATTCCTGTATGGCAATACAAATTTTCGCAATTACGGGGTTCTTCGGACGATGGCAAATCTAAGTTGAAACTTCACTTTCAAGATATCGAAACAAGAGCTATCGAAACGAAAGTATGATGAGAATTTACTAACTCCAATAATTTTATTAATTGTTCAATTTTTTTTTCAGGAATTAGAATGTTCTATACTTCAAAGTTTGTTATTTTGTATGCATGCGTTTTTGACCGCTAAGGTCGCTTCCGTTGATCCTACTTTTCTTTGCTCGATGATACCTTAAATTATAATAAAAACGATTGTAAATATTACTACCTACTAGGAGTAAAGAGTTTTAATGATATGGATTAGAATTGTGATAGTTTTAATAACGTGACTGTATCAATAGTAGAGGTAATGTCGATAAGATTTTTTTAATGCTTAGTCTTTCTACGTCGGCATTGGTATTAAAACCTCAGATCTTCTGCACTAGTGGTCGTGAATATTCCAATGTTCCCTTACATATGAGTGAGTTTGCGTATGATGCAAAACTATTTTGTATGGTTTAAGTAGTATCCATACTGTCGCGAGATCTTAGATATTTGATTATAGTCGTGCAAATTCTTTGTATTTGATTGCTTCTAATCTATAGCAGAACGGTGATCAAATGCAAATTAAATCAATAGTCAATAACATAGATTATAATGTTACTGTTACGGCGCATTGATTAGTGCAATGTAGAACAATTTGTTACCTTTAAGTAATTTGTAACTCAGGTTAAAAGAGGTATAGTTTTACCATAGTACGTTGTTCAGGTAGCAATTATCGTCATTTTGTTTTACATTATCGGTTTTATGACGACGATAGTTTATGATCAATAAACTTTTAGTATAATTTTAAGAGTAACGTTATTAAAAATCATTAAATGTGAAACCAAAGATCACAATGTTGAAAAACCCGTGAAAATATTAGTTAAGCAACGTTCAGCCTGGCCACTAATCGAATGAATGATCAGAAAACGTATATTTTTTAGTATTAGGTAATGTTTTCTAGAATTTGACGTAAAATGTCACGACATCATTTGGGTGCGTCGTAAGTTAAACTTAAAATGACTTAGATTCCTACCTGGGCGAATATTCGATGATGTTTGATAATTTCAGGCACCGATTTTATGTGTTCAGTAAAAACAATATCATGTGTCTGTAAATGTGATTACCCTTAATATCAAATTTTATCAGTTTCAATTTTAGTCAATTACGTAGATATCTAAAAATAATTGTTATTTAAAAAAATATCTTTATTGTTACATATTCAGTATGAGACATTCAGTTTAAACAAATGTTGCTACCCAAATATAGATATATTTATCATTTAAAAGCGCAATAACCGTAAGTATCATTATTTTCTAATATCAAAATGTAAAGTATTTGTTAAATATTACGATTGCAATTTATAGTGTTATACATTTTGGCGCAATAAAGTGTTATTAGAAAAATCACATTATTTTATTAATTTAAGTTAACAATGCGTGCAGGTCTGGCATAATTTTATTTGGACATACGAATTGTACGAGTAGAAAGAAGAAAGAAACAATATTTAGTACAAGTTAGCAAGAAAGAATGACTTTTCCCAATGGCGTGTGCATGTTTATCAGTAACTGGTATTTATAGTTTTATAGTTTATAGTTTAAAATGTTAGATTATTCAACCGAACAAAGAAGTAAGTGTGTTGAATTAATTACTGTTCCTTTTATTGATGCACACTTATAATTTAAAGTTTTAGAAAGACATTAGTGCTGAACTGAGGAAAACACAATGGTAAACGACATGTAGGTCAAAAACAAGAACAAATATGCTGAACAAAAATGTAGCTGAAACAAAGATGACTAATAAAAATCAAATATAGATATAGAAGATAATGTATGAAAGGTTATTATTAAGACTGGGGCTAGTTTAACTTCTCATGTACCGCAACCAGGTGTGATCTATATCTTTAATAAAGTCGATCAGTTCCCTAGTGATATACTCTAGATAATCTATTCATTCTCTTTGAGCATAAAGCTGGGTACCTCACTATGATGTGTTGCATCATTTTCACCTCTTCATAACAGTACCTATATGTATTACCATCAGCCAGTCTCTTACATATTCCGCAGGTGTGGATGTGTCCTCTTAGTGCACCACACGGGATTTTTGCGCACTTCTTCTAAAGTTTATTACCCTTTTCACTTTTTTTATTCGAGTTAAGAAATTTTTTTAAATGTTTAAAACCTGGTTGATTTTATTTTTTCTTTAATTGATGATAACCTCCTACAAGTCTCTTTGACCAAAGCGGTACATGGGAAATGATCCTATAAAAATTTAGCTGTGCCAAGTTTGACTTGCTAATCGACTTTCTCGTTGTCTGGTATTTCCTCATGCCCTGACACCCAAACAAGCTCAACTTCATTCTTGTCCGCCAGGTGATTTAGGAATTGATAGCATTCTTGATTTCAAGCTATTGCCTTGCAGGTTTTAATGCCGCTTGGCTGTTTGACATGATGTCTTTGTCCACATCGGTTCTTGGTAATCAGCCATGTGAATGGTACATACTGGTAGAATTATCATCGACGGACACGTGTTATTTACACTTTCATTCCACCATAAACCTAATCGGAAGATGGACATTATATTTGTGGTTAAAAACTATTTTTTGTTTATTTGGCTGCCCAGTGCTGTCATGCTCAACAACAAATTGGTGCCCAAAAGAATTTCCAAAACAAAATTCTTTGTGCAGTTTGAGTGCTTGTTTGATTGTCTCCGCTTTGATTGCCATCGGTAGGTAATCCAAACTAGCTTAGGAACTCTACCGCGGCGAAGGAAGTTGTTCTTACAGCATCTACGGTGCTCAGGCATGCCAGTCTTTGCACTTTGCAAGTTTTTTCTATTTTCTTTCTAGATCTCTTTATGTTTTTGACAGCAACTTTCTTTCTTTGTTACCGAAAGAAACACAATATTGAAACACCATAACTTTCTTCGCCTACTGACTGTCCACAAATAGCACGAACAGGTTGTTTAGAACTATAACAAACATGTTCACCGTTCTTGGAACACGTAATATAATTTGACTTGCCGCTCTTGTATCAAATTATTAATTCAAATTGGAATAAAAATGAAGCCTAAAACCTACTGCAAATGTTCTTCCAATAACTGAGGATGACTTTTCTGTGCTATACGATAGTCAATGTTGGTACTAATTTTAAAGCTTGTGGTTGTGAATACTATTGTTTTGATAACCGTCGGGGTCAAGAAATATGTGTTTATATCATAAATTTTGTATACTTTAAAACTCTGTTGCCTAGAGATGGTCTTTGTTTTCCGTCACTTTCAATTGTCTTTTTGAGTAATTTCTCTATATTTTTGTCCCATCAAAGGGCAAATTATTGATTCTATTTATTAATGAAAATTTAGTTTTTTTTAAATACAGGTTTCAAGATATGGAAAATTAATTTTGGTTGTGTAGTTGGAGGCGTTGTAAAAATTTTTTTTGAACTGAATATCATTTTAGCAAGTTTTTTTTAGAATTGGTTTTTTTTGATATTTCGATAGGTCTGACCTCTCTCGGTTTCTAATCTCTAATCTCTAGTCTCTAAGTAGTTGTTATTTGTGTTTGTAAAATAGAGTATAATGTAATATATATTCATACATGTAAAAAGTGAGAAATGTATATGGTTTTTATTCTTTTTATCTTGTTTATTAAATGTTTAATGATACGTCATCCGTTTACAAAATGGTGTTAGATGGTTGTTATTCGCGTTTGTGAACTAGATTATAATGTATAAGAAAGAAAAATATATACGTTTTTACTCTTTTCATCTTGTTTTTATTAAATTTACAGTTTTTTTCATCTTTTCATCATACATCATACAATCATTCATCTCTTTTTAATCAATCTTTACAGCTATATACAAACTTCAAATTATATTTCTCAATTGTCGGTCGTTGTAGCCTACTGGTTAAAGCCCTGGATCGGTAATTAAATGGAATGTCTGCGTCATTAGCCTGTTGACAACAACAACAACAACAGCCTTATTAGGATTTTCCCTAATAAGGTGAGAGGCAGAGATAAGGAACTGCCTGATGAGGTAAGATGTAATTAGGTTAATTACCTTCCACTTTTCCTAATTATCACAATGTTGAGTTGTCCTCCTTCTACTTAAGTTATTCAGTTAAGTAAGGTTGACAAGTAAACCACCAAACAATGGCCACTATACGTACACCATTATATGCTCTTTGGTACTACATTTTTGATCACGCGGATAAGTTTATTAAAGAAGAGTTGATTATTCTTCTTTCTTCAACATTTCGCCTTCGAACTTCAGTTTGAAGTATCACAAAGTCTTGGTTATAATTTTTTTTGAATGTACTAGGTAATTATATTTCTGAATAACGGCATATAAAGTTATGTGCATCATTGTAATTTAAATCCGATAAAACTATGTAATCGAATTTTCATTGTAATAAGTTTCATTTATTTTGGTAGTTTTGTTACATTTCAATCTGCGAGTTATGGCTAGGGCATTGTTGCACATTTCATACGTGATTTGATTATGGAGTCCATTAACTAAAATGTTGTACACAGCCGTTTTCACTTAAAACAGTTTAATAATGTTGTATAATATATTATTTCCCAGTAAATTTATATATATCTTTCGGTCAGTTTGATTATCAAGATCGCAGTAACGTTGATATTATTCATTCCTCCAAGCAAAAACAATGACTTTAAAACGTAAATCTTAAATTTGTTTTAACGATACACTCTTCTTTTATATGCTGGGGAGAGTTGAAAATGTAGCCTTCACTAAAAACCTTTTAATTGATGAGTGTACTCTACATAACTGCATTTTCAATGTCGACCTATAATGACTATGAACAGCATTATAAATTAAATCCGATAAATGTAATTGAATTTTGTTCGCAATATGTTTCATTTATTTTGCTGGATTGTTACATTTTAATATGTGAACTAATATAACGCGACTATCATTTTAAATGCACAAGGTATTCCATAACTAGAATTGTTATTTTTCTTTGTTATTTTAATGAGGAACTACTAAATTCTATTTCAGTTTCAGGATTTTTAGAACATTTTATATCCTGTACTTGCGATGCTGTTTTGAACTTTTCTTACTCATATACATAATATTTCCTAAGTATGGTAAAATTCTTTAGCAGAAAAAAAGTTCTTTTCAAAATACAAGGCGGCGTTCAATTTTAATTTTTTTTCTTTAAAAACTCAAATTAATATTGTCTTCTAATTACTCTTCAGTGTTGTTTGAGTTTAATTAAAAAATTTAATAGCTTTACCATATGTGTCCAAGTGGCGTATTAAATCGAGATTTTGATCAAAAAAATATACTTCAGTGATTTCTTAACTTTTATATATTTCTGAACCCCTCATTATTTTTATTATTTTTCCTATTTCAGTATAGTTTGGGAAAAAATATTAATAAATCTAATTTGTTTTAATCAACAATGTTGCGGAACAATAATTTGATAAACAATAATTAAAATAATTAAGAACAAAATGAACCTCCTGTGTTTTGGAAATGGCACGTTTTTTGGACATAACCTTTCTTTTTATCTCAGAAACAGAAATCTTTATTTAGGAAACACCAATATAATTACTACTTTTTAGGTTTTCTTGACGTATTAGTTTGTGGATTTCATTTTTTAAAAAAATTCCGAGACAGTAGAAAAAATTCGTTTTGTCATAATAAGTTTACTCGTATGTCTACCTAGTTGGATATTAGCTGAATGTATTTCATGATTAAATATCACTTTGTTCAGAATTTACAGGTTAATTATGAGATCATTATATTTATGTAATAAAGAGCCTTATTTGAAATGGAATACCCTGGGTTTTATTCTAACAAAGAACTCCTCTTTGAATGGTATAGGGTGTCCTATGCGTAAGTGTTACAGTTTTTGCGAAATTTACAATTTCCTTCAAATTAATGATTGCGAGACGTTTTAAAACAAAAATGCTTACGTAATTTAAACAGTTAAAAACATTTTAACACATTACAGTCTAATAATTACATACATTACAAAAATTCATGTTTTGTGACATGTTTAAAAAGAAATTAAATCAATTTTGTACTCAACTTCTAATCAGGTGCGACCGTTGTTACCATAGTTACCATTTTCAAAACAAATGTCGAAAGAATCTGACAAGTGACAAAATCTAATTTTTCGTAGCTAGTTAAGAAAAGTGGACCATTTTGACATTTACTTTGATTATGAAAAATGTCACGGAAAACCCTAATACAAGTATTGTAACGATGCGTTTTTATTTATAAGCAACGCACCGTCACTAAATTAATTTGGATAATTAATTGGTATTATAAGACCGATTTTGTTATGTTTATAACTATTTACTAATTTATTGTAAACCCAAAGCGAAATATAGCGGGCGACCCGTTGTACAAAATCTGATAGCACCCTGCTTAAACCTTCGTGCACGCAGTCCGTCTCGTAAGTTAGTTGCCCCACTTAAGTTATGCCTTATATAAGCGTGAACTCTTTCGTTGGTCCGGATACCTGTTTCGCCTGGTCCTGCGGCTAGTTCGCTTCTCTAATTTAACCGCCAAAGATACCGCTATGTAACAATCTCAGTATTACATTTTTTGTAAAAAAAGAGATAACAATAGAAATAAAAACACAAGTATTCCAAAAGTTGGTAAAGCCCTCATTAACGTATGGAAGTAAATCTTGGGTTTTAACAAAATGAAATAGAAACAACGGAAATGAAATTTCTAAGTAAAATCCAAGGGATCTCCTGAGAGGATAAGATAAGAAATTCAGTAGTAATGAAAAAGTTGAAGATAAAACCCATACAGAGCAGCATCAAAGACAGACAACTAAGCTGGCTAGTACATATACTTATAATGAAAGAAGAGAAGCCAAGGGAAAAATAAAAAGAAAACGCTCAAGAACACGCTGAGAAGAACAAGTCAAACAAATGGATAAAAACCGAGGAATAAGTTGGGGAGAAGTGAGAACATTAGCATAGGACAGGAAGGAATCAAAGACTCGTAAATATATTCTGTAATTGTATCATATAATAATGGTATACATGTAAATAATAGAAACCATTTTTCACTTTTTCCGACGAATTAGGAGTTAGTACGTTATAATGAAGCAAAAAAAATTTTACGTTCGTATGTAAACAAGATATCAAGAAAACCACCGGTCCGATTTTTATGGAGTTTTGTACATGGACCTTATTTATAATTTTGCAGATTTGATTAGATTTTGGGTATATTCTATGTAGCCAAAAAGACCGTTACCCTACCTAGATTTAAAATTTTTTAAATATTTTGTTTTACACACTATTATTTCAAATAAAATTGTTTATAATTTAATTATACACAACTTTTGTTTAAACTATTTTTGATCTGATAAGATACAACAATCACGTGACAATAATTGTTGTAACAATATCTTCACCAATATCAACTTTACAAAAAAAGTTCAAGAAAAAAAGTTGTTGGAAATTCTATTGTCTATAGCTTTTGTTTGAACCATTTTTTTCTAAAACGCAATTTTGTTTTTGCTTATCAGGCGATGTGGAGTTCTACGGTAAATGCTTGTTTTTTAAGTTGAAAGTATAGTAAAATAAAAAGAAATATTAGATTACTTAAAAGCTATAATTAATTGATAATATACAAAACCAATACATAAATAAAAAATACAAACACAGTCCGACACCTAGCGGTTTAAATGGAGTTCAAATTAAATAAATAAATTAATGGCTTACCAGTTAGATACATTTAACAATTGTTGGCCCTTATCAAAATTTTATAATAATTGGATTTTAAAATTGCTTAGCGGTGCACTTCTTCTTCTTCCTTAAAAGTTAATTTTTTTTCTAAAACGAATCTTTTTTCCTTTTCTATCAAAATTATTGCAAGTATTGTTAGAAGTTTGTTTTATTTTTCGAGCAAAATGTTTTATATCGCTGCAATTCGATATTCTTTTACACGTTTTTAGTATCAGAACGATGTGAAGTCCTGGCGAAACGATTGTATGTGCCTACTGAATTCAGTTTAATTTTCTTCTGCTTTACAAAAACAAATGTATTGAAAAAAAATTAGATAAATACTTAACCGAAATAAATTGTATTCGTATTTAACTATATTCCATTACGAATATTATTTTAAAACAATTTGTAAGGAGTCTTATCAGAATTCTTTTGTGACGGAAACCATTAAAAATATAACAAACAAGAGACCCGCAAAGTTTTACATTTGCTTTCAAACTTGAAAGTTTCATACAAAAGTAAATCAGTTATTCGTAATATTTATTACAAAATAATTAATTTGAACGTTAGGAAAATATTTTTATTTAGAAGTATTCAAAACGGATTTTTTGTAGTAAACTGCCAAGCAAACTTCAACGGTTTAAAGGCTTAGACTCACCGCATTTCAAATACTTTTATGTACCGTATTAATAAATTCAAAGCTCTAATTGTGCGAGTATTGATTTAAACCATATTTCAAATTCAAAGTATTATACAACCGCAGTAATACATAATCAATAAAAGAGTAATCGTAGTATTTTTAGCCTTCTCATAATCGTTTACTGAAAATTTATATTTGTGATTAATCACTCAATTTTTTTCCACAATTATTCCCAGTAAAATAAGAAATAAGTACAAAAACAAGACTACGCACAAAACTAAGGCAAATCTTAGCGTCCGTTTATATCGTATGTATCAATTAAATTATAAGAACTTTGGCAGTTAAAGGCAAAGTTAAATTAAAACGTAAATTTCACTTTGTTCTGACCGACATCGGTTTTCCATCGCAATTAGAATTGGTTTCATAAAGTTTGGTGTTTGTTTAATTATAAAGCAATTGGTTAATTTTAAAGTGTACATAAGCAACGTACATATAAAACAATTATATTGTAATTAATTAAAAGGTCATGTCCCGGACCTTAGAAAAAATAACAATTACCAAACACACAATTACACATTCATAGGCCATACAACAAACATTTCACAAAACTAATGTTAAGAGGTTGATTAACGATAAATCTAATTTTTTATAATCTTTATTTCAGAAATAAGGTAGATATTTCCCCAAGTTTTTTCAAGACAACTGCAATTGAAATTTTAATTTTCCTGTGCTATAGGCTATTGTGTCTGTCCTTTTGATGAAAACTGGCAAAAAAATTGTATCGATTTTATTACAGAAAATGATAAACTTGATTAAACAAATGAGTACAGATAACTGTCATTTTCTTAGTAGGTAGATTTTTGTCTTCTGTCCTCCATGAAAAAGTATTAATTATTAATTCGACGTATTATACATCACAGCCGCGCGAAATTGTATGTACAATTGTGAACTTACAGTCGAGTTCTCTCATTCCTCAAAAAGATGAAACAACTGTCGAGTGATTCTCGGTGTTTTTCTGCTATTGCACAGGGTGGTCAACTAAGAAAGAACACCGGCCATATCTAGGTAACCATTGGCCAGAAAAAAAATTGATTGATAAATAAGCCAAGAGAAATTGCTGGACATTACTTTCTAGTTCAAAAAAATGGCCGGTAGGTGGCAAATTGATGGCTAAAATTCAATACATAGTCTAATTTTGCTGATTATTATAAAATCCAATTAGCCTAACTGAAAATCTGCAACGTGTATAAATAAAATTGCTCATAAAACATTTACTGTCGTTACAGTTAATTGTTGGCATTTCTTAGTTTATACTATTTGTACGTGTTCTTTATACACAAGATGTCGCAAAGCACGCATTTCACTTATGTTCACTGCTCCACGAGAGTTTAAAAGACCAACCGCCTTCTTGTACAGTTGTTTACCGCACTTAAGTATACACCTCTGATGAGATCATAATAAGAACGAAATGTGCATCAAGTGTTCTTTGGTTGCGTGTATGGTACTTACAGAAATATTTAACTTGCTATAGACACGAGTGTTAAGCTGTAACGATGCGTTTTTATTTCTAAGTATCGCACCGTCACTAAATTAATTTGAGTAATTAATTGTTAGGATAAGGCCGATTTCGTTATGTTTTAACTGTTTATTAATTTTTTTATTAGTAATTGTAAACCCAAAGTGAAAGACAGCGGACGTCCCGATTAAACTTTCGTGCGCACGCAATCCCCTCCTGTGCTGGTGCCTCACTTAAGTTATGCCGTATACAGTGACTGGCAAAGAGTTTGCATCAAAGGGGAAAAATTTTTGTAATTGAGATATCCGAAAATTTCTTTGGCAAATGAATTCAGCATATCGAATGACAAAAAAAAGCACTTTGACAAAATGTCATGTGACCACTGTCATGGTGGCAAATTTAAAAATATTTCTTAAATATGTAAAAAGTGAGGGTTAGATGACAAGATATTGAAAAATGCCTAAGAGAAAAGTTGTTCAGAATTAGATTATACGTCTATTATACGTCAAAAGAAAATAACTTTTCAAAAATATCAGTTTTCCGGCATTTTTTCCACTGAAGCCGTTGCTCGGGTTGATATAGCGCATTTTCGTACATCGACTCGGTCACTCCCGCTACTTACCGCATCACTTAACAGACCGCCGTTTTGCTTATACCCGTCACCCTCCTCCCTAAATTAACCCCCGCTCTGCTTACATTACCGAAATCCACATTTGGCGCCCGAGATACGTCCGCTTTTGTTATTTACAGAAACTAACTTAATTGGGAAGCAAGCATCACAAGCATTTAAAATTATCGCTTCAGGTAACGATAATGCAAATAAAACATTTAGGTACTGTCGTTATGGTTAACTGTTGGAATTTGTTAGTTTATAACTATTTGTACGTGTTCTTTATAAGTACACAAGATGTCATAACGTAAAACGTCAAAACAACCGGTTCAAAATCTGAGCTCTAGTGGTAATTTGTTAAGACAATTCCGAGAATTAGGTATGTTATAAATAAGCGCAAAAAAACTTGAATAAGAATATAAATGAGAATGTACGAAAATATACCTTATTTTCCAGAACAAAATTTTCAATTTTACTTAATATTTTAGATTTGCAAAAATATACCTACATTATTGTTGCTTTTTAATTATCAAATATACAAGATATAATTTTCAAACTAACGCGATGTTTTCTACATAACTTACATATGGATTCACCATGGTAACGTAATTTATCCGATTTTTTTTATCCACTTGCATTTATGTTCCTTCCTATTTATCACATAGCAAACTACGATTTTTGTACAAACAAATGGCATATTTTACATATGAGTGGAATTGTCGATAGTATTATTGAAAACGATGTAATTGTAAGCGTATTGTATACAAGACAAAGTACAGAAGTAGAATTTTTATCTCTGAAACAATTTTTCTTGTGTCACGGTGCCAATGTTATTCTTTCAGAATAGCCCATCTAGATTATTAAATACACACAATAGATTAATTTATTAGAACCCGAGTTGTATACCCAAGACTTTGTCTTTAACTAGTTAAGAGAACGTGAAAAAAATGTTACTTCTTCGATTCTAATAAAAATTGGTGAATATGTTTACGGTAGCTAGATTCGTTGTCTCAAAACTATGACATCAGTACCGCGACGCTTTCAAGTTTTCAGAAAAAACTTTTCCTAACAAATAAAACGTAATTCCTTCTACTCATCAAGGAAAATACGAACAACTAATAATTATTTATATCTATTATATTTGTATTCTACGCTTCCAATACCATCGTTTTTTGTAATGAAATCAACACAAAATGCTTTTGCCTATTTTCATCAACTTGGGTAAAAAACGAGAAAAAAATTTGCGTTTCCGATTCTACTGAAAACTGGTGAATGTAAAATATAAAAAATTAGATATACAATCCAAAGATATAGCTGCCTTCAAAAAACTCTGTTAATCCACATACTTACCTCAAATTAAGGGGCAGAATCTGACCTAAACACACCATTATACGGCCCTTTCGAGAATATGCGTTGCTATCGCAACGAACCCAAAATCATCAACAGTAAATCTTTTAAAGTTCTACATCTCAATATAAAATCTGCTTTCAATAAACTTCCCGAACTCGAAATATTTGTAACGAAATACTTTACCAAGCATAATATATCTAACTGAGACTTGAACAAAAAATCATAATATAAACTTCTTTAATATTTGTGAGTATATAAAGGTTGGAACACAGGGGTACTGCAATTATGTTTAAACAAGGAATCCTTGTAAAAAGCCTCAATTCTATCAACAAATTAAGTATCGAGATACATTGTGAAGTATGAGCTGTTAAAAAACCAATCTATGGCCTCAGTATCTGTATTATTGCTATATAACGCTCTACAGAAAACAATATAGAGCTTTTCCTAAAACACACGCCCAAAGTACTAACTGCAACAACGTATATCACAAACTATATATCACCTCTGAGCTCATAATAAGAGTCAAATGTGCATCAGTTGTTCTTTCGGTGCGTGTATGCTACTGGACAGAAATACTTGGCTTGTTATCGACACGAATGTTAAGCATTTAAAGTTATCGCTTTCGATAACAATAATGAACATAGTCGTTACAGTTAACTGTTGGCATTTTTTAGTTTATACTATTTGCACGTGTTCTTTATACACGAGATGTTGTAAGCAACCCATTTCACTTATGTTCATTGCTCCACCAGAGTGTAAAAGACCAACCGCCTTCTTGTACAGTTGTATACCGCACTTAATTATACACCTCTGATGACCTCATAATAAGAGCGAAATTCGCATCAGGTGTTCTTTTCGTTGCGTGTATGGTACTGTAGAGATATACTTGGTTTGTTATCGACACGAATTTCAGCATATAAAGTTATCGCTTTTGATAACGATAAGTGGTAAGTAGCTATCTTAAGCATACTAACTATAGTAGTTACTTTCTGGCAACTATCTCAAGTAATGCATAGTGTTTAGTTTAGTGGCTACTAACGCTTCCTAGTAAATAGAAAAAAAAGTAACAGTGTATATGACAGCATCGCTAATTCTGTCAACAATTTGATTAATGACTTGGTATTTTGTTTTTTTATAAAATACAATTAAGTTGATTGCATATACTTCAATTTGAATATATAAAATTTCATGATCTTGCAGAAAATCAAATGGACTCCGGTCACAACACTGGGACGTCTAAGAAAAATATACCTAGCCCTTATTTTAAATATAAAAAATCCTATCTAAACCATTAAAAATAAAGAAGTTCGCAATTTAACATAAATCTAGGAATTTGCATGGACGGAATATACATGACTATAAAGGTATGAATGAATAGTAAATCAGCATAAAAATGCAGGCAAAGAAGAAAATATCTGAATATATTAAATATAAACTGATTCATGGAAATATGATTTTGATATCAAAGAAATGATACTTCATACAGGCTCTGATTTTATAGCTCAGCATAGTGGCTAGCTGAGTTGCCGACAGTCAGTAACGCTTCTGAATATTATTATTATTCTGTGACCGTATTAACTATCATTTGATCGTATTTTTTTAAATAAGAGGAAAGAGTGGCAATTCCTTTAAGGTAGAAGTTTTTTTCAGAAAACTTTTACCCTGCGTCGTTAAGCTCATGCTAAGACAACTAATAATTTATTTATTCTACACATTATTATTATTATTAGTGAATTCATCAATAATTCGAATCGGTGACAAAATATTTCTTTTTCGAATTTGTACCTGTTCATGTTGTTTTGATGAAAATTTACCAAAAATTATGTGCTGTTTATTTTTACATAAAAACATTGTAATTGGATGTATAGAATACCGTAGCAACTGTCATTTGTACGTGTTTCTTTAAATAAGTAGAAAGAACGTCAATTTCTTTAAGGTAGAAGTTTCTTGTTCTGGAAACTTTGACTTTGTGTTCTGAGTCCAAGTTAAAATACTATAATTTTAAGACAATCATTGAATTGGCCAATTATCATTCGAATCGAAGAGAAAATATTTTATCTCGATTTTTGTATTGTTTTTTTTAAACAAAAATGATGTAATTAGACGCGTAGCCTAACGTACTAACTAATGTTTAATACTTACAAAGAATGGCAATTGCTTAAGATAGAAGTTTTTTTCTGAAAACTGTGACATTTCGCTGAGGCCATGTTACAATTCTAAGCAAACTAATACAACTTATCTTATTCTATACTTTATCGTTAGTGAATTCAAATCGAATCAATTTTTATCAAAAGAACAAAGACTATTGTATTTGATAAATAAATCAAAAATTATAAATCTTTGTTTCTAATAAAAATTTTGGATGTTGCTATGTTTTTAGTATTCTCCCAAGCCAATTATGATCATTTGAATTAAATTTTGAATTAAATTCTGCTATAGCTCGGGAACTTGATCCAACCATCCTCCCTGTAAATAATTATTAGTAGACTCGGTTAAGTCTAAGAAGTACACAATGATTCATAAATATCTGACCTACGCGCATATACCAGCTGTGAAACAGTGCCGTAGTAATTTCTTAACGGACCTGGGTGTACACTCATGAAATTTAAAACTTGGACACCACAATTTCTGTAAACAAAAGTTTGCACATTGTGAAGCGGGCTTAAGGGTATCATTTACAATTCTAACAGCAGGTAGTCTCAGCAGGGTTATCTTATAGAAGGACTGTAGAATGAATCATTACACTAAGCACGTTTTAGAAAATAGGTAATTTACGTTGCTTACTTAATTTTTCCTTTAAAGAATATATTTGAAGGTATCGCTAATTAAACACCATAGCTCGATTAATTATCGAATCAAAATTTTGTTTAGGAAATGTTTACAAAATAAAATTAGAAATAATTTTGATTTAAAAACGTCTACAAGCAATAACTTTTAAATTAAATCAAAAAACTAAACATGGTTATTTGGGTTGACTGATTATTACTTATTTTAAATAAATCTAACCTACTAATTATTGTAAGTTATTAAAAAAATCATTAAACTCTCTATTCATAATATTTAGTCCTTACAAAATGTATATTTTATGACGTTTCATTTTTCTGTAGTTAATATAAAAAGTGAAAATAAAAACTAAGGCAATTCTTATTGTCAACGTATATATTTAGTTTTTTGACAAGAATTTATTACATAATTATAATTAAGATACCAAGTTATAGTTTAAAATTAAATGAAAACTTTTTTTTTAAATAAAGGTATTACTATATAAATAAATATAAGAAATCAATAATGGGTGTGACCTCCATTATTATTGATACATTCTTGGAGGCGTCTGCTCATTGACGCTATCAAGGTATCAATATAATTAATATTAATCGTTTCCCATGCGGTATCAATGGCTGCAATTAGTGCATTACGGTTTACTGGTATAAAATTTGGCCCTTGTTGTCTTCGGATAACAGCAAGTATTCGAGCCCAAACATTTTCGATAATGTTAAAATCTGGGCTTTTGCTGGCCAGGGTAACAGCTCCAAGTTATTTTCTCGTATCCAATTGCGCACAACCCGCGAAGTATGAATAGGGCGTTGTCCTTTAACAACAAAAATACATTATGAAAATGTTAATTCAACAGATCCCGAACTATTTTTGGAGAAAGTATAGTGAAATAAGAATACTTACTTGTTGGAAAATATAATCTTCGTCTGGATAAAACACTTCGACTGAAGGTTTCATAATAGTTTCCAAAATATCTAAATACGCAGCAGAATCAAGACGTCCATCGATAGCCCAACAAACTCCTGGACCCCGCGCGCTAACCCAACCCCACACTTCACAGAAAAATAACCACTTCGTTTTTAGGACATATGTGATTATTTTCGTAACGAGTTCCTTCCATTCTAAAAACTTTTAGTGGTCCATCGTTGCGGCTATTGAACGTTTTTTCGTCGCTAAAATCACTCGATTCCAAAATTCCAAAGGTTCGTTCACATATCGCCTTGCAAATTCCAGACGACGTCTCATATTTTCGTCACTGAGAACTTCTTTCGCAGCAGCATTATACTTCTTTATTCCCATCTCCTTTAATCTTTTTTGTGCAGTTATACGGCATCCGGGAAAATGTGTATCTGCTATAGCCCTGGAGTATGTAGCAAATGGTTGTTCTGTTACGTAATGAAACAACTCGAGATCTTGAGCACGTGTAGATACTTTAGGTCTACCACTTCCGATGGCTCTTTCCAAAGTGTGTTCAAGATTCCATTTTACTCGGTAATGCCCTACGGTGCTTTTTGGTATATCTAACATACGTGAAATTTCACGCACGCTACGGCCCGCCGCTAATTCCGAAACAATCCGCGCTTTCAAATCAGCACGAGATGAGGTGGCATTTTCACAACACTTGAAATTTTAAACTAAAATGGAATTTACATTTCTTACTTTATTTATTGGTTCACACTCCCTTCTCAAACAGTAGGTAATTGTTTATTTATTACATACTTCTAATGACCAATGTAACAACCCTTAGAGCAATATGACTCAAAGGAAGTAAATTAAACAAGCAAGGATATTCTATTGTTATTGAAACTTATTCATAAAGTAAAAGCCATTTCCTTATAATGCTAATGGACAGGATTTTCTTTTTAAGTATTAAGATTACAATAGAGGACTTATAAACTTTCGAAAATATCTAATTATAAATATTTACACTGCAATTGCGCTTTTCCTTAATAATTTCTTAGCAATAACATACACGTTCTTGGTTTTTAAGTTGTCATAAATTTGATATGATATAAATTTGTGTTTCTAATATTACATCACAAACTAATCTTTATTCGCCAAAAATTGTTGCTTAAGTTGTAAAGCTTCGTACACACCTGAACAACAAACCGAGCAACAAACATAACAACGAACCGAAAGTCAAACAGAACGACAAACGATCTTTTATGATTTCCACAATCCGAACAACAAACGGAACGTTTGTGCTGTTCCCATAATTATTTTCAGTAGTTTTCAGTTCATATATATTTATTATTGAGAAGAGAAAATTGCGGAAAACAAGAAGATAGTGCCAACCAAATTTTTACGCACAAAGAAGAGTAAAAATTATAATTTACTTCTTTTTTTATTTTGGAAATTTCCCGCCCAAATGATGCTAATAGGGACATCATTTTTTCTTGCATTCTTAAACACTGATTAATTTAAAACATTTTTCTTCTGTCAACTCCATAATATTACCTAAAACACAACAAACCCACAAAAGGGAGGACAAAAAATAAATAATTTAATTCTCCCGCATAAGTTTGTTCGCCGTTTTGTTTAGATTCGTCCAAACCTGCAAACGCATTCGCGCGCATTTTCTTTGATGTCGGAGAAAAACCGACAAGTTGCGGGAACGCCGCAAACCGTTCGTGGAACAATCAGGACTTGCGAATCTGTTCTAAAATTCGTACGTAGCACCGTCCAAATTAATGTTCCGATTGCCGTTCGGTTCGTTGTTCTGTTTGTTCCTCGGTTTGTTGTTCAGGTGTGTACGAAGCTTTACAATAAGCATATTAATATGAACTATATCTTATGAAAGGAGAGTTATGTAACTATAATTAACGACTTAACGTTACGTTAGTAGATTCCATTTACTATTTACACATATTTTCTTGGAACATTCGATAATTAACTATCGGGATATGATGACCCTATACTTCGCAGGTTGTGCGCAACTGGATACAAGCAAATAACTTGGAGCTGTTACCCTGGCCAGCAAAAGCCCAGATTTTAACATTATCGAAAATGTTTGGGCTCGAATACTTGCTGTTATCCGAAGACAACAAGGGCCAAATTTTATACCAGTAAACCGTAATGCACTAATTGCAGCCATTGATACCGCATGGGAAACGATTAATATTAATTATATTGATACCTTGATAGCGTCAATGAGCAGACGCCTCCAAGAATGTATCAATAATAATGGAGGTCACACCCATTATTGATTTCTTATATTTATTTATATAGTAATACCTTTATTAAAAAAAACGTTTTCATTTAATTTTAAACTATAACTTGGTATCTTAATTATAATTATGTAATAAATTCTTGTCAAAAACTAAATATATACGTTGACAATAAGAATTGCCTTAGTTTTTATTTTCACTTTTATATTAACTACAGAAAAAATGAAACGTCATAAAATATACATTTTGTAAGGACTAAATATTATGAATAGAGAGTTTAATGATTTTTTTAATAACTTACAATAATTAGTAGGTTAGATTTATTTAAAAATAAGTAATAATCAGTCAACCCAAATAACCATGTTTAGTTTTTGATTTAATTTAAAAGTTATTGCTTGTAGACGTTTTTTAAATCAAAATTATTTCTAATTTTATTTTGTAAACATTTCCTAAACAAAATTTTGATTCGATAATTAATCGAGCTATGGTGTTTAATTAGCGATACCTTCAAATATATTCTTTAAAGAAAAAATTAAGTAAGCAACGTAAATTACCTATTTTCTAAAACGTGCTTAGTGTAATGATTCATTCTACAGTCCTTCTATAAGATAACCCCTGCTGAGACTACCTGCTGTTAGAATTGTAAATGATACCCTTAAGCCCGCTTCACAATGTGCAAACTTTTGTTTACAGAAATTGTGGTGTCCAAGTTTTAAATTTCATGAGTGTACATTACTAATAATCATTTATTATACACCTGTTTTCAAAAAATTATGTATACTAAAAAATTAAACAGTAACTAATAATTTATTGCAAAGAAAATGTATAATTTTATAGTCAACTAATTAATTCAAGTTTCATAAACTCCAAAACACATTCGCAATTATTTCCACGCCTTGATTGTGAATTACTTTTACCCTTCACATTGACATTTCTTCAAGACATGACGAATACGATACTACTACGAACCGACGCATGTACACAGATAAGTGAACTCCTTAAAACGATTATAATAGATTCGTCCGACCACAACTCGTTTCTGCGCATTGTGTACTTCTTTGACGTAAACGAGTTTAGATAGATTTTAGAAAATAAGATTCAGTTCAAGGTCAAATTGAAATAAGTGCGAATATGGAATACTCATGCATTAACAATAGCGGTTACGCAGAAAATTTTGTTTGCGGATATGTTTGCGGCGCAAGAAACAGAAGAAAAAATACGTGACGAATAAACCTTAGCTCCCGAAGAACGAAAAGTTTACAATTCGGTTTTTGATAAAAAATAATAAAAATAGAAAAGAAAACTGCAGAATTAAGTAAGATATAATAGATAGACCAGTAGATGGCTATAAAAACGGACGCGCAAAACACGTAGCGCGATATTAAATTTGAAAGTATCAAGTATGTCTTACGGACGGCAGGTGATAAGCAACTGTCAGAGAGACGGCAAGAAATCCAACGTTTAGCCGTGTTAAAGAAGTTATAGTAATATATCAATATATATCATTGGTAATATATATAATGCTTTTCTTTCTCACGTGTAAACATGTTTGTAATAAAAAAATCTTTGGGGTTTAAACAAGTGTAATAATTATTAAATAATTACAACGTTTCGCCACGCTAACACGCAGCTTTTTCAAGTAATTAATAAATAACAATTTTAGTTTCTATGCGATTTTGACCTTGAACGTGTCGCTGGACCAGAGTAACCAATAGCATTACGTATCGGTATCATGGTAATGTTGCTTTGCATATTTTGTTGTACTATTTGTTGGATATTTGGAGATCTTCTATCCTGAGGTAAAGTTAATAACGGTTTCCAAGTGTTAGGTAAACCTTTTCCATCATCTCGTTTATTAATGCAACTAGGACGTCTTTCTATCTCGATTTGTTCTCTAATGAGGCGGTTACATAAATATTTTCTCTTCCTAGCATTCTTGTATTTTCAAAATCGATTTTATGTCCTGTTTGGTGATGATGTTCAGCTAGAGAATAAGTTAAACATCCTTTTCGGACTGCTAGTTTGTGTTCTTCTCTTCTCGCAGAAATACGTCGATTGGTTTGTCCAACGTAAGAGATGTTACATCCTCCGCAAGGAATTTCGTAAATGCCTTGATCTTCTAAAGGAATAATATCTTTAGGGAACGGAGGAAAGACTTAACTTTATTAACAGGTACAGAAACTACTCGTATGTTGTGTTTCTTTAGAATGTTACTTATCTTCTCTGTAGTACCTTTGAAGTACGGGATTGATACAGTAAACGTACTCTTATCGTTAACTTCGTCGTCACTTCTTTGTTTCATCCTTTTGCTTTCATAACATGATGACGTGAAAAACCATTTTGTTTAAAAGCTTGATTCAGAAGATTCATTTCTTCGTGTATATGCTCGCTGTCTGTTAGTCTAGCAGATCTAATTAATAAGGTTTTTAAAACAGAATTTAAATGTTGTGGATGATGATGTGAATTAGCATGTAGGTATCTATTGGTATGAGTTTGTTTTCTATACACTGTATGTCCTAAACTTCCGTCTGGTTTCCTAATTAGTAACACGTCAAGAAAAGGTAGTTTTCCGTTAACTTCTACTTCGGTAGTAAATTTAATTTGTGGATGAATATTATTTAAATAATTTAAAAAGCTAGTAATGCTTCATTACCATGTGGCCATATGGAGAAGATATCATCAACATATCGTAACCAAAGTTCTGGTTTGTTGGAAGATTCTTGAATTGCATTTGTTTCAAAGTTATCCATAAATAAATTAGCAATTGCAGGTGAGATAGGTGATCCCATTGGTGCTCCTTTAGTTTGTTTATATTTCTTAGAGTCGTATAAGAAGTATGTGTTGGTTAAACAATGTTTAGTTAAACGAACAACATCAGGTGTTAACATATGTTTGTTTGCTAGAATATTAAGAGTTTCTTCTATTGGAACTTTAGTAAACAAGGACTCAACGTCAAAGCTGACCATGATATCTGTAGGTTTTAATTTACGACCTCTAATAATATCTATAAAATGTGTTGAATTTTTTAATATAAGAACTTGAGGATTCAACAAAAGGTTGTAATATTTTAGCAACATATCCAGCTAACTTTTGTGTTGGTGAATCTATACTACTAACAATAGGTCTAAGTGGTACTCCATTTTTATGAATTTTAGGTAATCCATAAAATTTTGGACATTTAGAAGACTTTTCTCTTGGTATTAATTTCTTTTGAATTTCCTTATCGAGTATACATTCCTTAATTACAGCTTTAGTAGTTTTTCGAGATACGTTGTAGGATCAGAGTTTATAATTTTGTAAATAGGATCTTGTAACAATGTTTCGATTTTTGATTTATAATCTTCAGTATCCATTATTACAGTTGCATTTCCTTTGTCAGCAGGTAGCACAACAATAGAATTATCTCCTTTTAGTTCCTTTAACGCTTTCAATTCCTTGTAAGTGACGTTGCGTTTCGGAAGCTTAGATTTCTTCAGAACATGAGAAACTTCTTGTCGTACCGTTTCTGCTTCAACGTTCTCAAAATCTTTGACTGCTGCTTCAACCTTTGTTATGATCTCTTCTACTGGAATACGAGAAAGGACAACAGCAAAATTGAAACCTTTACTAAGAATATTCACAGAATGTTCGTCTAATTCTTTGCTTGAAATATTGTGAACTACATTACGAACATCAGTGTCATTCCTGTTATTCCAATTTTGAACTTTTTGACTGAGACAATCAAATTTCTTCAAGTGGCGGGCAGTTTTAGTTCTTTAATTTTTGTGATCGTAATTCAGCCAATTCATCTATGCTTCTCCATATTACAGGAAGAATAGTGTTAGAAAGATCTAAATGAATTGATAGTAATTCTGTACTTACGTTAGATAGATTTCTTCTGACATCTGAAATCATATTTCGTACTAACGCTAACCCGGTTCGATGTAAGATCCTTTTTTGTTTTAGAAGAATTGGTGTGAAATTTAATCTTACAACATTTAGGTATAATATTTTTGTCACGACATCTACATAGAAATGTCAAATCACATAGTAATGTCACTTTCTTTATTCTAAGTTTTTCAAACTTTTTTGATAATTGGAAAATTTCCTTCCCATATAGGTTTATTAAATAATGCTTTATTCTTTCACGTGTAAGAAGAGAAGAACATAAACTAGCAGTCCGAAAAGGACGTTTAACTTATTCTCTAGCTGAACATCATCACCAAACAGGACATAAAATCGATTTTAAAAATATAAGAATGCTAGGAAGAGAAAAATATTTATGTAACCGCCTCATTATAGAACAAATCGAGATAGAAAGACGTCCTAGTTGCATTAATAAACGAGATGATGGAAAAGGTTTACCCAACACTTGGAAACCGTTATTAACTTTACCTCAGGATAGAAGATCTCCAAATATCCAACAAGTAGTACAACAAAATATGCAAAGCAACATTACCATGATACCGATACGTAATGCTATTGGTTACTCTGGTCCAGCGACATGTTCAAGGTCAAAGTCGCATAGAAACTAAAATTGTTATTTATTAATTACTTGAAAAAGCTGCGTGTTAGCTTGGCGAAACGTTGTAATTATTTAATAATTATTACACGTGTTTAAACCCCAAAGGTTTTTTATTACAAACATGTTTACACGTGAAAGAATAAAGCATTATATATATAATATACATATTCGATAACGTGTAGATAAAATAAATATAGTATATCGTAATATACTTGTCTATTTAATTTTTGTGAGATTAATTTACATTTGAATACTTTGATTGATGTAATAATCGGTAACGTAATTTTTCGAGAAATTAAATAAAAACCTGTAGATAATCCGATTCCAAAAAGTGAACTCTTTCGCTTTTCGAATTCGTGTCACCGAAATAAATCTTAGTCACTGATTGCAGAATCACGAACAGCAGGTTTACACGTGTTTCGTCTTATTGAGACTTATCAGAGTAGATTAGTTTAAAGGCAACTCTACAAAAATCCCATGCTAACTAAAATGTTTAAATTAATAAGTAAACATTTTTGACAAATGAGAACAATAACTTTAATTTAAATTAAATAAAAAACAAGCAACCTATATTTAATCTAAAAGTCTGGAGCCATATTGATTTTCTCTTAATACGAGATAACTTTTCATTAAAACTTAAAAGTAAAGATTAATTTTCAAATAAAATAGTACTACTCTATTCAGATAATGAATCAGACAGGTGTCATATATTGATTAGTTTTTTATTAACTAGAATTTTTCTAAAGCTTTATTTTCGAGTTAATGGCAATAATCCTTTTAGCAAATACAAACAAAACGTGCATTATTTTTTATAATTTTTCTATTTTTATACGAATGCCGGCATATCATATAAAATCAATTAATTTAAGCTAAAATAAAATTGAATAAAATGCGAAAACTTTATTCATTACGTTAACTACTTAAACATTTTTTTATATATTTTTTAAATATTGATTAAGTTAATTAAGTTTGATTGCGTTCTTGTAAGCTTTTATGTAGTGGAAAAAAATTTTCCCTTTTTTTTCTTCGTATTTTATAGCTAAAATCTTTTTAGCGTTAAAAAACATAAAGTAAAACATTATTATGTTTTGAAATTTTTGGTTTAAACAAAAACTAAAAAACATTTAAAATAAATATTACAAAATAAACAAAAATCAGCTAAAACAAGAAGTCTGTCAATCAAACCCTACAATCAAAATTTTAATTTAAAAACTATAATATCATAACTTTAATTCCATCGTAGAATTCAGTAAATTCAGTACGCAACATGTCGCTTCTGTGATTTTATTTATCTGTACAACAAACTAATCAAAATTGTTGACAAACGTATGATTTCTACCAGCATAAAACGATAACGAGCTTTTATATTTAGCGACCAAAATTAATGCACGATTTAACAAACACGTAATGGAATTTGATTAATCTCGATTCATAATCACAAATGATACAAAAAGTGAAAAAAGTTTAATAAAAACCCCAACACGAATAACACAACAAAACAAGCGTTGCAAAATCAAACAAAATTCTTGAAAAAAGATAAACAACCTACGGAAGATTTCTGTCGCTAGAAAAATTAATATAATAAAATTGATTACAAAAAAGAGAGAGCAGTTTGAATTGTACATATGTGTTTTTGAAGCAGCACTAAAAATACCCAAACAGGCATACTGAGTAACCCATGACTCGCAAAAGTTAGAGAAGTCGGAAGTCATATCATAAGCATATTCAAACATGGAAAGACTAAAATACCAAAGAAAATCCTGAACCAGCATGAAACTAGACATAAATATGATCGGTGGAGATTAGACAGAAACTTGTATGAATCTAAAAACCGATAAGTAAAGAATAATACATGTACTAACACCGAAGGATGCAGTTAAATAAACAAACCACAGAAAATGGCAAATATACACTGTGTCCAAGATGATAATGAACAGCATGGGGATCTTGAAAACGGTAGAAGATACAAGGTTGCTCAAATTGCAAAAAAGTTAAGCAATTTAGAGTATATTTACATGGTTTAAAAAGGTTTAGTTCAGACGTACCCATATTCAGAATTTTATAAAAATAGTACTGTTAATTAGTGCTGAATTTGTGCTAATTTGTGCCACAATTATTATAATTTGTGCTGTTCTCCCAAAAGAGTTATTACCAAAAGTACTGGGTACGCCCAAGTGCACAATAAACGTACCCATATTCAAAAATCCATAAAAAAATTAGCATGATAATTAGTACTCAATTTGTGCTAATTTGTGTTGTTCCCCCAAAAAAAAGATACTACAAATAAACTATGGACTTATCCATCTGAAGTTAACAGTGCTAAATAAAGTCTGTTACAGGAAGTTTTTTAAAAGGAGTTAATTTGTTCTGATTGTCAGATCACATTTATAAATATTTATGATTTTGGTACAACACAAAGAGTTGCTTAGGTTTCTTTGTGTTGGAGATTTATTTAATTACTTTACATCAACAAACGGCTACTTTTTTTACTAAACGATAATACCTTTTACATAGTTAGATTTAGAAAAACGTCTAAAATTGTGCCTATAGTGACAACTCGATATATTTGTTTGAAACATAATAAAGAGTTTTTGCAAAAGAAATAAGTAAAATACCGTTTCGATATGTCCGAATTTTAACCAATTGAAAATCAAGTGATCTTTAAGAATAGTTTTGTTTTTCTAATTTTGACATAAGCATAAAGTGACATTTTTCATTATCTAAGTAGGTGTTGAAATGGTTCACTTTTCGTAACTGATTACCAAAAGTACAATTTTTCGGTCTCACTCACCTAGAATTTGAATTTAAAATATTCTTGAATTTAACGCATACTAACAAAACTATTATCAATAATTGTTACAAATGTATCTTTATCGACGTTTGATGTATTTTTGTTAGTGTTAGTTCGCGTCGTTGTCCGTTTTGTTTTTACGTTAAAGTAAATTTTGTCTATTTATTAAATTTTAATTTGTCAGTTGATGGTTTATAAATAGATGCAATTTAGTTCTAATATAACCAAAAAACACACTTACCTTAAGTAAGTACTTATTTTAATTAGTAATGTTTCAAGTTATGATTTTATACGTTGTTGACAAATGTTATGTAAACTGTTTGTAATTTTATTGTAATGACAACACAAGAATGATCTCTTTTTCACTTTTTAATAAATAGATGCCTGAAGAAGCCCACACTATACTAGGCAAAACGTTGGCGTAAAAAGGACCATTGTTTTTGTTTTTTGCAACTCCTATTGAAGGCCCTTCTGACCGTAGAAGATTTTTACAATTTATTAACAAAACCTTTGTTTTTTTATTTACTAAATTCACAATTTATCTTCTCCAAAAAAGACAAGGATTTGCAAGAATATTTTACAAACCATCGATGACTTTGACAGATGTACATTAAGAAGAAAAGTACACTAATATTTGTTTGATAATAAAATCCCAACTAATTCGACTGTATATTAAAAATTGTTAACAAAGACGATGATTTACCGGTGTTTAAGAGAACCAGTTTTTATAAGTTGATAAAAGAATTAAATTTTAAATATTCCAGACGTGGTCGGGATACTGCTTAACAGAGGAACCAGAAATAGTGATTAGAAGAAGAAAGTATCTCTGTACGTTCTATCGCGTCTTGAAAGTAATGTCGTGATAGTCATGGATAATGCTTCTATCACTCACTTAGAGTGAAAAAATTCCCAACACAACATGGACAAAAGACAATATCAAAGAATGGCTTATTTCAAAAAAATATTCAGTTTGAGGACGATATGTTAAAATTAGAACTTCTTGAATTAGTTACACATCATAAGTCACAGTACTATATGTATACCGTTGATGAATGGTTAAATTAAAGTTTGTGTAGTCTGGCTCTATCGCTAACTTGAATTTAGTATAGTGACATAGAAACAACATGTTAATAAAAATATATGTTAAATTACTGTCATTTTACTGATAATTAGCTATACCTTCTAAAATACCTTGTACAATACATTGACTAGCTATATTTTTTAAGCTTCTTTCGAGAAAATACTATTTAAAAAAATAATCTATTTTTAAAAGTAACTTTGTTATAACTATTATAATTATACGATAATTAGTTTTTTCAAAACTGTACAATAGTATTAGTTTTCAAAATGCAGCCGGTTACTTCTAATAATAGAACACGCTGTACACATATATAATGTTTAGGTGCCATTATTGGAAATTAATGAGAATTTAGAAGATTACACATATACAGGCATAAAACTAAACTTTTTTCCAAAACTATGCGAATTTTCTACATAATATGTAGGATTATTACAAATATCTTGTGTTTTTCTAACGCCCTTCTTAAGGGTATATTTGTTTGCCATTCAATAATTTGATTTAAAATTAGTTGTTGCCAATGTATTTCATTATTTTCGCATAGGATTTGTTTTCTGTTCTCGATTAAATAAATGTTTATATATTAGTAGATTCTGTAACAAGATTAGAATAAAAATTCGATATGAGTAGAAGATTAAAAAAGTTAGCTAAGCTTGAGGAACGATGAGTAGGTCGAATTTTCATTCTATTCTAGTAACAGACTGTAATTTCTCCAGGACACAATTATCACAATTATCATAAAAATTACTATACAAGTAAGTACTACTTGAAAAATAGTTTAAAAAAAAAGTTAAACTGATTTTGAAATATATTTTTGTAAATGATGATAACTGTTGTTGTAAAGAATTAATCAATTACTAGCACTATTGATTTTGTTTTGTTAAACAAACTTGAATGTAGCTATCTGTAACTGACTTTTTGAAACCTACTTGGTGCATTAAATAATAAATCAATTTACCTTAAACATTAAATTTAATAAGTTAAAAAAACAAGCATTATTGTTTGATATATTTATTTTTACAGTAATTTTAGATTATTTAGAGCCTTATTAACCTCACATATTAATTTCATTTGATAAGATTTTATGTATAACTTGAATTTAACTTATAAATGTTTCTTAATTTCACTTTTTCTTTATTCATGCTTCTATAAATTGAATATTTTGATATTGAACCAACACACATTTTCTAATAGTTACTTATGTATCAAGGAAATTATAAGGCTCATTAATTCCGTGGTACATAAATAATTTTATTTCGGACCGATTTCAATAAAATATTGTTCATTTTTAAAACGGAAAAAATGTACCAATTTATTACCTTCCCAGTATATTTGAATCAGGTACCATTCATTATAAGAGTTTTGTTGTTGCTAGGTTGTTGCTATGTTACTTGTTTATAAACTAATTTGTTACTTGTTTATAAACAGAACTTTGTTATCAAGTTGTGTTTGCGGTAAAAACGTGTTTCTATCCCAAATATAATAGACCAACTTTTAAAAAAGCTGAAAAAGCAAGAGAATCATTAATTCCATCAAAAAGTGAAGCCGTATACCAAAAAGAATACAAGATATATCTGGAGTGGCTGACACGCTTTCTTGTATAACTCCCTCTTTTGTCTGAAACTCTTTCGACTCCAAGTTATTTGTTTTACATAGTTCCGTGTTTTTTCTATAAACTGGTTATATTATTTCTTAATTCTTGTCTATTCCTCTTGTTTTCAGGATATCGTAAATACTTTTCTTGGTATGCTGTCAAAAACGTTGCTTAACAGTGTTATTCTTCTATAATTGTTACAATCTTTCTTGTTTTCCTATATATGTATAGGTAAGATTAATCCATACTACCACTCTTCCGGTATTGTACTCTCTTCTGAAATTGTGTTCAGAAGCATTGTTATGTCTCTAAATCTATTATTCTCTAGTAGTTTTAACATCTTAGCCGTTACACCATCGTGTCTTGCCGCCTTACCTCTCTTAAGATTTTTGTAGCTAAGCTACTACTACTTCTTCAATTCTGAATTCTTTTTTTTTGTTTCTCCTCATCTAATTCATTCTCTATAATTTTCTCCCTTTCCTGCTCCTCTTCTCTAATATACTATGTACTCATTGTTATTTCGGTGTTAGAAGTTTTCTCAATATATTCTATCCAACGTTTTAATATGTCTATATTTTTCCGTTATTGTTTTACCTTCGTCTGTGTTAATATATTGTGGTTGTGTTTTTTCCTCCTCTTAGTGTTTTAAAAGATATATAAAAAAGTTTCTGGTTTGCTATATCCTTTTCTCCATCTTTTTCCTAATTTTTTTCTAATATTTTTGTTTTTTTTCTTCGCCTTTTTTTATTCTCTGTTCTTTACATTCTTCATAATTTTTAAAGTTTTGTTTCCAAGTATTGTTTTTATTTTATTTTTTTTTATTTATTTCTTTATTTCTTTGTTCCACCAGTTTGTTCTCTTTTTGTTTTTAGTATTGAATGTTTTTCCACAAGTTATTTAGCCGTGTTTATTATAGTTTCTTTAATTTTTATCCATACTTGTTATTTTAATTTTAATTTGTCCATTTCTTTTTCTACCTCTTCTGTATATTTGTAGGCTATTTCTTTTCTCTCAGCTTGTATGTTTTTTTTATTTTTGTCTTCTTCTGTATGTTGAGTTTTTCTTTTTTGTTCAGTCATTTTCATTATTATTTTTATTTTTGTTAACACCAAATATTGATCGTTGTATAATTCAGCTTCTCTTTTACCCTTGTCTTCTATTTTGCTTTTATAGTTTTTATTTATTATTACGTAATCAATGATGGATTTCCTTTTCCGCTCACGACTTCCCTGGTGTATTTATATAGCTACTAAGTTATTTTTTATACAGAAAAATATCAGCATTTTTCCGCATCCATTTCATATTTCTTCTCCTTGCATTCTTATTGTTTCTCCTGTTTCTTTATCCTTTTCTCCTACTCTTCCGTTCACATCTCCTACTATAATTATTCTTCTATTGATATATTCTATTGTTTTGTTTAAATGTCCCAGAAGTGATCTTTTACTTGAGTTTTTTCGTTTGTTCCCGGCCGTAGACTATTACTATCGTGGTTGTGTAAGTTTCTTCTAGTTATATTTTTACCTTACACTTCTTATACTTCTTTTTTACTACGCAGCCCACCCTCTGTTTTGCTCGTAAACTTTTTTCCATTGCTGCGTATATTAAAACAATTCCGCTGGTCAATATTTCTTCTGACCTTCTTTTCTTTTTTGATTTTGTTATTTCTAGTAGATCTAATTTGCCTTATTAAACTCTTTGTCCAATTATTGTTCTTTTTCTTGCTATTCATCTTCCATACCTTATTTACCTTTTTTTTATTTTGTTTTGTGTAATCCTTGTATCTATATTTTTAATTCTATGGTTTTTATCCTAAATATTATTTACTTTAGTCTTTTCCTTGTCATATGCATGGTCGTCATCTATATCATCCGTACTCTTATACTGGATGTCTCAGTTGTATTGTTCCAACGGCATATTTCCGTTAATTAAAAGATATAAATTTGAAATTGGGGGCATCAAATTTACACCTAAAGTTTTTTACACTATTTTCAACGACTGCTTGATAGATTGATCGATTTAATTTTAGAAAATTTACAATTCGATTTCGCTTTTTTTCTTAAATCAAAAATACAAATATGATACTTCATTGGAAAGGAATGTTGGCGCAGAATTCAAATTTTAAGAAAAATATACCAGGTGTTATTTAAAATAAGAAAGTTAGGGTCACTTCCGGTTAAACCGAAAATGACAGAATATTAATATTAGGCTCAGGATAAAGAACTTTAAGTGTCAAATTTATATGGCATTGGAACAATAAACTAAGACACCCGGTATATATTTGGTTTTGGCTTTCTTCTATGGTTTTCTTGTAGTGGTATTTCTTCTAGACTATCCAATTTCTATAATCTATTTTCAATCATTTTTTGTACCATGTCTTCACTTTTTCTCTTCTTTTTTTGCCTCATTTGTTTTCATTTTAATTACCCTTCCTCTTTGTCGTCCTTTTCTTGTCACATCATAATTTATGTGTATCGATTTACATAATTTTTTCAGATTTGCTTTGTTTTTCAGATCATTTCTCAGAAAATTTTTCATCTATCGTTCTAGGTCCTTTTCATTATTTGATTTTATGGATATCCCCGAAACTACATCGTAATTTATTTTCTTTTCTGCTTTAATCTCTCTTTTTATTCTTTTGTTTATATATTTCAATTATTGTTGGGTGTAACACGGTTTGAGGAAACATGGGAGTATACCTGCGTCCTACACAAGCTAATTTTTGAAACAAAGAGAAGGAAGCTGCGGTTTACAAAGATTGGATGAAAAACTCAACAAAGTCCTCTTCAAAATCAATTTTCCTTTTGTGCAGCAAACATGCCGACATCCCCCGTTCCTTCAATTTGGAAAAGATAAAATACTGTCGGAGATAGGAGCACAACAAAGTGGTCCTTTAAGGTTCCTTCTCTTCAGCTTACCTATTCACCTCATTATTCAGATGTTGTGATCTGGACTAAATGCTTGGTACTTGGACAATGGCACTCTTGGTGATAAGCCTAAAGTTGTGTTAGTCAATATGAAGATGCTATTATATAAATGCCAATCCATTGGCTTAAAAATGAATCCCCGTGAACTCTATTTTTGTAGGGTAAAACCTAGGTGCTGGGAAGGTTTGAAGAATTATTACTGGAGTTCGAGTAATTGACAGTGGTCTTCAGCTATTGACTTCCGCGTTGACAATAGAGGCGACCGAACAGGTTTTTATGAAGAAACTAAAAAGAGATCCAGTTACCTACTTATATGTAGACTTAGAGGATTAAAATCTCATGTAGCTTACTTTTATTATGTAACTGTTTGGCTGTCCCTAAGCTTGTCTACCTCTCTCCGTACATCTCCAATGACCAGTAATGAAGATCTTCTGACGACCTTTGACAAGGAAATCAAAGATGTCTTGGAGAAGATCATAAATGTTTATTTGGAAGATACTCAATGTATGGTGGAAGGTCCTTTTAATGAAAGGTAAAATTGGCGTTCGATAGTTGTTGGATATTTATCTTCCCTGTTTTCTTTCATCTGTTACTGCTGTCTTGCAGTTGGTCTTTGTCAGGTCCCTTGTAATTGATGACTCTGTAATTGATGAATTGAGTGAAGTCAGCCGGTATGCAGATGCAGTCAGGACGTGTACTATCAATAACGATGTACCGTCTCTTCCAACTGTACAAAAGGAGTGGGATAAAATCAATCTTGAACGTATCATCTGTAATCTACTTTTGAAATCTGAAGTGACATCTTGTCTTGATTGAGCAAGGATACATTTTCGTCCCTAGAGTGTATTGAGGCTGTACAGATTATTCAAGACCTTGGAAGGCGCCTCATAGAAGGCAACAGCTAAAGGCAACAGCTCCAAACAATACTTGATCCAGAGAATTAGTTTCAATTAAACGGAGGAATTCTGATAGTGTTTATGGGACATTATACCCAGTGTAGTTCATTAAAAGAAATTAATTATTTGTAGTGAAAGAAGTTTGTAAATAAATAATAACATAAATATTAATGTAATAACACGGACACCCAAAGGTGGAAATGCTTTTCTACAAACTTTTTTTTTCTTTTTGATGATTTGTATAATTTTAAAATTAATTAAAATGTGCTTTTATTTTGACGTTCATTTGATGTATGTAACAATTTTCCAGTCTAAAAAATTTTCTACATTACTTTGTAGTATAATATAAAAATCTTGAAATACGCTCACATTAGAATTTCTTACAAGAAAAAATGTGCTTTAATTTGTCCTTATATTTTTATTAAAGAAAATATTTGATATAAAGTGTCCAGTTTTAAATTAAATTTAAAAAAAAGAACCAAACTGATTAAATGTTTTCCTTCTTTAACTTAAAGTTACTGCTTCATACGGATTTCCTTTAATATCGAATTCTTACTATTTATTTGATAAAAGTATTTTTAAATTTTGACTAAAAAGCAATTTCAGCATTTAGAAAGATATTAAGTATTAGTGTTGTGGTATAAAAATTTTATAATATATTTTCACATAAATTTCCCGCAAACCAAAAAGAAATGTACAACGTTCGCGATTTTTAATAACGACTTTCAACATTTTTCCGTAAATATTGACGAAGCCATTAATCGTGATAAATTTTTATTGAAACCTTACGTTTCCTTTACGCGATAATGAGCATTTTGCTTCGCAAATAGGTATATTTTCAGTCTGTTAATGATATCGAAACATTTTTACGAATAGCTTTGGTATTGTGGGTCACTGGATATGTCTCACGTTTCATAAAAAATAAGTTTAAATTTTCTCCAGAGATGAAACGACATCATTATTTTGTATAATAGTGCATTGAAAATAAATTGGAAATAAAAAAAATAATTACATTTTCGATAAATTTCTAACGCAAAAGTTTTTCTAAACTTCAAATAATTCTATCATATGCGGATAGAATCAGGGCAATAAAGGGTAGAAGAGGAAATACGATTTAAAAAAAATGAAAACTTATAAAACTACATTATATTACTTCTACCCTTTGCATAATCATAGTAGTTATGCAAGTTTATAAATATAGAATCAAAAATGATCTAGATTCTAGACTATTTTTCATAAAAAGTGCAAAATGTTGTGTATTTAGATGCATTGAATTTGAACCCAACAACTTGTATCATACAGTTGGGGTCTATGAACAGTTACAGTCTAAACACAATGCTAAACATCTTACTTATTCTTGCAGGTTTTACGATCTTTTATATTCCCAGGTAAGACTCTTAAAATTTGCAATGTCTGATTTAAACCGTTTACTTCAATGTTAGCATCATAACATCTAATTATTAGTTCTTAAAGTAATGTCTTATTCAATTATCATTTAATTAATGATTATAGATAGTCTAATAACATTTTTATTAAGTTAAGGTTTTTCATATCCCTCAATAACTTTATGGGTTATACAGGGTGTCACAATATATGTATTACAGCCTGAGAGGGGTTATAGAGGGCAATAAAATAAACAACTGTTTTTAGTAAAATTTTTTATGTTAGACAAATAGTTACGCCTCAAAGTCAAAAATTCAAAATTTTTAATGGCTTTTTTGACAGTCCTAAAACAATTGAAAAATAATCAATAGTATCTTATAGTATGTTTTTGACTATGTCCAATTCAAATTTGACAAAATTTTGATCTAAAAAATTCAAAATGGCGGATTCAATTTTCAAGTACTTGATGTAATAATTTGATTTAAACGAAAATTTGGTTTTATCGGTTTCTAAATAAATAAAAAAGGTCGATGATTTTTTGAAAATTTAAAAATAAAAATATGCCACGGTCGATTCTTGTCGAAATAAAAATGTCAACCAATTTTGATGAAAATTTACAAAAGTGTACTTTAAAATATTATTAAATGTAACTGTCAAACAGATTTTTCCCCACCCAAGAGAAAGCGAGAAATGGGGGGGGAAGTTCACAGCTAAAAGGTTTAATCATTACTAAATTTTTTAAATTATAGCTGCTTAATCGCAAACAGGTGTTAGGTAAAAGATTAGATGGAATGGTGCAAATGGGAGGGCATTATGGAAAATTTTGCAAAAATGGTCTCTAAAGTAAAAGAAAATATGAAAGTGAAAAAATGTCAAATCCTTATTAAAATTTATTAATAATTTATAAGCTAAAACTTTAGCATCTAATTTAATACTTAAATAAACAACCTAAAATAATAGGAATTACAAAGGCGACCAAGATGTAATTATAATTTTTACAAATGGTTCCTTATTACGTAAATATTAATTTACCCGTGTTAAAAATAATTAATTTTAATATACCAAAAACACTCCACATTTCGCAATTCAATTATACTTAGAGACTATTCGTACAAATTTTCATTGTATTCGAATAACATCCATTTTTTCAATTTTTCAATATGTCAACCAATTTTAACAAAAATTTGTAAACGTGCGTATGTACTCAAACCGTGTAACTGTCAAACCTATTTTTGATAACTTTAAAAATAAAATTTTTATTCAAGGATAAAAACAAAAAATGTAGGCATGAATTAATTTATTGTAGATTAAATCCTTTTTCATTAGAGGGGTTCAGAAATAAAACAGTTATGAGAGACTTGAATTTTTACCTAGGTTTTCGGAAAGTTTTTATTTCAGTTTACTTCATCAGACTTTCATCAAGTTATAAATCTTCTCAGTTAATAGTATAAAACATGTTACTTAGTCATAGTTACACGATCACAATTATTAAAAAATGTGGTAATAACAAAAGATAACATAATAGTTATTACTAGATTAAAAAATTAATAACATCATTTGACTAATTTATAAATTAAAAATAAATATTGTAGTAAATAATAAGATTTACACTAATAACGAACGTATTTAAAAACTATTGTCGTTTGAAAACAATGAAATACAATGAATTTCGAAGTTGATTTCTTTTGTAAACTAAAATTTAACATTTTTATAATGATCGGATGTGTCATATTAATTAAAAATAATGGTTTTCAACTTAAAGTCTTCCAAGAATGTAGGCTCAAATGTAGGCTCCAACCCACGAATTTAATTATGTAAAAAAATTACCAGTTTACTATGTTTTACCATCATGTGTATTAGATTTTAGTTAAAAATTGTTTGATAATGGCCTAGAATCGGCCGAAACTAGTCACAAACAAAATGACTTTTTTTTAGTTGTTAAGTATATTTTTCAATAAAAAAATTCACGATGGGCATACGACTTTAAGTTGAAAACCATTACTTTTAATTTTTATAATGGTTAAAATAATACCTGACTATTAAACAACCTGATACAAATTACAATTACTTCTTTGTAATTCCGGTCTAACAATTTTACGAAAATGAAGTCGGAAAAATTAAAAAATAATATAAATAATAATAATATAAATGTTCTGAAGTAAAGTCTAATGTAATGTTACAAAAATCACTATTACCCTGTACCGTGTGCTGACGATTAAAAATGAATTTATTTTGTAAAGCTAAACCACTACTTAAGCAGTCATAAGTGAAAATTGCAGCCACACCTTTGTTTCCTTTGTTTTGTCCTATTGTTAATCTTTTTACTACTGTAGATAATATGTATACTATATTATATTAATTTAATTTTTCAGACTTTTATTAACTGGTTATCATATTATAGTCATTTTTATCATTCAAAATGCCTTCCTCTATTTCTTAGACAACGTCTACATCTTTTTGAAATTGTTATGATGGCTTGTTGTATTACTCCAGGTTGTTCGCGAACTTGATCACATGCTAAAACCATCCTCGCTACTAGCTCTTCTTCGGATTCAAGGGGTACCGTCGTAAACAATATTTTTAAAACCCCCAAAGAAAGAAATCGAGTGGCGTAAGATCTGGAGATCTTGCAGGCCACGCAACAGGACCTCCTTCCTATCCATCGTGGCCCATAAACTTCATTTAGATGGTTTCTAACTGACACAAAGTTATGAGACGGAGCACCGTCATGCTGGAACCACATGCGTTGACGTGACCGCAAAGGAATTTCCTCTAACAGTTCTGGTAACACCTCTTGAAGGAAAATTAGGTATACGTTCCCAGTAAGCCGGTTTGGTAAAACATAAGGTCCAACTAAATGATTGCCAATAATACCTGCCCACACGTTTATTCGAAATTGTCGCTGGTGGCTCCTTTGAATAAAAGCATGAGGATTTTCTTCATCCCATTTGTGGAGGTTATGCAGATTAACTACTCCATCTCTTGAAAAAGAAGCTTCATCCGTAAATAAAATATGTTGAGGAAAATGTCTATCCTCACGCAAGCGCCGAAGAATCCAACGAGAAAATGTTATTCGAGCATCTTCATCACCTGGGTATAATGCTTGCACGGAATGAAGATGATAGGGATACAAAAGTTGTTCATCAAGACTCTCCACACAGTGCTGTGATTTGAGTTTAAATTATTCGCTATTGCTCTCGTGCTTGTGCTCGGATTATCTTCAACGCGACGTAATACTTCTGCTTCAAAGTTAGCAGTCCTAGCTCTCTGGACGACCAGCAGATCCTAAAAAATGCTTTTTGAAACAAATTAGATTAGTTAATATGGAACGTACCTCGCTGGAAACTTCCTGTAGTTCGAAGTCTATCATACAATCTATTAAAAATTGAATGACTCGGTGCATTTCTGTTGGGAAAACGTTGTCGATAGATTCTTTGAGCTTCTCTTCCGTTACGTTTTGCTTCTCCATAAATAACAATCATTTCTGCCATCTCCCGTTAGAATAATTCATTTTATAATTAATTTAATAAATAAGATTAATGAAATATCTAACTTATAATTATTTAAATGAAATGAATTAACTAATAAAAACTTTGAACAAACAGCTAAATAACCACAAAAATCAACACAAGTAACAAAAATAAAACTAATGAAAACTACAAACAAACAACTAAATAATCATAAAAAACGACACAATGTAACGCAAGTGTAAAAAACAATGCTTAATGTTAGCTACCGCAATTGTTTTTAAATAAATAACAGGCGACAAAGGCGACTCAGATATGATCATAATTTGCATTTATTGGTTGTTTAAAGGTAGGAAATATTTTAACCGTGATAAAAATGTTAAAAGAAAACTTCGGAAATATTTCTAGTTTCATTAGATTGAAAGAACAATAATTTTTAAATACCTTCGTTAGTGTAAATATCGTTATTTAGTATAATATTTATTTTTAATTTATAACTTATACTTACTTAATTTATTTTTTGTCAGTCTAGGAATCACCTTTTTTCATCTTTTGTTATTAGCGCATTTTGTAATAATTGTGATAGTTACATGTTTTGTATTAAATAAAGACGATTCTTATTATAACTCAATAAAAGTCTGATGAAGTAAACTGAAATAAAAACTTTCCCGAAACGTAGCTGAAAATTCAAGTCCATCATAAGTGTTTTATTTCTAAACTCTATCTCTAATGAAAATGGATTTTATCTGCAGTAAAGTTAACCAATTCCCACATTTTTATACTATTTATGGTTGAATTGAGATTTATAAAAATTGGTTTGACAGTTATGCTTGTGGTATTTTAGAGTAGATACCGTTTGGAATTTTTTGTTAAAATTGGCTGACAAATTAAGAAATTGAAATAATGTTATTCGACTACAATGAAAATTTGCACGAATAGTCTCCAAGTCGAATTGAATTGTGAAATGTGGCGTTTTTTAAAACTAAAACTAAATATTTTTAACACGGGTAAAATTAATATTTACGCAATTAAAAACTATTTGTGAAAATTACAATTACATAGTGATTGCCTTCGCAATTCCTATTATTTTAAGTTGTTTATTTAGGTATTAAATTAGTCATGCTAAAGTTTTAGCTTATAAATTAAATAAATTTTAATTTTGACATTTCATTTGGTTTTAGGGAGTTTAGAGACCATTTTGCAAAATTTCATAATATTTGAACGCCATTAATTTTAAATTTTTTTAACTTTAAAGTCGTACAAAATTTTGATTTTTAAAGTTATTAAAAATCTGTTCGACAGTTACATTTAATAATATTTTAAAGTACAATTTTGTAAATTTTCATCAAAATGGTTGACATTTTGTATTTCGACAAGAATCGACCGTGGCCATTTTTTTTAATTTTTCAAAAATCAACTGCACCATCTTTTTTATTTATTTAGAAACCGATAAAACCAAATTTTCGTTTAAATCAAATTATTACATCAAGTACTTGAAAATTGAATCCGCCATTTAAAATTTTTCTAGATCAATATTTTTGTCAAATTTGAATTGGACATAGTCAAAAACATACTATAAGATACTATTGATTATTTTTCAATTGTTTTAGGACTGTCAAAAAAAGCCATTAAAATTTTTAATTTTGACTTTGGGGCGCCATCTTGGCGTAACTATTTGTCTAACATAAAAATTTTACTAAAAAAGTTGTTTATTTTATTGCCCTCTATAACCCCTCTCAGGCTGTAATACATATATTGTGACACCCTGTATATAAAAAGTTAAAAATTAAAGTAAAAATTAAAAAGAAAAAAATTTAAAAAAAAGGTAATTAAAAAATAAAAAAAAAATAAAAAAAAAATTTTTTAAAAAAAATTTTTTTAAATAAAATTTTAAAATTAAAAAAAAAAGGTGTGGGTTTTTTTTTTTTTTAAAAAATTGTTTATTAAAAAAAAAAAAAAAAAAGAAAAAAAAAATAAGAAAAAAAAAGGTGTAAAAAGGGTTAAAAAAAAATTTAATAAAATTAAAAAATTTTTTCTACTATAATTCGAAGTTCAACAAAAAAATTTGAAGCTATTTAAATTTAAATGTTTTTCTACGATCCACTTTATTTGAAAGCAGGTAACAATTTTTTTTAAATTAATTTTGAGAGATCATATTTCAAAGTGTAATTTTTCAGCAATAAAAATTGTATATTAATTTTTAAATTTTGAATCAAAACAATCAAATAAAGCTTTAAAAAATTTTAATCTCATAATTTATTTATTTATTTATTTTATGAGTAACATTTTCCTTATTGTCCGGGGATGTTCGGAAACCTTAATGATATAGGAGTAGTGTAGATACGCCTTACCTTATCAAAAAGTGAAAGCCGGAATGCCTCCAATTAAACTATAACATTGAAACAAGTGGATTGCCTTACCGGAAGAAGGTGTCAAGTTGCTTATTTTAAATGGAACATCCTATATATTATTCTATTTTTGGATTTTTGCACAAAATTAGTATATGGTGCTCCATTTAAAATAAACAATTAATACCTACTTCGGTATATAACTCAGAGAATAATCACCATCTTGAAAATATTTTAACTTGAACTGCCCCCGTCGATGTTAGTATACTACCAAATTTTAAATTTTTCCCATCTACAGTTTTTCTAAAGAATCTATCGATGGCGTTCCCGGTGGGACACCCTGTATACAGGGTATCCAGAAACTCTCCTGACAAACTAAGACCGGAGAATCCTCAGATAATTTTAAAGACAATTTAACCCAATTCACCTAGTCTGAAAATGCTTCCTAAACAAGCTAGAGGCTCTTTGAAGATGGCGCCTTTGTAAACAGTTTTTTAAATACCTCTAGAACGTTACTCTTAGAAAAACAAAAACTGGTATGCTTGTTTAGCCTTCAGAGATGAATTGATTCCATCAATTGCGGAATTTCTAGTACCGTTCGCAGGCGTCAGTTTTGGGTAGGTCAACGATTATTTTAACGCATAACTTATTTGTCTTTAACTTTTAAGCATTTGTGACACTAGATTATTAAATTTTTCAGGTATTCTAGTACTAAAAGGTACTCTTTACTTTAAGTCGATTAGGATACACCGTTTTCTAGACTAGGTGAATTAGGTTAATTATGTCATTAAAATCATCTGCGGAATCTCCGGTCTTCGTTTGTCAGGAGAAATTTCTGGACACCCTGTATAATCAATGTTTCTACGTAGAAAGTATAAGTAGCGGCATCATCTACCACACTCCTATATGTATGCCGGAAACAAAAAATTATGTTTTTTTGTTAAACTTACAGTACATTTAAAATAGATTACATTTTATAAATCAAATAGATAAGTTACAATCTTCTACTAAATGATGAGTTTGATCAAAACTTTGGTATAACTTAAGCTTGAACAAACAAAATTGAGGTCAATTGGTTAAATAGACATAAAGAAGTAAGTTTTTTGAAAAATTGTCTAAAAATAGCTAAAAACTCTAAAAAAACCTTATTTCTTAACTTATGACCTACTTTCGTATTAAAAATCATGAGCCAAATGCTGACAACCTACGTGTGCACACTTCTGGTTAATTCACTCTGCATTTATAGGGTATGTATTTATTATTTTATTTTATGTACATATTTATTTTATATGGTTTTGTATTTCTTACTCATGACATTACCCATTTTTGGAATTGATTATAATTAATGAAATTGTTAAAATTACTAATTTGAATATCGCGGGTGAGAAAAATAGTAGGTATATGTTTTGGTTGATAAAGCTTCAACCTCGTATATATTCTATTATTACGTATTTACTTATTCTCTTTATTTATTATTTTACAGTATAATTGTTAATATCGTAAGAAGCTTATATATAAAAAGCTGAGATGTGAGAACTTAAAATACACTCTAATTAGCTAATTAATTAATTAAAAAACATTGGTAATTAAAATCATTCAAATTAACAATTTTGCCCAAACATTTTTGGGGTTTATTCTAATTACATTATACTCATAGAGACAACTACTGTTAGGCGTGAGATTGCTCAAAGTGAACTAGGAGGTGCGTACGTGTACCTCCTTGAAAGACTCGTGTAACCACTCAGACTTAAGATGCCTAATCGCCCTAATTGCGAATGAATTGAAATTTGATAAGGAAAATCGAGGAGTGGGGTGTAGTGCCAACAATCATCTGACGACCGGCCAGAAAAATTCTTCTAACTCCTGTCCATGCATGCTGCACGATTGAGTATTTTGTCAACAAAAATTGACAGAAACAGTTATATTTACTGAAAAAAAATCATTTTCGACGTCCCAAGAAGCCCCCGTCAATTAGGGAGAGTAAATGGAACGCGTGCCAAGACATTAAATCGTTTTCCAAATAAAACCAGTGAACGAATTAACCCAAGATTTTGGGGTTAGATGTGTACAGATGATCCAGGAAATTTCACGAATTACTCCTTCAGTTTTAATTCGAGGGAATACATACGTATATTAGAGGATGTATTGTTACCGACCGTAAGGGCAATGTTTCTCAAGCAGAAATGCAAAACTTATGGATTTTGGTGCAAGATAACTTGCAGTATATACACCGCTCAAATTGTGGGCAAATAGTTTGATGAACACCCCAGAATTCAAGTACTACCATAGCCATCTAAATCGCATGATTTAAATCAATTGAAAATTTGTGGGTGGCCACGGTGCATAATTGGAACGACTTTGGCTTCAATGGAGTAAGAAACAGAAGTTTACAAGAACTAACAGAGCATGTCACGACATTGGGAAATCATTCCGAAATTCTCAAATTTGCGAAAATCTTGTGAACAGTATAAGGAGGTGATTAGCCCAGAATGTACACTGAGAAAAATCTATTGCCATGACGAAAGATAAAACTGTTTTTACAAAGCTAATGGTATTTCATTGTTAATTCATTTTATGTAACTATTACTACTTGCATAACAGAAGTACATATAATTTTTTGGTTTGGATGCAAATGTCATTATTCTTGAACCAACTTACGTAATCTTGCATTTATACTTGGTAAATTCTCTTATCAGTACCGTTAAAACAGATTTTTCCTGCTTTTATTTTAAATGATCACATCATTGATTATTATAACACTTATCATATGTTATGACGTCATTTGGTTTTGTATTATTATTAAGTGGAGTACACAAAAGAAAGATGCCCCTACATCCAATTCGAATAGAATTGCCAATACGTTTACTACAAGACAAATTTAATAAAGCAACATTAGTATTACTTTACAAGTAAATCATAATTATATTAAGTATGAGGTTTTTACTTTAGAATATAAAAATATTTCTTCAGAACTGCTAAATTTGATTTGTATAAACATTTCCCCAGTGAATGTGGGAACAACCGTACTAAACACATTTGAAGACGCCAGAAAACACTTACTGCAGCTGTGATTGCAGTCATTACGAAAGAAAAAGCTGAATATATATTTTACAGTATATAGAAAGATAACTGTCTGCTTATTCGTGCTCTTGTAATTCATTGTCATTTTTGATTTTAGACATACACCGATTCTGTTAAATTTAACTACTAAATATATTTTCTGTTTCCTATTTGAATTGTGAAATTGGAGGATTTTGTTAAGTTTTCTGATGTTTAAATAAAAAAATTGATTATGGCAGATGAAGATACTTTAGTCGTTACTTAATAATTGGGGTTTATCATTTAATTGAAAGAGTTAAAAGGTAAGATGTTTTAATTGCAGTCTAGTTCGGTATACATTCATGCTTCAGCATATGAATGTTTGCAATATTTTACTATGATTACAAATAACGAATAATCGAACCTTGGAAGAACACATCCGATGGTTAGAAACAGGAATAGAACTATGGACAATAGTAGAATTCTGTTGAAAAAACAAGGCATCTTTTCGTCTTAAACATCTTGAACATAACCATAGAGGGACCGTTTCTGAATAACTACAATAAATATCCGCCGTTAAAATTACGTCAGGATATAGATTAGTAAGTACCATATACAAGATAATTGCCTTTTATTATTTCTATTATATTCTAGTTATTGCAGCTTCTTGAAGATTTTCAGAAGTTTAATGCAACCGGAAAAGGAAAATAATTTATTTTCTATGCCATATTTTATTAAAAGAAAGTTTGAATTAAGATTGCTGCCGAAAAGAGGAAAACGATAAAGAGATGTTACAAGCAGCAGTTGGATTGTGTATGCAGCTACAGGTTCAGTGAGTACATATATTCCTCTTTGAATTTGAGATTGAATTTGTATCCTCATGTAGATTCTCATGCGTACAGCAGTATCGGACTTCTTTAAGCTGCTTCCATGTACATTCTTGCTGCTCTACGAAAGGAATAAGTTGGTGGCAAGGTGTGGAGAACTATCGCCAGTGGAAGTACGAGATGCTTTCATAACACATGTTCTATCGTTGTCGCGGAATTCATTCCTACCGTAGAGGGTTAGAAAAAAAGTACACATCCTTAGGTAGAACTTTTCAACCATTAGTACTAGTTGTAGGTTTGATATTAAAAATCGTAAAATCTATTGTAAGCTAATTGGACAACACATTTTTCTACCTTACCTACACCATTACAAGCCGTGGATGCGGTTTTTTAAAATTTTCAATTCCACTGGTGCATGCATGCATTAATTACAATAAAATTATCCCAATCTTTAAAATATGTTCTTACAGATTTAGGCATTGTTATATAAAATGTTTAGTTGTTGTGGGGACCAGCACCTTTTGAATCTTCCATAATATTAATAAGACACATGATATCCGACTGTACACCATTTGCCAAGTACTACAGCATTTAAATGTGGCCAGTCTGACTGTAACAGGCTCTTTAACAGTGGTTTCTCTTTAGGCAAACACCTAAACAAGTGCCATCCATTAAATACATGTATAAATAGTGTATTAAATAGATCTCAGCAAGCAGAGAATCAGTAGTGCTTCACCTTCAATGCACACGAACAAAAACATAAACGTTATTCAAAAATACAACAGAATGTGTTCCTTGTGTCACAACCACAATGGAGGCCATACGTAACATCTTTCTTTTTCATCATTTTATGATCAAATTGATACATTCCTCGAAATGTTATTCAGTCTTTTTGGCTAAGTCTAAGGAGGTTACTTTATGTAAGTTTTATTCCTTACTGGATTCATAAGGTTTAACTATTACAACTAACATCAAATCAAGTCTAGAAAAAGTAATTGATGACTATGCTAGCTGTACAGTACCGTTAAAGTCCGAGTATAAATTGTTTCAAAAATTAGGAATACTTTTTCCTCTTTAGAAGTAACTGTAGGTCAGTGCATAGAACACAAACATACAACATTAGGATCTCAATTAAAGTCTATTTCTTCTACAATGAAAATTACATATTCCAATTACAGAAGTTTTGAAAAGTTTTATTAATCGCCGGTTTGTTAAAAAGATGTCCTGAATTACATACATCACCTAAAATTGAACAAAAATTATATAGAAAACATTATGGTAGGCATAGTTGAGAAATCTTTTTATCCAAACAAAATAATAACTGTTTGCATCTGTGATTAGTAATTTTTGTAGATGATTTTGAGGTCGGAAACCCTCTTGGTTCACATGCAACAGTCCACAAACTTGGGGGAATTTATTTATCATTACCATTCCTTCCTAATGATTATGTTTCTGAACTTAACAATATACTTCTTCTTGGATAATTTCATGCTTCAGATCGAGTACACTTTTGGTAACATCATGATTTTTTCAAAACATTATAAAACAGCTTAATACTTTAAGTAATCGTGGTATATATGTTTCAACAAATATTGTTGTGGGTACCATCAAGTTTCACATTGCTTGCATTACCGGAAGACAATCTTGGTTTGAATGGAATTCTTGGATTTGTGAAAGTTTTGTTGCTAATCGATGCTGTCGTATATCTAACGCAAATAAACTTGAAATACAAACAATGACTTTTGAAGAACCAAAAATGCTTAGATGTACGGAAGGTTATCCTGAAGATGTGTCACAAAATCAATTCTTCTAGAACGGGATTAAGGGAAAAATGCATTTTCTTTGACTCACTACATGGCTTTAACCTTTTCGAACTTGTATCTGTAGATATTCTTCATGATTGTTTAGAAGGTGCATGAGGTTATGTTATGAAATATGTAATAAAGTACCTAGTGCAAGATACTAAATTAATATCGCTGAATATCATACAATGTAAATTGTCTAGTTTTGACTATGGTAGTAGACTCGGGCTCAGTGGTATCTATTTATCTATCTTCCGAAAATTTTTGGATAGGTTAATAAGTCCTGTCGTAATGACGGATACTTCACTTCAACTAGGGCTTAATGAATTGTAGTCCAAACTTACAAAATCTCACCTAAAGCCGAAGTTATATTTTCTTACATATTAACCAGAAATGCTATTGAAATTTGGCCCACTTACTCAATTTAGAAGCTAAACACAAAGTATTTAAAATAGCTGCGCAGGCATCTGTTACCAGAGTAAATGTTTGTAAAGCAATAGCAATTAAAAATCCGTTAGCATTAAGTGAAAAATTCTTTAAAAATAAACCCTTTTTTCTCGTTTGCTTGCGAGAAGAAAAAGAAAGTTGATGGTGGTTCTATAGGAACATGTCTTAAAAAATACAATTTAAAAACGCATGATAAATTGGATAACAAGAAAGGGTTTGTTTGGTGAAATACAAAATATATACTGTATAACATCTGAAGAACGTGTTGGTTTATGTTTTAAACTGATTAAAGTCGTTGATTTTTGATTTTCATTATTTTGCTTATAATGTGCGCAGGACGGATGAAACTATGTTTTTACAGCTAGAATCACTTTTATCGTGTTTACCAAATACAATAACAATTATGGGAGATTCAAAATTATATGTAACTGAGAATGCCATTAGATTAGTGTTTTTCTTGATTTTAGTAATATAATTAAAATGACAATTATCACGTTTAAAGTTTATAGTTATAATGAATAAAATACCAACTTTAAATTTTTGTTTTATTTACATATTTGTTAATAAACATTAGTTCCATAAAAGTATCATTTTTAATCATTATTGGTATCATTGGAATATTTAGGTAGTCTTGTGCATTATTTGTTATTAGATAATTTACACTTACAATGTGGTTTTTGTTTAAAAAATATTCAAGATATATAATCTATATTAACGACTTGCTCTCTATATGCAATTTAACTCTGCTGCTTTAAGCTTGTACTACATAATCACCTAAAAAATTCTTCAAAACATTTAAAGTTTGTTTCCAACTTGCATTATCTGCAGTAAAACCCACGACTATCGTATAATTTCGTATACTAAACTTTGGTCAAATCTAAATATAATTTATTAATTGTGGTTTTCTCTTTAATTATTTTTTATTGTACATAATGTTTATATTTCTTAATTACAGGTTCTTCTTTATGGAGAAACAAATTAGCTTGCTTTTTCTCCATAAAGAAGAACTTATAATTAGGAAATATAAACATTACAAAAATACAATGTTTCTTTATTGCGAAGTCTTAGGTTTTAATAAATGCTATCGGCAGATGAATTATAACAAGAAATTCAGGATTTGTTGTGCTTACTGCATTACAGGAGTGTTCATATGTAATTTAAGAATGTCGACTCCCTTTACAGGAATGTTGCTACATCATTCCATCTACTGATTTTGCACGGTAACATTGCAGTACGATACTGATGATGAAATACCAAATAAAACTACATTACACGGCAGGACGTACATTCCTGATGTAAAGCACTGTTGGCTTGCAAATGCATTAATATTAACTATGACGTCATCATTCTTTAGCACTATAAGAATGTTGCAACAGTAGTTTCCATATAGCAGAATTTAAAAAAATCCATTATTTAAGGCGGGAGGGTGTTTATTTAAAAGATGCTAAGCCGCCAAATTTTATATACCTGTTATCTTATGTATTATATTCTTGATTGTATACATTACGTATTAGTTGTATTTTTCTGTTTAGGTTATTTGTCACGTTGTAATTAACATATGATTTACCTTGGTATAAATTAAATAAAATTGTTATTGAACGTTAGAAAACATTTACTGAAATAAACAATTTAAATAAGCCATTATAAGTGTTAAGTTTGTTTATCTGGGAATACAAAACAAGATCATAAAAGCTACAAAGGTAGATAAGACGCCTTGTGTTTTGAGTGAAACTTTTAGGGCGGATTGTGATCCAAAACTGATCATTTTCATAGACCACAACCGTACCTATTAAATACCGATGAAAATAGTATTTATTCTTAGTAAATTGTTATATTTATAATAATAATAATAATAAATACCTTCTGTTACTTAATACACAAAAAATTATTTAAATAAAATAAAAAAGTGATTAGGCAACCTCATGGTGTAGTTCAGGTAGCCCTGTTCTTCTACTATAACCATGAAATTGACAGTGTATATAATGTACACTTTATTTAATAATACTCGTAAGTAATTAATAATGTACAGACTTGAACACATAACTAGAAAAAAACTTTTTACACGCATTACAATATCGACATTAATCCATGAGTTAGCTAAAAATTTATAAATAGATACAATAACTAAAGATGTAGAAAAAAAACAACAAAAAACAACACCCGCTGCTGTATAATATTGGTGATTACTGCCCTTGTAACAACAATTTTTGTATACGCATTTAAATTGCTGTACTGTTATGTGATATGTGAACCCTCGTTCAAAATACATGGTTTTATAAATAGGTGGAGTAATTCCTCCTTTGTACCGTAAATTGAGGTTATGCACATATTTTCTAAATGCAATTCTACCGTATAGATACGAAGGCTTTTGTAAGTTCACAATTTTATGATAACACGTAGCTGCTTGTAACTCTATTCTATTTTTTATTGTAAGCCATTTCAGCTCCTTTAGTACATGAGACAGGTGATCATACTTCCTAAAACCAAATATTAACCTTATGTACCAATTTTGAACTTGTTGTATGCTTAACATAGTGTTCTGTGTAAGTAATGGCCCAAATACTGGAGAACAGTAAGAAAAGTGTGACAATACCAATGCTTCACACAACATAGTTTTAGTTTTAATTGATAAAAATTTTTGAGCATAAATGAGTTTTAAATTTAGAAATGCTCTATTGATACATTTAGTAATATGTGATTTAAATCTATGTGAAGTATCTAGAATTAAGCCTAAGTTCCGCGCTTTATCTAGTATTAGTATTTGAACTCCTTCTATTTTTAAGCTTAAGTAGGTTTTCAATTTATCGACATCTTTAATTTTTCCAAATAACATAACTACCGGTTTATTAGGATTCAAATGCCGAAATTGCTGTATACATATCTGCTATTTTAAACGAGTGATAAAGTTGTGTATCATCAGCGTAACTGTGAAATTTACAAGTTTTAAGTTTATTGTAAAATTAAGATGTATACACTATGTAGAGTAGAAGACCAACAATTGACCCTTGAGGTACACCTGAAATAACACTTCTTGGTTTAGAAATAATTTTATCTGTATTGACACTAGTGTTTTCTACCAGACACGTAACTTTTTATAAGTTCGATAGAGTTATGAGATAATCCTACGTAATTAAGAATAGAACAGAGCAGTTCATGATGAAGCAAATCAAATGCTTTGCTGTAGTCAAGTAATGTTAAAAGAGTAACCTCGCCTTGCTCTTATTACATTATCTACAACGTTTGTGAGTGCAGTTACGCATCCATATCCTGAACGAAAACCTGATTGATATTGCGGTAGTAGATTGTACATTTCCAAATGAGTCCTAAGTTGCATTTCAATTATTTTTCTAATATTTTAGAAAATGTAGGAAGAATATTAATAGGTCGTAAGTCGTTATAATTTTTAGGATTCGTATTTTTAGGCAGTGGTATTATTAGAGACATCTCCCAAAGTAATGGAAAGTATTTGTTTAACAGACATGAATTTATTATGTGTAAGAGAAATGGCAAAATAAAAGCCCAACATAATCTGAAGGTTTATTCCATCAAATCCACACGAATTGCTTTTTAGACTTTTAATAATTGAGTTTAATGTTTCTATGTTAACCCAGATATGCCTATAGGTTAAGTTGAAAATTAAAAATAATAATTTAATGAAGTTGCATTTTATTAATGATAACAAAATTATGGAAACTCAAAAAATTGGATTTTTTTTCAAAATAGGCAAAATTTCAGCCGTACTACATGTAGTACATTAGGCACATCGACACTTGTAATATAACATTTATTTTTGGTGTGAAACTGCACAAAACACTTAACATGCACCCCGATATTGCACTTTAAACATCTTGTAGTGGTTCGTTGGTGACAATGACCACATCGAGTTTGTTTTTCTTGAGGAATGACAAGGTGGTCCAGATGGTCGTAACGTAGATCGTTGTCTCGGGAGCTACTTGCATGTCCTTTTTGATAAGACGGTCTTTTTTTATTCTGAACAAGTAATGCACAAGCAATTCTCCTTCTAAAATTCAACTGGTCCAAATCTCCTCCACTTCGGCGATGTAAATGCCAAGCATTCTGGATTGCCATATCAATGGAGTGCATCAGTAATGGAATATACCATTTTTTCCCCCGAATAGAAATTCGATACAAACTGATATTTTGATCAGATCGATCGACTCCTCCCATATTGGCATTGTACATGTGGATGAGATGAGGCTGCTCCACCTGAATATTCTTTTTCTCCTTCTGTGAATAACGTTTGACTATGTGGATTGGTGTAACTCCCGCGAAGTTCGAACAGAGACAAACAACACTATTATCGTGCCACTTTACTGCAATGAAATTCTGATCACTGATTTTCGCGTAATCGTAACTCCCTCGACTATTTTTTTTTATATCCTTTGAACTCACCAGCGAGATTCCCCTCAATCGATTTTCTCTCACCGTACCGGTAGTGTAAAAATTCAGTGCTGTCAACTCTTCTATCAGGGGAATTGAAGTGAAGAAATTATCGAAGAAAAGATGAAACTTCATGTCTGGCCATTTTTGCGCAGAGCTTGAGCGTACTCTAAGACTACTCCTGCACCAACTCCAAAATCTTTATAAGTTTCACTAATGTTTGTTGAAGCTCCCTGATATGGTTCAAACCAGTTCACATAACCCAACCTGGTAGTCCCAACCCACAACTTGTAGCCATATGGTATAGGTTTTCCATGAATATACTGCTTGCACACATGACGTCCATAGTATGGGACCATAGCTTCATCGATTGAGTGCATTTCCTCTGGAGGCGAATGCTCCATGAATTTTTTATTCAACAGTGTGAAAATCGGCCGCACTTTTGTGAACTTGTCTCGTGGCTCCAGCTCCTGATTGTCACAAACATGAAGATTCGAGAACAAATAGTCAAATCTGTCTCTTGAAATAGCTTCCGAAACCATGTCATTGTGACCATCTCTGTCGCGTTCCCAGTAAATCCGTCGCCTTGGCACTTGCACATATCCACTAAGGATCAGAACTCCAATGAAAGCCTTGACTTCATGTCTTTCTATGTTTGGTCTCCGGTTCTTTTTGTTGGGCGTATTGATTGCTGCAGTATAGAATGGTGTCTATTACTTCCTCATCAAAAAACTTTGAAAACATTTCCAAAGGACTCTCTAAATTAGGTACGTTAAAATTATTATCAAAGGTTGTTGTAATCGGAGCCAAATCTTCCGCAACCCAATCGTAATCCTTCTTTTTTTTTCGCAGGTGGTTTTGTTTGTTTCTGTTTATTTATCGGCACGTTTGTTCGCAGTTGGGATAAGGGTAAATTGTCATCCGATGAAAAATCGCTGTCGTGGTCATCGGCTTCAAAGACAATTTCTGCAGGAGCATTCAGTTGGTTTGCCGGTAGATTATCAATGGTGAGATCATCTTCACCTCCAGAATCTTCATCTGTTACTTCATCTGTTGCATTGTCAGGAGGAAATATCGTGATTTTGTCGACACTGCCAACATTTTCTTCATTGTCCTCTAACATTGCAAGAGCTTCATGAAGCGAGAACCCCTGTAATTGAATGATATTTGTAGACACATATTTTCCTAATGTACTATATTTAGTACACCTCTTTTCACCCCAAAAATTACCACAATTTCTCAAAATAACTTGAATATATGAATGCCTACTGTTAACATGATTATTTGTTGTTATGTTTTCCATTGAACGAAATTTTTATAGTTTTTATTTATTTGCAATCAACTTACCTCTCGAAGCGGATGTTATGATCGTCCATTTCTATTTGTTTTCTAACTTTGAAGCGGAACAAGACACAAACGACATTTGAAAAATCAATTGAATGTTGACACTTGCGTTGTCTGGTATGTACTGAATGGATTCATGCATCTGAACAAGTTGCAGCCAGTCGGCACTGCACAGGCTGAGACTGGTTTGAGCCGTACTACATATAGTACATTAGGCATACCTGGGTTAATAAGAGTAAAATCAAGCTTTGAATTAGTTAAACAATGACTGTTATAGCAATTTTGTAATTCTTGATAATTATTATTAGATTTGGTAATTGAGTCTATAAAAAAATGGTTGATTTCGTTTGGACTTTGTAGTTCTGATGAAATTGTAAGATCACTGGTTTTTATTATTTGAAATGATTTTAACTTATTCCAAATTGTTTTAGAATTTTGATGTTTGAGTATATGCTGAAAGTATGCATTTTTTTATTGCTTCGGTAGTAAAATTTCCAAGTTGTTTATAGTATAAATAGTGATTTTCATTGTTGTTTTTTTTTTAAATTTACTTTTTGCTTTATTTCTAAATTTTAAAATTAATTTTATATTTTCAGTAATCCAAGGCGAGTGTGGTTTTGAAATTCTAGCTGTTTAAAGCTGTGCAAATTTGTTAATAGTAGTAATTATAAAATTATTTAGAATATCTAATTTATCGTCAATGTCAAAACGTATAATATATTTTGAAATGGAAACGAACATATTTCATTATAGAATAAGTGTTCGTTAAATCTCTTAAAGCATCTGTATGTTTTATAAAAATATGTGACCGGTAGAGATACTATGTTTAAATTACAGTAAAGAAGATCATGATCCGAAATCTCAATATTTTCTTCTCTACTATCATGCAATAGTGCAGAATTTGATACAATAATTACGTCAATAAGAGTTCTAGAATTTTTTAAAGTACGTGTTGGCTTTTTAATGACTTGGACTAAGTTAAGCATACTCAATAATGAGTTAAAATAAATAGTGTCGAAACTGTTACGGTTAAGAAGGTTTATGTTCACGTCTCCCAAACAAACTATGCTATCAGAGATTAAAGAACATTGAACAAATGATTGTTCTAGATCGTTACAAAAGTCTTTATAATCTATTGTAGGAGGTTTATAGACAACACCAGCAATTAGAGCAACATTTTTAAATGATAACTGAATCCACAGTTGTTCAGTATTACTTCTAATATTTAATACTATAAATTGAAAACTTTCACGAACATAAATGCCCCGCTCCTCGATGTTCTATCTTTGCGAATAACTTTGTACTTGCTGATGTTTATTGTGTCGTTTGGTATATTCTCGTTTAACCAAGTTTCTGTTACAGCAAGCATGTCGATGCCAAATTGAGTTATAAATTCCGTAACTTCTTCAATCTTATGCAGTAGCGATCTAGAATTAACATGTGCTAACTTCACCAAATTAGACATACGTGTATGTAACCTAAAATAAACAAATTAATTTCTTTACTATCGCTTGGACTCAAATGTATGTATTTTAGTATAAGGTTAGTATGACAAAACAAGAAAATAAATATTATCAAATTTTGCACTGAAAGTAGTTTATATATTAATAAAAATAAAACTAAGTTAAAGTTAACAATTTCTAAAAGTGTAAAACTTAGTAAAACAATAAAAAATATATAAACAGATTATTTGAGCTTCGTTAAACAAAAAAAAAATTTTTTTTTAAATCTACGGAAATAAGACATTACACCGTTGCAGAGCGATTGATCAGTAATTTTCGAGGTTCCAAGTAATTGAGAAAATTTAGTTTATAAATTTTTCCATCGTGTTTACCCATTATTGTACACTCATGAAATTTAAAACTTGGACACCACAATTTCTGTAAACAAAAGTTTGCACATTATGAAGCGGGCTTAAGGGTATCTTTTACAATTCTAACAGCAGGTAGTCTCAGCAGGGGTTATCTTATAGAAGGACTGTAGAATGAATCATTACACTAAGCACGTTTTAGAAAATAGGTAATTTACGTTGCTTACTTAATTTTTTCTTTAAAGAATATATTTGAAGGTATCGCTAATTAAACACCATAGCTCGATTAATTATCGAATCAAAATTTTGTTTAGGAAATGTTTACAAAATAAAATTAGAAATAATTTTGATTTAAAAACGTCTACAAGCAATAACTTTTAAATTAAATCAAAAACTAAACATGGTTATTTGGGTTGACTGATTATTACTTATTTTAAATAAATCTAACCTACTAATTATTGTAAGTTATTAAAAAAATCATTAAACTCTCTATTCATAATATTTAGTCCTTACAAAATGTATATTTTATGACGTTTCATTTTTTCTGTAGTTAATATAAAAGTGAAAATAAAAACTAATAAATAAGACAAGAATTTATTAGATAATTATAATTAAGATACCAAGTTATAGTTTAAAATTAAATAAAAATTTTTTTTTAAATAAAGGTATTACTATATAAATAAATATAAGAAATCAATAATGGGTGTGACCTCCATTATTATTGATACATCCTTGGAGGCGTCTGCTCATTGACGCTATCAAGGTATCAATATAATTAATATTAATCGTTTCCCATGCGGTATCAATGGCTGCAATTAGTGCATTACGGTTTACTGGTATAAAATTTGGCCCTTGTTGTCTTCGGATAACAGCAAGTATTCGAGCCCAAACATTTTCGATAATGTTAAAATCTGGGCTTTTGCTGGCCAGGGTAACAGCTCCAAGTTATTTGCTTGTATCCAGTTGCGCACAACCTGCGAAGTATAGGGTCATCATATCCCGATAGTTAATTATCGAATGTTCCAAGAAAATATGTGTAAATAGTAAATGGAATCTACTAACGTAACGTTAAGTCGTTAATTATAGTTACATAACTCTCCTTTCATAAGATATAGTTCATATTAATATGCTTATTGTAAAGCTTCGTACACACCTGAACAACAAACCGAGGAACAAACAGAACAACGAACCGAACGGCAATCGGAACATTAATTTGGACGGTGCTACGTACGAATTTTAGAACAGATTCGCAAGTCCTGATTGTTCCACGAACGGTTTGCGGGGTTTCCGCGACTTGTTGGTTTTCTCTCCGACAACAAAGAAAATGCGCGCGAATGCGTTTGCAGGTTTGGACGAATCTAAACAAAACGGCGAACAAACTTATGCGGAAGAATTAAATTATTTATTTTTTGTCCTCCCTTTTGTGGGTTTGTTGTGTTTTAGGTAATATTATGGAGTTGACAGAAGAAAAATGTTTTAAATTAATCAGTGTTTAAGAATGCAAGAAAAAAATGATGTCCCTATTAGCATCATTTGGACGGGAAATTTCCAAAATAAAAAAAAGCGAAGTAAATTATAATTTTTTACTCTTCTTTGTGCGTAAAAATTTGGTTGGCACTATTTTCTTGTTTTCCGCAATTTTCTCTTCTCAATAATAAATATATATGAACTAAAAACTACTGAAAATAATTATGGGGACAGCACAAAAGTTCCGTTTGTTGTTTGGATTGTGGAAATCATAAAAGATCGTTTGTCGTTCTGTTTGACTTTCGGTTCGTTGTTATGTTTGTTGCTCGGTTTGTTGTTCAGGTGTGTACAAAGCTTTACAACTTAAGCAACAATTTTTTGGCGAATAAAGATTAGTTTGTGATGTAATATTAGAAACACAAATTTATATCATATCAAATTTATGACAACTTAAAAACCAAGAACGTGTATGTTATTGCTAAGAAATTATTAAGGAAAAAGCGCAATTGCAGTGTAAATATTTATAATTAGATATTTTCGAAAGTTTATAAGTCCTCTATTGTAATCTTAATACTTAAAAGAAAATCCTGTCCATTAGCATTATAAGGAAATGGCTTTTCCTTTATGAATAAGTTTCAATAACAATAGAATATCCTTGCTTGTTTAATTTACTTCCTTTGAGTCATATTGCTCTAAGGGTTGTTACATTGGTCATTAGAAGTATGTAATAAATAAACAATTACCTACTGTTTGAGAAGGAGTAGTGTGAACCAATAAATAAAGTAAGAAATGTAAATTCCATTTTAGTTTAAAATTTCAAGTGTTGTGAAAATGCCACCTCATCTCGGTGATGATTTGAAAGCGCGGATTGTTTCGGAATTAGCGGGGGCCGTAGCGTGCGTGAAATTTCACGTATGTTAGATATACCAAAAAGCACCGTAGGGCATTACCGAGTAAAATGAAATCTTGAACACACTTTGGAAAAAGCCATCGGAAGTGGTAGACCTAAAGTATCTACACGTGTTCAAGATCTCGAGTTGTTTTATTACGTAACAGAACAACCATTTGCTACATACTCCAGGGCTATAGCAGATACACATTTTTCCGGATGCCGTATAACTGCACAAAAAGATTAAAGGAGATGGGAATAAAGAGCTATAATGCTGCTGCGAAAGAAGTTCTCAGTGACGAAAATATGAGACGTCGCCTGGAATTTGCAAGGCGATATGTGAACAAACTTTTGGAGTTTTGAAATCGAGTGATTTTTACCGACAAAAAAACGTTCAATAGCCGCAACGATGGACCACTAAAAGTTTTTAAAATGGAAGGAACTCGTTACGAAAACAATCACATATGTCCTAAAAAACGAAGTGGTTATTTTTCTGTGAATGTGTGGGATTGGGTTAGCACGCGGGGTCCAGGAGTTTGTTGGGTTAGTATTCATATTTCACTTTGTTTGGGATCTGTTGAATTAACATTTTTATAATGTATTTTTGTTGTTAAAGGACAACGACAATTCATACTTCGCGAGTTGTGCGCAATTGGATACGATAAAATAACTTGGAACTGTTACCGTGGCCAGCAAAAAGCCAAGATTTTAACATTATCGAAAATGTTTGGGCTCGAATACTTGCTGTTATCCGAAGACAACAAGGGTCAAATTTTATACCCGTAAACCGTAATGCACTAACTGCAGGTATTGATACCGCATGGGAAACGATTAATATTAATTATATTGATACCTTGATAGCGTCAATGAGCAGACGCCTCCAAGAATGTATCAATAATAATGGAGGTCACACCCATTATTGATTTCTTATATTTATTTATATAGTAATACCTTTATTTAAAAAAAGTTTTCATTTAATTTTAAACTATAACTTGGTATCTTAATTATAATTATGTAATAAATTCTTGTCAAAAAACTAAATATATACGTTGACAATAAGAATTGCCTTAGTTTTTATTTTCACTTTTTATATTAACTACAGAAAAAATGAAACGTCATAAAATATACATTTTGTAAGGACTAAATATTATGAATAGAGAGTTTAATGATTTTTTTTAATAACTTACAATAATTAGTAGGTTAGATTTATTTAAAAATAAGTAATAATCAGTCAACCCAAATAACCATGTTTAGTTTCTTGATTTAATTTAAAAGTTATTGCTTGTAGACGTTTTTTAAATCAAAATTATTTCTAATTTTATTTTGTAAACATTTTCTAAACAAAATTTTGATTCGATAATTAATCGAACTATGGTGTTTAATTAGCGATACCTTCAAATATATTCTTTAAAGAAAAAAATTAAGTAAGCAACGTAAATTACCTGTTTTCTAAAACGTGTTTAGTGTAATGATTTATTTACAGTCCTTCTATAAGATAACCCCTGCTGAGACTACCTGCTGTTAGAATTGTAAATGATACTCTTAAGCCCGCTTCATAATGTGCAAAATTTTGTTTACAGAAATTGTGGTGTCCAAGTTTTAAATTTCATGAGTGTACCTACCATTTCAACTCCAAACATTGCGGTAACCAAGAAGAGATGCCGAATTTTTCATTATATCCAATCGTGTTTCAGTTATGTCTTCTCTAATTAATATGTTAGTGTTTTTCAACTTTCTTTTATTATTATATATTAATTGTTTAGTGCGACGATTAACAAATTTAACAATAATTGGTTTCGGATTAGATTGATTAAGAAAGGATTTTTTGAAAGGCAATCGGTGACTGCAGTCAATCATATCTGTAGTGATTTCAATATCTAATTGATTCTTGCACATTTCTATTACCAACTTATCAGTGTTTTCACTTGTTTGTTCGGGAATACCAAAAATTCGTACGTTGTTGCTTCGAGTATATTGTTCTAGTTTATCGGTGGTAACTTTAGTGTCTTGAACTGCTTTGGCTACTTTTACTTCCAGATTGTGTATTTTATCTTCACAAACTTTTAGAATTTGTTGGAATTCACTTTCAATTACCTCGCGAACCACTTTATTTAATTTATTTTCAAATAATTGAGAATTCAACATCTTTTCTACAATCTTTATAGCTAACGCATCTTTTTTATCGGGTTTATTAGCACTTGGGGGTTTCCTGTCACAACTCATACTAACAATGTGAGCAAAATTAGACTTGGTAAATTATACAGGGTATCCCAACAAAAACTTGACCCCTCTATAATTTGAAAACTATAAAGTATTTCGAAATTCGCCGAGACTCGTCGATTTTTGTTCTTGAGGGGAGCCTTTTGGACAGTCAAGCCAACTCGATACGTTCATCCCCCTAATGGCTAACCACCCCAACTTTAAAATCTTAAATGAGACTACCTATTTGTAGCACATCATTTTAAAACCCTTTTCATTGCAAAGACAATGACACTTCGTTTTTATAAATCGGTTGAGATTTGACTGAGTTATTGGTACAAACAAAAGTTAACAAACCCAAATACTCGCCACTAAACAGTTTTTTATCGGCTACACACGACCACATTACTTACATATTTTTATTGAAATGTCGATCAGTTTACAAACAAAGTCAGAAATGAAAGAAAAAACTGAAGCAAATAATAGTCAGATTAATTTAATAAATTGCTCAAAATAACCTCCGTTAGCTTGCAATACATTCTGTTTTCAAATTCTTTTCGAACATTATTGAAGACATCCGCAGTAATTAATTGGCATTCTTGTACAATTCTTTGACGTAACACTTGTAATGTTTCAGACTGCTTGGCGTACACTCGTGATTTTAAATGGCCCCACAAAAAAAGTCTAAAGGGGATAAATCCGGAGATCTTGGTAGCCATTTGACGGGACCTCTTCTGCAAATCAATGTCCCGGAAAATGGTTATTCTAAAATCTCTGTTATCCTAGGATCAATTGTATCTTCTAATAATTCTAGATAAATGTTTTCATTGAGATTACCTTGAATGAAAAATGGTCCAACAATATGGTCGCCCAAAATTCCAGCCCAAACATTTAATTTTTGAGGAGTCTGAGTATGAAATTCCCTAATTAAATGAGGATTAACATCACTCTAATAACGACAATTGTGTCTATTTACTTCGCCATTCAACATAAATGTGCATTTGTCGGAAAAACATGTATTGTAGAGAAGATTTGGATTCTGTAGAAGTTGTTCACTAAAGTATTCGTAAGATTCGTTATGGCGATCAAAGTCATCTTCATGTAACTCTTGAACCAGCATCATCTTAAATGGATGAAACTTGTATTTTTTCAAAATTTGATGAACACTGGAACGGGATACGCCGGAAGCTTGAGATATAGTTGTAATCGATTGCTGATTGTTCATCTGTACATGACTCAAAACTGCCACTTCAAGTGCTTCATTTCGAACTGGACCAATTACTTCACGTTTTTTGTTTAAAAGCAAACCCGTTGCAACGAACTTGTCAATCAGTTGTTTAACGTACTGGGGGCTTACATTTTTTTCAGGATGATTTGCGTTAAAAATTCGTGCTGTAGCTTTAGCGCAATAATTATTTCGATAATAAATTGCAACAATTTCTACTCTTTCCGCGACTAAATAAATCTTTTATAAACACGTTAAAACTTTCAAGATCAAGCTGAAATTAACGATTTTTTGGTCACAAGCAAAAAACGGCGACTTTTTTGTGACAGTGTTTTGTTATTCAGAGAAGATCTGATTTTCTATAGACTTATTATAAACAAAAAAAGAATTAGTATCTGACTTATTATTTGCTTCAGCTTTTTGTCCTCTTTCTGATTTTTATTGTGAACTGATAGACACATCAACAAAAATAGGTAAATGTGGTCGTGTGTTATGAGTGGCGAGTATTCTCGTAGAAATTACTACGCGTAAGTTGGTTTGTCAACTATTCGTTTGTAACAATAATTCAGTCAAATATCAACCGATTTCTAAAAACAAAGTGTCCTTGTATTTGTAATAAAAAGGGCTTTAAAATGATATGCCACAAGTGGGGATGTCTAGTTTGAAATTTTAAAGTTGGGGTTACTAGGGATTAGGGGGATGAACATATCGAGTAGGATGGACTGTCAAAAAGACTCCCCTTAAGAACAAAAATCAACGTGTCTCGGCGAATTTTGAAATATTTTTTAGTTTTCACGTTATAGGGGGGGGGGTCATGTTTTCGTTGGGATACCCTGTATAGTAAGAATGTACGCACTACAAGGTGTTGTACGTTTACTCACTTCGACTGCACATGCTTAACCTTTAAGTGGTGACGCGGTGTCTCTCAGGCACAGACGCATTTTAAGTTTACAATATTTCTGTCATTTTTGTAAATATGTAATTTTCCTTTCTGGTAATCTTTTATTACACTATTGAGAAACGAAAGTTATAAATTCATAAGTTTTAGTGCACATCGGAATTAGTATGTAGCCTCTAAAGTGTATTGGGTTGTTTTCTGTGTCTTGGAAACACCGGGTTACTGTAAATGTCACGTATATTTTTTGAATTATAAACAGAAATATTACATTTCAATAATGACCAAAACATACATTGACGCCAGCACTATATAATATACATTATTACCTTTCAGTTATGCTTACGCAGTATATAACAATGTGTAATTATTTTCAAGAGTGAATATTTAGTTGTCTAAAATATCTTGCCGTGTGCGTATGCTAATAAATTTTCTAACGTCGACTGTTGTATATAATTTCAATAAAAAAACATAGTTATGGCAGGAACAAGCAGAGATTATTATGAGTTTCATCGACCCCTTAGTGAAAAAGAATTATTACAGGCAGCAGAAGATTCTGTTCGTGAAATTGAGTTTCGGAACATGCCGTGTTCAGATACGGACTTAGACGAACATGAAAGTTTCTGTGAACATAATACTGATACTGAAAAGGAAAGTGAAACTAGCATTACGTATCATGAAGAGGAGGAGGCCGTTCAAGAACAAGGAAATTATTATTTAGGCAGAGATAAAATTTCTAAATGGGAAAAAAAATCGCTTCCAGCATCCAGGACCAGACAACACAATATTGTAACACATTTACCATATTGAGAGCTTTTTTAGGTTTGTTGATAATGTCGGGAGTGTTACGTGGTTCTCATTTGAACTATCAAGATTTATTTGGCCAAAAAGACATAGGACATCATTGCTTTAGTTAAGTTATGACATATAAACGTTTTCTGTTTTTTTTTTGGCATCTTTACGTTTTGATGATATACGTACACAGAGTGAAAGACTCAAAACAGACAAATTAGCACCAATCAGGTCTTTATTTGAGAAAATAGTGCAAAAGTGCTCCACATTTTTCCGCCCAAGTGAATATTTAACCATAGACGAACAACTTATCGGTTTTCGAGGGAAATGCAGTTTTCGCCAATACTTACCCAATAAACCTAGCAAATATGGAATAAAAATATTGGTACACAAGTATCCCACTGGCCTTACGTTTACTTCGTCAGCATCGACTAACACTTTTAGGAACAATTAGAAAAAACAAAAAGAAAATTCTTGCTGATTTTCAAGCAAATAAAAATCGACTACAATATTCAAGATTATTTGGATTTACCAAAGGAATGATATTAATATCATATGTACCAAAGAAATCTAAAGCTGTTATATTCCTTTCAACTTTTCACAATGATGATAAAATAAATCCAAGCACGTATGAGCATCAAAAGCCAGATATTTTGACTTTTTACAATCTCACAAAAGGTGGTGTTGATGTAAACGATAAACTCTGTGCCATATATAATGTTGGCAGAAGAACTAGAAAATGGCCTGTAGTTATTTTCTTTCACCTACTAAATATTTCTGCAATAAATGCCAAGGTTATATGTGAAGCAAATTCGGGAAACCCACTAAACAGAATCAAATTTTTGAAGGAACTGGCTTACGAAATGGTCAAACCATGGCAAGTAATAAGAAGAGAAGATACACATATTCCAAAAGCAATTAAGAAACGACTCAGAGAAGAACTAAACTTACCAGATAAACCAGTCCCCGAGCAGCCAGGAGGTCAACGCAGAAGATGCTATTATTGCCCTTGGGCTAGAAATAGGTCAACTAAACAAATATGTATGAAATGCCGAAGAAATGCATGTGGGGAACATATTAGAAACATTTGTCTTGAGTGTTTGCAAGACAATGACTAAAATTATTAATTTTTAGGTACCATGCACTTTAAGGAACAAATAAGAAATGTTTTTAGTTTTCAATATTGTTTTATCAATAATAAAGCACTTTTTATTTTCAAAAAATTTATATTCTTGACATATAATATTGCATCATTCATTTAATTATATTTTAAAAGCACTTGCACAAATATTTTGGAGTCCGTGTGTACGAGACACCGCGTTACCGTAAAGAGTAAGTCGAGTGACGCTACCACAAGGGGATACTGCTTTGTGTTCGACAAATATCGTCAAGAGAGCACAAAAAGTTCCAATAAAGATAGATGTACATAATTAAAATGATTGACTCATAGAAAAATATAATATGACGTGTAGTTGATTCCCAGCATAAAATTCAGTTGGGATAGCGCTTAAATAAACATAATGAGCTCACACAACTTCATCTACACTGTTATTCTGATTGTCTTTGCTGACAAATTAAGTTACTTCACAAGACACTTCGTTAATAGTAAACATCGTTTTAATTTTGATCGTTTTTATAATTTTATTGATAGCACGAAAGAAAATTATAGAATGCAATATTTTTCTAAGAATAGCAATGGTAATAAATAGTACCTATGTGTAAACCAGGGAAGTATACAGCAATTGGTTCTAGGGGATGAAATAAACGGATAACAATTAACTATTTTTAAATTAAAAGAAAAAATCCTAGCAAATTTGCAGTTTGTTATCTTTTTTTCGTTAAAATGAAGGTGTTTTTAACTTCCTTTGCGTAATAAGCCGAAATTCAAAGAATCTTTATTATGCTTAGGTATGCAAATTTGCATAACTACATAGTCCTTTAGGACTTGAAATGAAAATGATATTTAAAATAACAGAAGGTGTGGGTTTTAAATAAACACGTGCCTAATTTCATTTCAACAGAAAAAATGTATTGTACTTACTTAAAGGTATGAAAGTAAGGAAAGAAGCCAATTGTAAAGTATTATATTTATAGAATTGGAACATGTTGTACACTAACTTTCTAAAAACTACGAAAATACGAAAGTATCCCCTTACAATGTTCAGGAGTTCAGGGTTAGTACCGTTAGGTAATTGGGTGCTTAAGAATTCACGAGGGTACAAATAACGGTAGAACTAACGGTAAGGTACATTACACAGTGTTAGGACGGAATTCTCAGTTGTAAGTTTATTACTAGCAAAAGTACACCGCAACACTTATGCTTCACAAAATAATTGTATTGTCCGGTATTGTCAGATGACATAGTTGGTTGCAAAAAGTTGATGGTTAGCAAAGAAGAGTTATGTAAAGTAAAGTGATAGTGAAAAGACAGACAACAGTTTCATAAGCGTTAAATAAGAAAAATTCAGAATAGCAGCAATCTAGGTTAGTTTAATATTAAGTTAGAATTAAAAAGTGCACAATGCCAAGATTAACAGTAGCGGCGCAACGAAAAAGTGTTCGTAAAAAATGAAAAGATGAGGGAAGGTGTTTCAACGAAGACCCCGGTATCAGAACGAAAAACTCACCCTACAACATTTTCACAAAATTTAGAACTTGTACAAGAACAGATTCCAACAATTTTTTCTGATCAGCCTAGTACGTCGTCATCAATTCCTTCCCCAGTTGTAATACCATGTCAGTCGGAAAATTTAAATAAAATAGCGACTGAAGACTATACAGTTACAGGTAGACGAATTGTAAATATTAATAACTTTTTTCAAGAGTTAATAAGTTTTAAACATGTTGAACTTTTTCCTGTAGTGCTAAAAATTTGCAAATAATAAATGAACAAAGAATTGGAGTGCAAAGTACATTTACAGTGTTTTGTAAAATGTGCAGTTCAAAAAAACAATAGCAACAGACAGTGACGATCGTGTATTAGATGTAAATAAGTCATTGGTATTGGGTTCTATTGCAATAGGAATTGGATATTCACAACTAGGCGAGTTGCTATCTACCGTTGATGTACCATTTATGGGACCACATTTGTTTTCGAAAACGGAAGATTTATTATCAATGCATATACACGATAGCGCTTGGAAATTGATGAAAAGTGCTGGTAAAGAAGAAGCCCGAATAGCAATATCTGAAGGTAGAGTAGACGCTGATGGTATCCCTATGATAACCGTTATAGCGGATGGCGCATGGAGTAAGCGGTCATACCGAGTAAATTATAATGCTTCTTCTGGTGTAGGTGTAATAGTTGGACAAAGAACCGGAAAATTGATATACCTAGGAATTAGAAATAAATATTGTTATGCGTGCTCTCGTGCTAAAAGTAAAAACTGCCAACCTCCAGAACATAAGTGTTTTAAAAATTGGGACAAACCATCTACAGGAATGGAGTCTGACATTATTCTAGAAGGGTTCATGTGTAGTGTGAAAATGCATAATTTGAAGTATGTGTATTTAGTCGGAGATGGTGACAGCAGCGTTACCAAAAAGTTAGCAGAAGCGAGACCATATGGAAACAGAATTGTGCACAAAATTGAATGTCGTAATCATTTGTTACGCAACTATTGTGCAAAATTAAAAGATCTTACAAAAAAACAAGTGAGCTCCAAAAAAAAAACTATCCCTGTTACTCAAAGAAATGTTTTGAACAATTCCATTAAGAGATTGCGTACCGGTATTCAATGTGCGGTGAGTTTTGTCAATGACAATGATAGTTTAACACATCCTGAGAAAATGAAACAACTTCGTTCAGATATTTTAAATGGACCAAACCATGTATTCGGTCAACACAGTCAATGTTCAAAGTATTTCTGCACTGGCCCAAATTCTGAACAAGAAAAAATTGGGTTCCTGAAATGAAGGACTCAGGATTATATGAGGACATCATGGTAGTAGTAGACCGAGTTGCAAGAAATACCGAAAGTTTATTATTGAACATGGATAACAATGCGGCCGAATGTTACAATTCTGTGCTAGCTAAATTTGTAGGAGGCAAACGAGTCAATTTTTCTGGTAGACGTTCGTATCAAACACGATGTGAAGCGGCTCTAATATCGTACAATTCTAAGCCTGGACAATTAACAAGGATAATTCATAAAAAAGCAATAGGTACCAGTCCCGGTAAAGTTACTAAAAAGTTCATTGATAGATTAGACAGACGACGACAATGGATAAAACATAAAAAGCAATTGTTTCCAGATAAATTTAAAAAAGAAAACATCTATTGTTTCAGCCGACGTTGATTATGGTGACATTGATTGTGATGACAATAAGATCTTATCATTAGAAGAGTATAACATACGAGAGAAACAAGTGCTCTCGATGATAAGTAAAAGTTCAGAAGAAATTGATGAAATTCAGTTTAACACGATTGGACAATTTAACAATACCTTATGGAGACAAGAAAGAAGTCATCGACTAACAGCTTCTAACTTTGGGTTAATCTGCAAAATGCGAAAAACTACACATTGTGCAAACTTAGTTAAGAATTTGTTGTATTCAAAATTTTACGGATCAACTTTTACACGTTGGGGTCAAGACCATGAAATAATAGCTATAAGAGAATTTGAGGAAAAATATCAATTGACCGTGAAAGAATGTGGAATGTTTATTGATAAACAATATAATTATTTATCTGCATCTCCAGATGGGCTGATAGAAGAGGATGGACTTATAGAGGTAAAATGTCCGGCAACAGCATCAAATTGTTCTCCAGTAACAGCCATTCATACAAAAAAATTAGATTTTTAAACATCTCAGAAGACAAAATAAAACTTAAAAGAAACCATAATTATTATTATCAGGTTCAGGGACAGCTCAGAATTACAAACAGAAAATTCTGTTTTTCGTCGTATGGACTCCGCATGGCTTGGTGGCCGAGAAAATACAGAGAGATGACAACTTTTGGAGTGAAAAAATGGAAGATCAGCTTGTGAATTTTTTTCATAAATGTTTTCTTCCGGAGCTGGTAGATCCTCAACATCCAAAAAACTGCCTATCAAAGATTTAAGATTGTAATAGACTTAAATGTGATGTACTAATATATATTGAAAAGGGCAGTTCCATATTAAATTAGTATGTTAGAATATTATAAATTTAAAATTGTCCTTTTTCATAAAGGATGTTGATAAATATATTTTTAATGTAGCATTCCAGGGTAATAATAAGTGGTCATTTTTTGTTTATATTTTCCATGTTGCATTCTCTCCAACCTTTATTATCTTGCAAAATTCAGACAGAATGTACATGTTTGATTTATGTCTAATTATATTCTGAATATATAAAAAAATCTGTATTTCAGTGATTTTTATTGATATTAAAAATATAATTTATTTTTACATTCCTTTGAGAATTGTGATTTTAATAAAAAGCCTAAAATAGTATATTGTAGACGGTAAAATGATTGTTTTCCGGTTCGAAAAAAGAAAGGGACCATGACCACATCTTGAGACCTGAAAACCATTTAACTACCAAGGTGTACACATTATTTTTTGCGTAAGCACTTACTTTTAATACTCAATATTGATAGGAATGATGGAAAAACGGTAATAATATCAAATTCAACTTTGTGAATATATCCGTATCAGTTGATATAGACAAATATCGGTATTACTCCCTTAAATGTGTATTTATCTAATAACAATTTTCATATATTATTTGAAATTTAAACAACTAAATTATCCCAAAAATTCAGTAATTCCTAAAATAATATTTTGTATACTGCGGAAAGTCATTTTATAATTTTAACATGTATACATTACAATTCTAAAATAAAAAAATAATTACAAATTAAAAATAACTTTCCGCATTTGGGCATAAAAATTCAAGTCGATTTTGTATAAACCGTTTTTCGATAATTCTTATTAATATTGAGTATTACCAGAATTTCGTTACGCAAAAATAGCGATCACTGTGCAAGAAATTTTAATAATTTTCGAATTATGAAATATTATTTGATAATCAGCCGTCTGCGCCTGTTTATTAGCAGATAATTTCAGTTGCCTATAAAGAAAATATCAATTTTACCGCGTAGCAAAAAATGAAAATTTTACCGGCTAGACGTGCAAATAAACAGTTTCAACAAGGCCAGTAAAATTAAGTTTTACTATAGTGTAGGATAAAAAATTAATTATTGTCTATAGAAAGAAATTAGATTGTGTGACAAACCAAAAAATATTTCGAATTATGAAACATAAATTTTTTACAGTGTAGACTGTAGCGCTCATAAAATACTAAGAATTATGATTACAAACGTATAACACTGGATATCTATACAATTAAATTACGGTCTGAAACTCCTGAAAGTTATGCAATTGTGTTGCGTTTTTAGGAAAACTTGGTTTAGTAATAATAATATTTTGTAAAATCCATATGCTTAATCACTTCGCGCTATGACTGATTTGAAAGTTAAACGTTTGATTGAAGTTCCTAAAGAAAACATTTCTTAATTTTTAGTGTGCAACACCAACAAAACTTGTGTTAAATATACGTATAGTTTAGATGCAATTCTTAACACTATTTACACAGGTTAACGAAACTTAAGCCTTTACGTACCTACTGTTATCTTTTATATACATTTTTCTTTTTACAGAATTGACTTACGTTCGAAAATAACTGAGAAATTTTATTATTACGAACCATCGTTAAAGTAGAAGGAGCATTACCCCCTTAAAGGTTAATATGGATACCTACAATTTTTAGTTAAATGCTGGTTTGAAAAAAATCCAACATTTCTGTTCTCGAAATAATCGAAGCTTGCGGTAGAAGTTGCTGAACTAGAAACTAAATTAGAACCAAGATCATCTCTGTTTTTTTATTCAAAAAATAAATTCAGTCTATATAATGGATTTTCTCTTTTGTATTAAATTGTGATAATTTATAATTTTTATTTAAAATACTATATTATCTGTAAAAAAATTAAAAATTACTGTGTAGGTTAACAAACCCTTCTTAGCAACCAATGAGCCAATGCGTTTCTGGAAAACAAAAACATAAATTTGAAACATTTATCTCCCTTTCCAAACTATCAGTTAAACGTAAAACAGGATTTTAGTGTTAGGAAGGTCAAAGCTTAGTTCTTGTTTTTAATAATTAAAAAATACACAATACTTTTTTTTGTACAAAATATTCGGATCCGTAATAAAACTACTGAAAATAATGAAAATCAAGAAAATAATCAAGTGGTTAAGTTTAAATAAAGGTGTTATAAAAATCCATGGTCATATTAATTATTAAAAAAATACTATAGAACGCTTTAATGAACAATAAAATCACGTATTATGCAGTCGGTTATTATTTCAATTTTTGTTTTTATTGACCATTAGCCCTCCGTTACTAACATGCGGTCTAAAAGACCGATCCATCCGAAAATTGCCGATGACTTTTAAACAATAAAAGTGGGGGTGTTGCGACTTTCGGTACCTTCCTAAATCATGCTCAGTAGTTCACTGTTTAAAGCTCTAAAGTATAGTTAACATATAATAAATTTTATTGCTCAATTGATGTCTGTGACCGATGTTAGTATTTGCGGAATAAAATATAAGTGACTATTAATGTTTGAATTGCAATACTAGTTAACCAATATTGGAGATGGCTTTAGGAAATTATGAGAAAGAACAAGAAAGGTTAATGCGGATGTGGAAAGAATTAGAGAATGAACCGCATGTTGGGGAGACAATTGATGATTGCGATAGTCTAACAGATGGTGAGATGGAAATTATCGACACTGATACAAGCTCTGAGCAAGATTTTGATAATGAGAATGAAAACGTTGTAGCCATTGCACCGGAAAGCACTTCCAATACATTCCCATGTTTTTATGGAAAAGACAGTATTACTAAATGGCGAAAACATGGTATCAATCAATCAGCTATTCGAACACGTTATCAAAATATTGTAACACAACTACCTGGTGTCAAGGGATTGCACGTGAAAAAAAGAATCCGTTAAATATTTGGAGTTTATTTATCACAGAGGACATGTTGGAGAGAACCGTAGAGTGTACAAATAAGTACATACATTTGATGTCATACGACTCATCGTACAGAACCGCCAAAGCAACGGATGTAATCGAAATAAAAGCGTTAATAGGTTTTCTCTACATATCTGGTGTGACAAAAAGTAATCGCCAAAATGCAACCGATTTGTTTAGAACAAATAGACTGTCAATGGAGATTTATCTGTTAACTATGTCCTTGGAGAGATTTAGATTTCTTTTGCGAAACATACGTTTTGACGACAAAACTACACGAAAAGAGCGTGCTCAGTTTGACAAGATGGCACCTATTCGCGAATACTTTGACAGTTTTACGGCAAATTTACCTAAACATTATTCATTATTTTCATTTACAACGGTAGATGAGATGCTACAAGGATTCCGGGGCAGGTGTAGTTTTAGAGTGTACATGCCAAATAAACCCCGAAAATATGGTGTAAAAGTGTACGCATTGGTTGACGCTAAAATGTACTATACAAGTTCAATGGAAGTGTACTTGGGAAAACAACCTAAAGGTCCCTACTACCTTGATACATTAGTGCCTCGATTGTGTCGACCAATTTTAGGAACTAAACGAAATGTAACTATAGACAATTTCTTTACTTCAATGGAATTGGCAGAGACGCTGTTGAAGGACCATAAATTAACTATAATTGGAACACTGAGAAAAATAAAAGACACATCCCACCTACACTAGTAAACGTTCAACGTCCAGAGCATACCAGCATGTTTGCTTTTCAAGACCACGCTACTCTAGTTTCTTACATTCCGAGGAAGAACAAAAATGTTTTACTATTATTGACAATGCATTTTTCTGATACCATAGACCAATCTACTGGAAAACCTGAAATTATTTGTGATTATAACAGCACTAAAGGTGGAGTTGACGTTGTGGACAAACTGTCCGAATCATACAATTGCGCCAGAGCTACTTGTCGCTGGCCAATGGTTTTATTTTATTGCACACTGAATGTAGCAGGTATAAATGCATACATTATTTTTAAATCAAATAATAATATAACTGGAAGTAACGTAAGTAGAAAGGCTTTTCTAGAAAATCTAGGATTTGATTTGGTAAATGACCATATAAGACGCCGAGCAGTACAAGAAAATGTACCTAGAACAATTCGCTCTAGATTGTCGGAAATGTTAAGTATCCCGGAAAAATCCCATGAACCATTAGGCAGTATTTATGGTAGATGCAGCTACTGTTCCAGCAAAAAAAACAGAAAGACAAAATATAGTTGCTACCGTTGCCGTAGATATATGTGTTTGGAACACATAACCTCCATATGCAGAGAATGTAGCATGCCTCAAGAGTAAATATTTTATTACCTTATTATTATCGTAGTTAGTTTAAAATATTGTTTAAAAATAATTTTACTTTGTTTCATTTATTATAATGTTCTTTTCATTACCTTTACTATGATTTTGGTCATTTGCTACTTTAACATATGATTTTTGTTGGACATTGTTTTTTTTTCAATTGCAATAGATTTTTTTAATAAACGTGTGTATTCAGTAAACAAATCTTTTATTAAAATCGTTCTAAAACGAAGATACACTACTGAGAAGCAAAACATTATTTAACGGTCTTAGGGACCGATGTTAGCGACTATGTCTTATCAAGCCATGTTAGTAACGGAGGGTTAGGCATGTATTTTTCATCATTGGTTTTAATGATTTGGAAAAGTATTAGTTATTTAATGTACAGGGTTATTCACTATAAATTACCCACCCTATATTATCGTTATTATTGGTTGTAGAAAAAAAAGTTATACATGAAAGTTGTATGGTTCTAACTAATTTTTTTTTTAAAATGCCATCAATAGTTCAGTTACTCACCGTTTACCGGGCGCAACAACACCTTGTATATTATTATATTTTTGAAGAAGTTTTTTTTTTCAGATTTCAAAAAATGTAATATGTTGTCTTTATATTGAGCCGTTATTGAGTTATTAATCGTAGATTTCTTAATGACTTGCAAATTGAATTCGTATGTATTTATATACCAGTTGGGGCACCCAAATATGCATTCTCTAATGATTGCACAACCAGTCTGTCCAAAATGTGGGAAATTAATTCCGTCGCCTGCAAAACTTCCGTTCCAGAACCGGCCCCATCCTTTGCGAAATCCGATTTATTCCAGGAAATATAACATTAGTCGGTCTCAACTACAATATTCCCTGACAAGTTGACTTACTTTAAGGCGCTGAATGGTTTGACGAGTTTTAATAACACTGTTTAAATTTTAGTAAAACTCCAAAAAATGCGAAAGTTACAAAGTTTCTTCTTTATTAAATATTCTACACCAACTTGGTTGATTTTAAAAAGTTGAGAAAGTGCCGACCATAAGACCTCTTTCGTAAAGGAGAATGAATGTGAAACGTACGGTTTTGCCAACATGGTGCGGAATGCAAATAGAAGATTTGGTAAAAATTCTTTTTAATGGGTCACGATATGTGTTCATATACATCTAAAATGAGTTGTGTAATTGGGAAAGGCGGTTAAATAACAACGCTATTTTAAGAGAAAGGTATTTACAATTTTTATGAGAATATACATACATATGGTCGCTCTCTAAATTAGAAGAAAATGAAGTATGTTTTTATATATGACGGTTAAAAGAAAAACGGCGTTGTTTCTATCGGTTGAGCTAAAACTGCTATGGCTATAATTTTAGTTTTAATTGTCAAACTTGTGCAGCCTTATGCATAGTCTCAAATTAAAGCGGTACTAGTTTTAAAACAGTTTTAACCATAGGTTTAACCGTAAACCGTATGAATAGAGATAAATAAACTGTTCTAACCTTACTTCAGTTTTTAATATTTAAATCACTAAAACTCCAAGTTTAAGTACCAGTTTAACCTAACTTTTTTTTGTCAAAAAAAAATAATTCATATAAAAAATTGCCCTAACCAGTGTCTATTTTGTGTTTTAATTATAATGGGCGTTGATTTTGAATTAAATGAGGAAAGAGAAGAAGAGATGAAGCTGATGAAATAAGATTAATAATTAATCGACGAAAAATTTAACAAAACCGGAAAAATTCATTTGATATATATATATATATATATATATATATATATATGATAATAACCTTTTTAAAAATACATATAAACGTAATTATTAATTTAATAGAGAATCAACTTCTTCAACGCCGCAAGATCAGAAGTTTTAACAAAGAGCATTGGTTTTAGCCACTATAAGATATTTGGCCAAAGGTTGTTGTGAAAATGAATTTGATAAGAGTGTAGGTAAAACGAACTAGACGAGAATTCCTTTTTATTTTATTTTAACTATATTGTGAATTATTCTGTATAATTATCTTTAAACTAATTATTCTTTTCATTTGTTCCTCACTTGTAAACAGGAGCTTATCAACTCACTATAGTTACCTTGAAAATGCCTCTAAACTAGCTACTAACTTGTAAAGTATAACTGGCTAGCCTGTACAATTTTACACGCGTCCTCATATTTTACCTTATTATAGGTAATTTGAAATGACAGACAAACTCTCTAACGTGATTTATTTGTTATTAACATTTGAAAATTGGGTTTTATTACTATCGTATACATTAAATATCATGGTGCAGTGGCGATTTCCAGTAATATTAAAGTTTCCAGGAGATGTTATGTCACTTGTACTTGCGCATATATTTTTTGTAGAAGTGAACGGCGTGGATTCTTCAAGTAGAAACATTTTTTTTGCCATTTTAATCTTATTATTAATCGAATCATCTACGTAGCTTTCTGCAATTTGTGTTGATTTTCATCCCCCTGCACGCTTCAGAGCCAAAGTATCATCACCTGCATCAACCACCATCGTTGCTCCAGTTCGTAGAAATGAATGCCCTTTATAAAGTGACGGTTCTTCTAATTCCAAATATTCAGTAATTTTCTTGGGTAATGCGCCTACAGTATGTTGACCTGCATTTAGGGCGACAAATTTTCCACTGCGGTACATCAAGAACAACAGCAGATCTTTACTTCTTGGAGGTCGTAAGGCCGCATATTTCCGATAAAGAGCACAAGGTTTAAAGCTACACCCACCGTCCGTTATTGTAAACCTAATTGTCGTTAAATTTTTGGTCTCTCGTAAGGTGACAACAATATATTTCTCCAAATCCTCCACGTCATTTACAATGACTTTGGCAAGTAACCACTTCTTGTCAGGAGCTTCAATGATAAACTTTTCCATTTGCTCTTTCGTCAGAACCTTGGCTTTCTTGGGGACGTAGCGTTCATTTCGTCTTTTCAAACACGCAACCACTTTATGGAATCTAGAAAATGACATACGTAACTAAAAACCTGACTAATAAATATAAAGAAACAAACCTGCAAACATCAATGTTTTCTCTAACTGCCAAACAACTCTTAACCATTGACCACTTCGACCATAAAGAATTCGGGCTGAATTTAGCAGGCAATTTATTGATATACGCTAATATAACGTCTTCCGTAACATCAGTCACGTTGTTTTCCGTTTGCCACTTTTTGAACTCCGCGTACTCGTATTCATACCTTGATGAAGATTTTTCGTCAGTAATCTTGCAACTACACTTGCTGTTTCATCAATGATAGCTTGCGGGACACTCATTTCAGTAAATCTCACCAGCAAAACGTTCCGGAAACGTGAAATTGAAATGCGATAATTAATCAACAAAATGAGTGCCGTGCGTTTCCAAAGCAATACGTCTAAAGCTCACAAGATTTTTTCTCCGATTTTCGAAATTTTTAGAATTTTTAATGGTTTATTATTCATTTATAATAACTTTTTACAAGTGAAGAACAAATAAAACATTCAACAATACACGCAAGGTAACTGGTTTTACTAGCTCCAAAGGTGACAGACTCGTCTTTGACTCGTCAGTCATATCCTTCTGTGCGCCAGTAAAAACCGTTTTACCTTGCTAGTAATGTTAAATACTATTACTGCCAACTAGCTACTTCCTTCTTTTTTATTACGATATTTATAAATTATAACAATTGAGTTTATTTATGTTTTTGTAAATTAAACCTTTGACATAAGAATTAATGATCCCTTCGTAATACGTCAAGAGAAATTTTACTCGTGTAACAACGGTTCTTACAAAAGTTACATTTGCGAATGCGCGAGTATATGTCAAATTATTAATGTAAACGTTCACGACGTGTTAGTAACTTTGTTCGGCTTTAAATTAAAATTTACAAGTAAACACAAACATAAAACAAAATTCTTACAAACTTAAAACTAACGTGTACCTTAGAATACAAGTGAGTGATGTTTCATGTCCGTTATCGGTCGAATCGTCTTCATTTATTTAGATTGCAGGCTCTGTAATACTGCTTTGGACACCTCATTGGCTATACTAAGATTCACTAAGTTTATGCTTTCAACACTATAGATAAGTTTTTCACTTTCCCCACTATTTTATTTAACATGAAAGTTTCGTTTATTGTTTTAGAATTTATTTTATTATTTATTCTTCTACCGCGTGTTATGCTTTAATTAGTTACCGTGTATTGGTTTTTAATATTACTTCGGAGGTTAGTTTATATTCAATTTAAAATTTATGTGGGACAGTTCAGCACCTTACAAATTATTAAAAATGTTTTTTAAATTTTAATAGTTTATATGATTCCAATACGACCTATCATTGATACTGGACTAATAAACCAACTGCATTTTCTGATCCAATTTTTTTATATTAATGCTTGCAAATTTTTCTACATCATAATGGCGAGAAACTATAATTGCAGAGTCTACGTTTCAAACCACTCATTGTGATACAGTTTTTAATAGTGATGGCAAGACCGTCCAAAACAAGAACCGATTAATTGTTTTAAAAAAAATCGGTTATCCGGTTACGTCTCAAAAATCGTTAATTAAAATTGATTTTTAAAATCGGTTCTTAAAATTGGTTTTTAAAATTGTTTTTATAGTCGATTTTTAAAATTGGTTTTTAATATAGATTTGTAAAATCAGTTCCTAAAATCAATTTTTAGAACCGTTTCTCAAAATCAATTTTTACAATCGGTTTTTAAAATCTATTTTTAAAACCGTTTTTTAAATCAATTTTAAAACCGTTTTTTAAATTTAATTTTAAAACTTTTATTTTGAAATATTATGCATATAATTGTTTATCAAAATCTGGAGTAATAAATTTTGTCATTAACTATTATATACAAGCCTAATTATATATGGATTTTTATTTTAAATAAAAACCCTTATTTTTATTTGATTCTAATTAACTTTTAATTCAAGTTTGTTAAAATTTTTGCAACTTAAGCTGTTTCAATTTAAATCCAGGTGTTAACATTTACTCTGACGGTGACCATTTGTTCACAGTTGAATATAAATTTTTATATTATATACTATACGACTTTGGAGACATGTTTTGAGGTTTTATATTGTTCTAAGAAAAAATACCTAATTACGTCTTAGTAAAACAGGAAATTGTTTCACAACAAAGAAAATATAATTAAATACAATTTCTCGATATTTTTATATTTTTTACATTTTACTTAGAATAGATTAGCTTAAAATTTAAATTGCAAAGAAAAGTTTTAAAAAAATATATACTCAGATAGAATTTGTTACGGTTTATTGTTAATAAATTAAATTAACCAGTAGTGTCGAAAAACTTGGCCCGCAGCTTTATCAGTCAAATAGGGGTCGTAGGTGTGTTCGATAGTAAGTAAGTCAAGGCTTTCGCACTGCAAAGAATATTAAATAGGGCGCCACCTAGCGATATATATATATAAGGTAAATGCTCTAGAGCCACTAAGAACTATAGACACAAACTAACGTAAACCTGTAGAAATAATTTTTGTAAAACGATTAGACCAGTTATAGACACATAAACAGGTATAAAATACACACAAAATACGTGTAGACAGCTGCACGATACTATAGTTATATACACAATCATTAGTTAAAAGAAAAAGTTAAATTGAACGATATCCCTATCGATTTCAATTAATTAATAGTTACGATGCAGACTTAGCTGTTTTATCAAAAATCATGACAAGAAGTATTTGGTTCTTAATTTCAAAACGGAAGAAGAGCAGTACATACAGATTAAAGGAAATAAGTAGATAAGGATGTCTTTGATGAATACAAAGAGGAGTTCAAAGGTCAACGTAGATATCTTCAATGAACACCTTAAGTTGACTATTATTCAGGCAGCAACAATTATAGGAATATTCGATGGTTTTGTTATCTCTTAATTAGGCAACCATAATGAGACTAAACCCGGTGGGAGTTCTAAAACGTCAGAACGTGTATAAGATGTTTACCTACCAAGACAAAAATCAATTAGAAATTGAATAAAATTTACGTATTGCCTTCAGTGACGTAAATAGCAAAAATTACCTTTACAAATTAGTATTACATATCACAATTTAGTGGTACTATAATTAAAACACTTAAAGGTCAAGAATCTTAAATAATATTCTAAATAAAAATCAATTTTGTAAAGTTATTACTAATCTACATTTTATCAAATTTTACTATGCAGATTTATTTAATATAAATAATAATCTATTTAAACTTTATTTTTCAAAAACGAAATTATAGTATTCTTAGTCTAATCATTAAGAGGTATTTTTGTATTTTAATTGTCTAGCCAAAGATAAGGTATAATAAAATATTAAAATATTAAAAATACAAATCAACGTAGCATGGAGTTAGAAATTGGCAATAATTTGAAGGCGTTATGCGCCAACATTCAAATGAATACATTAAATTAATCTTTTTTATTTTTATCATTTGTAATGCGTAGAATTAAACTGATGAAGAAAGTAGTAAAAACGTGGTTTATAAGTTGTTTTTGTTATACATTTTACATTGTAAAAGGATGTCCTTTTACAGTTTTTACTTTTGCCAAAACCGACCATGTACAAAGCAATGACAGTTTTATGCAGACGAGTGTACATTGAAAAATATTTAAATACATTGTTAATAATAAGAAGATCAAAATAGCTAAATCATAATTTTTGGTGCAGCAGGTAAAATTTATCAATCTTAGGATTATTAAATATATTAAATTTTTTTATTGTTTCTATTCGTGATCGATAATAAAAAAAATTTTATTGAATTATTCATAATGTTTAATAAATTTGGTAATCTAACCCCTTTTAAAAACCTTATATGAAACTATAAAAGAAGACTTTAGCGATAATACACATAGTGTAAGCGGGTTAGATGATCCTGCATTTTCGCCCAAAACTTTGACTAATAGAAATAGAAAACTAACCGTAAAAATAGGCTCAATACAGGCTCATAGTGAGCATTTATTTCCTCAAATAATGCCTCAGAAGTCAAAACTACTGAAACCGGGCTTCTGTGCTAAGTCAAAAGTTCGCTTAAAATTGATTGATCTCAAACCATTTTTTTTGGCCGCAGACTCCAGTAACTTTTTTTTCCTCCTTGTTTTTATGCGTGTATCAACAGCATTTAAATTAACTATCGCAATTGATAAAAACACCATTTTACAAACCAATTTAAAAAATTGACTCAAAAAAACCCATTTGTAAAATCGACTTTAAAATGCGATTCATAAAATCGACTTAAAATCCGATTTTGAAAATCGCCTTTGAAAATCAATTTTAAAAGTCGGCTCTAAAACCGATTTTACAAATCTATTTTAAAATCGACTATATAAATCGATTAACCGATTACAGGGTTTTCGATTTTTCCGAAAACCGGAATTTATACCTAAGCGCACATTCTATTTGACTCTAAACTCTGCACACTTCTGAAAAAAAAATACTACTTTTGGCCGTCTCTGATTGCAACTGAAAATACAATTAATTCTCTCTGGTCACAAAGTGCCCGACAATTTTTTGCCTATAACCATCTTTGAACCATTCACCTTTACACTTGAAAATTTTTTTTAATTCGATTCACCTGTTTTGCCTGATTGAAGTCGAGTTAATTCCAGTTAACTTTACCAGTCGGTCAACTGCTATAGAAACACAGTATTGAGCCAATCAAATTTTCAGAAAATCGCGTTTTCAAGGTAAGTAACCGACAGATAAAATTAACTGGAGGTGAAAACAAGATCTGAAGAACATAAAGAGACGCCTTTATTTAAATTTTTTTATTTAAGTATACGGTGTGTCCCACCGGGAACGCCGGCTATGGTTATAAGGAAAGTACATAACAAAAAAATCTAATAATTTGGTAATATTGATGGATTCTGCTTTGCTAAAATATTTTTAACTTTCTACCATTTCCGGTTACATTGGAAGTTGGTAGCAAATTCTTCATTTTAAATAAAACACCCTATATGTTTTTGCATCTTTTAATTCTAGGTGAAAATCTAAATCAAATTTATGTATAGTCCCTATACCAAAGTTTGGTCATTTTTGAGATATTTAAGGTTCCCTGAGTACAATGTCAGGGGAAAACAAATATAAAAATTGCGGTTTAGAAAAATGGTTCAGACAAAAGTTATAGACATAATTGTTTTTGTGTAAGTGATATTGGTGTAGATATTGTTACAACAATTAGTGTCACTTGATTGTTATGCAGTGTGTCCCACCGGGCTATGGTTATACGGAAAACTACTTAACGAACAATTTTGAAAAAGGTGGTTACTAATATCTTTATTTTAAATAAAATACCGTATACATTTTTACATTTTAATTTTGCGTGAAATTTATTTTGATTTTTATCGGTCATTAGTGCATTTATTTCTAGCTTTTGCTTGTTGATCTTTTATACAGGGTGGCTTAAAAGTCTGGAATAATGAGTGTAAGTTTTAATATACAGAGTAGAACAAAAGTCTGGAAACGCTCAATTATCTCACAAACGGGTAGTACAAATTGTACAACATTTTCGATAAGTATATTTTAGGATACGAAGATTTCAGATTTGACATCAGCAATGTTGCCAGATTTACCGTTTTTCTGATATTATTACTAGCTTTGGTTTTTTAAATAGATCACCCCGTATATTGTATCATTATTAAAATGTCAGGAAGGTCTTAAATTAAATAAAACTGTCCGTGCAAAATGGAATTTAGGTAATTAAATCTGGCAACATTGCAGATATCAAATCTAGAATCTTCGTATCCCAAAATATACTTGTCCAAAATGTTGTACAATTCTGTACTACCCATTTGTTAGATAATTGAGCGTTTCCAGACTTTTGTTCCACTCTGTATAGAAAATATAAAAAAATAATTTTAATAAAAGTTGTTTGGGAGCACTGCCAACTTGAAAAAAAAACTTTGGAGCCTCCAAGAAAACCAATTAGTGTTTTTATGGTTACAAACGGTGTATTTGTCTTATCTGTGGTTTCGAGAAAAATGGCCTGGAATTCAACAAAACTTTTGATTGAAATGTCCTAGTTATTCCGCTTTTGCTTTCTTAAAAAAATATGGGGTATCTTTTGTTTAATATGTTTTTATTCAAAATGTTTTATATTTTTATGGATACATGAGAATTAAAGCATTTCCTTGAAAGTGTTTAAAAGTGGCGTAATTATTGATTAAATTAAATCAGACTCATTAAATATTTTTTCTGGCGCATACTCCTTTGCATGCACAACAAGAATGCATAGGCATTTCTTGCACCGTTTTTTTGCATTTAGAAGGTAATAGTTCTTTGCAACAAGTATTACTGGCGTCAGAAATGGTTTTCCATACAGGAAAATACAACAGCCCATTACTCTTCATTTGCCAACTCTAGTTGCATGGGTCAAACTTTTCCAGATTGGAGTTTAAACAATTTGTTCATGTATTGGCCTGTAGCACTGACTCGCTTAATGTGCTCTATTAATGCATCTTGCGTCGTTGGTATATGCTCTATAGGCTTATTTCTTTAGTGAATAGAACTCTTCGTGTTGTGTTCTTCTCTATTAATTTAAATTTAGAACTGTTTTGTGATGGAACTTCAAAAAATCAGTTTCTACGTTTCGGATACATGCTCTTTTTTTTAAATCCCGCAAAAACCGGCATTGGGTCGCACGCGGTGCATGCATAAAAAATGGCATTCGACTTGGAATGAACTACATAAAACATGAACAAGTAGATATTTTAAATGTTTTCCTCTTTTATACTTTATCCACAGCTTTTGCAGTTCGGGGACTTTTCTCAAAGCAACGTGTGCTGTATTTAACATGTCTAAATCTACTGTAGTGCATAATTTGTATAATAAAGGCTGAAAATTTATGAGTAAATGCGGCGCAAATATCAACTTGGCAAATGTTTTGCACAAATTTCTTTCTTAAAGATCAATTAAAAGCAAGTTCCATGGTAGTATACCAGAACTTGAATTAAGCGGATTCTATTTTCTTTCGATGCACCTACTGCATAAAGGACTCAGTATTAGTCTGATGAGTCAAATGCTTCATCCATGAGTACCCTTAGTACTGCCAAGTTTACTTCATGTGCGTATCGGCTTCTTTTAACATGAGATGATTTAAGCATTCCTTCAGCTCGACCGATTGTGGTTATACTGCGTCTACTAAACTGTCTGTCTATCCACTGCCTTTTATTCATGTTGCAATCATTCATAATACGGTCATTACTATATGAAAAGGGCCCAGCATACTCACTAGTTTATCATCACCGTAATCAGCAGGATACAACGATTGTATTTCTTTAGCAATGGCGTATACGGATTGATCAGCATTTATGACAGGAATGACAGGACCTGTAATTATTATATTTATGGTGTGACGGACCATAGAATGGGAGTTTATGTTTTCTCTCAATACAGGCAAAATTACTATTGTCAATCGCTGAACATGTACAGTATGCGCCAAAATAAACATACTGAAATTACAGACAATTGTTGGGCGACCTGAAAAACCCTTTTGCTGTGTCAAAACTCTACCTGTTTTTCGAAATTTTTTAACAACACTAAGAATCACAGAATTACTAGACGGTTTTTTGTGGAAATGTCCTTGAAAACGTAATGTAGTGTGTGACAATCTTGGCCCACCCGCACGTTCAATTCCGTATGATCAAAAATAATGCTGTACGATAAAAGTTTTCTCTACCGTTGTTAGCACCATGTTAGCAAAAACTAACCTTAACCTTTTAACGGCCATCGTTCCCATTTTGGGAACATAGCTTGTATTTCGTTTTACCAGTTATACATAATATTGTTCGTCAGTATAGCTGTTTATTACTAAAAAATAGGGTTCGTACTTATCCGTTATGAAAGGTTACCAAAAATTGAAGTTTTTGCTTCTTTTAGCAATAATGAACAACAAACTCACTATTTTTGTTTTTGAGAACCATTTTTGCTAGAATGATAGTCAATAGAATGAATTTGGTAACTGCTATCAAGATTTCAAATTTTAAATTATATTTTTCTAAAAATGGATCATAAATTTGCATGTCCCAAATTGGTAACGTTGGCCAGTACCGAACACAATCTGTCATCAATCGTCGTCGAGTGTTACAAGTACAGGCTGCTGCAAGTCGTAACTTGTCATTGCAGGTGTTTCCTTTACACTGAAATTTTTAGTCGGTTTTAGTTTTCATGCGGAATTCGAACAGTGCAGTTGTATTGAAGTTAAGCCGTTTATTTTGCAAACAGAATTTTCATTCTGATTTTTAGTTTTTGTTTAGAATTTGATTAGTGTATTTATTTTGACTGTAGTGTTGATCAGGTGTGCCGTAAGTAATTATGGATCCAAAGGTGTTTTACGGGTTAGTCTAACAATAAAAAATGTTTTAGATCTGTCGCCAGATACAGATTTTTGACAAACGCGGTAGATGATGTTGAAGCTTCGTCTGCCAAAGAGATTGATATAGTAATACTTCCTCCAGAATCTGGTAATCAAGATATTGATAGTGATGAAGAGATAATTGATGACGATGTACTGCATTCGCATGAAATGCCCCAGGAAGTTCCTGGAGAAGTGGAGCTACATATTCAAGATTCTTCGGACGATGAAAAGGGAGAAGAAAAAACTTCAAAGAAAAGAAGAGGAATGTGGGAAAAAAACGCAAAACGTGTCAATCGATCGTGACGCTGAGGATCCTCCAAAAGTAGGCGAAGAACATGTTGGAAAGTCAGAATATAAAATATTTTGTTTATTTCTTACAACCGAAATTATTTCTTATATTCGAGAACAAACTCAGCTCTATGCTAGGAGAGAAAAAATGATCATAACTTTGATGTATCTGACGAGGAGATCCGACAATTTCTAGGATTACTACTTATCAGTGGCTATCATAGCCTGCCATCTGAAAATGATTACTGGTCTACGGCTAACGATATGCAAGCCCCGATTTTCGCTCAAACAATGAGCCGAGAAAAATTTCGAACCATAAAGCGTTACCTTCATCTCGTTGACAATCGTAACCTTTCTAATTCCAAGGTGGCAAAAGTTTTGGTATTCTATGAAAAACCAAAAGAACGTTTTCAACAGTTTGGGGTATTTCACAAACATCTTAGTATAGATAAAGCCATGGTTCCATATCATGGGCGACACTCAGCCAAAATGTTTATTAAAAATAAGCCGATCAGATTTGGATTCAAGATTTGGATGCTTTGTGGAAACGATGGATATCCATATAACTTGGAAATTTATTGTGGGAAGTCAGGAGACCGTACAACACCTTTAGGAAGCCGGGTGGTACATTCGATGCTGGAAGTAATAGAAAACCCTGATAAACATGTAGTGTATTTTGACAATTTTTACAAGCCACGCGCTTCTAACAGATTTGTCCAAAAAAGGTATTCGTGTTTGTGGTACGGTGAGAGAGAACAGAACGAACAAATGTCCTTTGATATCGTCAAAGGACATGAAGAAAAAGGATAGAGGTTCTTACGATTATAGGTCAGACGGGTTTGTAGTATGTGTAAATGGTACGACAATGCAGTAGTGACTGTGGCAAGTAACCACTTCAAAGTTACACCAGTTCAAACAACGACACGTAGAGTGAAGTCTGTAAACAAAAAAGATGTCACCCAACCAAACCTAATTAGTATGTATAATTTCGGCATGGGAGGTGTGGATCTTCTTGACCGCTTATCTGCCAGCTACAGGCCTATGTTACGATCGAAGAAGTGGAGGTGGAACCTTTTCTCAAATGGTCTAAATTTAGCCGTTATTGCCGTGTTTCGGTTTTATCAACATATAAATCCCGGAAACGCTATAACCCATCTGCAGTTTAGACGAAACGTAGCATTAGCGCTTATCAACGTGGGCGCAGCCAAAAGAAGAAGAAGGGGAGGGCCATCTGCACCTGTATTATGAGACATCAGATTTGACGGTGTCAACCACATTCCCACAAGTACATCGCAAGGACGTTGCATAGTCTGCCAAAACAACACGAGGCTGAAATGCAGCAAATGTGAAAAACGTCTTCACAAAAAGTTTGTTTTGATCATTTTCATTCCAAGTAGGCGTATACACGTTCTGCTAAGGCAATGACTAAATAATCGTTCAGTTTATATATTTTACATGCACTCAGAAATAAATAATAATAAAATTCGCTTTCATATTTTTTAAAGTACTTCGTGTACCGCAACATGCCAACGTTCCCAAAATGGTAACATGTCGTTTTTTCAAAATCAGCAAATGTATACAAAATTAAATTTTATTTTAGTCCTGTATATAATATAATACTAATAACAACCTATTAGAATATTATCATTCCATGGACATGACATCAAAGTACGGCCAGTAAAGGTTAAATAAGAAAGAAGTATTGAACACAAAACCGTGGCAACAATCAACAATTGACTCAGCTGATCGAGAAGGCAATTACAGCTGATTCAGTTTCAGTACTGTTTATTTTGGCTAATACTGTAAAAACACTTTTGTCTATGTTTTGAGGGCAAACAAATCCTTGCTGTCTGTTTTGGTTACAGGTACTACTTGCTACCTTTTCTACAACTTGGGTTGTTTTTTGGTACTAAGCGGTTAAACCTAATTGAAACATCTTGTCAATGACTTCTTTTCGAGCATGAACGTTATAAAGGTTTATACCATGAAATAATGGTAGCGGCGTTTTGTCAATATGACAAGTGTCGTTTATTGATGCTTTATGTAATTGTTTTTTACAATTAAACTTCATAAATTGAGCAATGATCGTTGTCACCAAGTGCCAAGAATTTTTCGACGGCAAACTTAAAACATTTAGTAAGTGCACCCTATAATACCATTCAACAAAAGAAAATACATTGCTTAGGAACGCAATCTTCGTTAAGTGAACCTTTGAATTTTAGAAATTCTTCAAACGTTTGCATGTGAATAATATTTGCAGCACGACTTAGACACATGCCATCGCTCATCGCACTATACTGATAAGCACTTTCAATTGCATATCAGACTTCACCTTAAAAAAACAGTAAAACATCTCTACCTACTTTGTCTTCGCAAAGGTCAGGAATGAATTGCAAGAATTCTTCTTTTAGTTGTGTGCAATTGAGGTTGTGTAACGGTTGTGGTTTACAAATAACGACGGCTGTAGAGGAACAACCTACAAAAAAAGAAACAACAAAAGGAAATACGAATCGATGTAGCGCACTAAGTTCGTGGAGGGTAAAGTATTTATAATAGTTAGAGAAGCAGCGTCCGGTTTCGTCGGAGAGTTGCGGATGTTCCTAAAACGTTCTAAGAAATTAAACTGCTGTCTAACAAGGCGCCACCTGCTGAGTTAAAAAAGAAATAAAACCGACCAACAGGAGATCAACAAGTTTTTCTTAAAGCCTAATACGCTAGATCAAGCACAACAAAAGAGAAAGACAGACAATTTTATACAACAACAAACAAATCTTAAAATAATAGGTGAATGTGAAAAAATACAGAAACTGTTGCATATATTTACGTGCGTTAGCAGCAGTTTCGCTTAATAATAAATAAGGGTCGCAATTAATGTGCCGGATTTCAGGTAAGTTTTAATTACACCAAAATTAATGATGACGTTCCAATTGAGGATTGGCCACTAAGAAGGCTCAGCATACACATATCACTTACACACGGCAATTTAAACTAACTTAAACTAAAATTAAAGGGGCAAGTACCTCTCGCAAACCCTAAAGGCCATTTGTTTTTGCGTCAAACTTCTAAGTAAAGCGCCCGAGCCCGTATTGAGCTGGTTATAAAACGTTCGGTTGTGGAGAGTATACCAAATAATACTTAAACACTAGAGATCAAGCCGTTCCATGTCATATGTACTTGAGTTTCATAAGCATTATCACTGAATAAGTTACTTAAATAATAAAACTATAATCTGTTGAATGCAGTTACGAGAATGAAGGTTTCCTGTTAGTGAAGATATGGACAGTTTGGGAAGTTAGGTAACCCCAGGATTCCTCTTAGGGGAAGTGTGCAAAGAAGAACGGAAGGCGATAGGCTCACTCGATAAAGTTTTGAAGCACAACCAACCTCTGTTAGACGTAGTATCCACCGGTTGTCTGCAGCTTAACTATTGCAAAACCGTGGCGTGATCTTTAATTAATAGGGAAAGTTCTTGATCAGCCACTCCAGCACTCTCAGAAATTATCCAGGTATAACACACAACAAGAACACCAGGTCAAGCAACGTGATAAAAAGATTTCACATGGCAATTAAAATTAATACAAACAGAGGAAAAAGAAAAGCAATGTGTACTCAAGGTGAATTTTGCCGGATTTAAACGTAACCAATAATTTGTATTGTAAATCTTGAATCACACATTAATAATTTTTGTGTAAATTTCAATTTTAATATGCACGCTAAACTACCCGTACAGAAAAAAGAAGATGTCCGCTGTTCGTCTAGGAATCTTAACCCATAGAAAATTAGCAAAATGCGCGCCAAATACGACTTTCGTCGTAAGATATTACTCGCGAGACAAGTTTTAATACTGCTCTCGACACACGTCCTACCTTCAGAAAATAAAACCACAACAGTTGTTTTTTTTCCAAAACTAATTGTTAGAATTTGTGATTAGGTCAGTAAGACAAAATACCAACACTATATAATTAGATGTTTTGTATACAAAAGACAAGTTTAGAGAATATGGAGTCATATATCCTTTGATTTGTTAAACTTCCTGGTTGAGACGGTTCTCTATTCGTAACGCTCCACTCTTTGTTCAGCAGTCTCACGTAACACAGTTTGGTATGCTTAGCCTCCAATTCTACTAAATCTGTACAATGTAACTTTTTTATAAGTATATCAGGTTTCAGGTAAAATGTTTCAAGTTTCTCGCAAAATAATCAAAGTTGATGTAAGATGTCTGAACTTTCTAGGTTTTTAAATCCTGTAGTATATGTCATCATTGTTTGAATGCCAGGTGGTTGTATTTGTTCAACATTTGGCAGTTTACTTAACTTGGATTTAAAGTGTGAAATTTTACTTGAATCTACTTGAATCAAAGATCATAATATTTCAAGGGTAACAAAAACCATATAATTTTTGTTTCTTTTTTAACAACAAGTACTGATTTATCTGAAAGATTATTCTCTTGTGAGCATTATTACTTTATTTTATAAATTAAAGAAACACAATTATAATTTTGCTCATACATAGTGTTGGTCGAAAGTAAATATTTTAGAAACTAATCAAAATACGAACTATTTCCAAGTAAAATTTTCACAAAATTTAATATTTTTTTGTAACTATATTACTCATGTTGTCTAATCCTAAAACAATATTGTTGAACACTTAATTATCTTTCAGTTGACACCCCACAAATGTATATAAGATTCTCAATTTTAAAATTATTGGGTTTTTAAAATGCGGTAGCCGCCATTTTGATTACGTCATGGCTGCAGATATCGGCACTTTACAGCTTGTGTTTTAATGAACTTTAAATGTAAGGAACTGTTACTGTTTGCAAAAGTAGAACGTATGTCAAAAGCTTTCTTAAAAACGTGTGTCGTGTAGCACGTTACGACAAAAGTCGAATTTGCCGCGCATGCTGCGAATTTTCCATTGGTGGATTTTTAATTAACAAAAGTTTCGGGGACGATGAGCAGACATTTTCTAGTTCCTTCTACATGGGTGTTTGGCGTCCCTCCTGAAGTTAATATTTTACACATAAATTATTAATGTGTGCTTCAATAATTCCAAGTCGAATTGGTGTTTAAATTTAAATCCGACCGCATTCACCGTAAGTACTTTCTTTTCCTTTCTTTTGTTTCGTGGTTGTGTTAGTTCTAATTACGACGTATGCCTTTAGCACGTGCGTTGACCTCATATTCTCATCGTGTATTACACCTGGATAACTTCTGGGAGTGCTGGGATGGCTAATTAAGCACCGTTCCCTATAACCTTAATGACTACCACGGTTTCGTATCCAATTAAACTGCAACCAGCCGGTAAACTCTACGGGCTGCATGCCTCCTCTAAGGGAAATCCTGGGGTTACCTACCTTCTAGAGCTGTCGAATACTGTAGCTAGCAGAAACTGTCATTCTTAAAACTACATACTACAGAATACAGCTAAGTTTTAATGTTTAAGTAACCTATTCAATATTAATGCGTATGAAGTTCACGTGCATGTGACATTAAACGGTTTGAATCTCTAGCATTTAAGCAAATTTTTATTTGAGGTAGACTCCACCACCGACTTTTGGTTTTGTTTTTAACCAGCTCCATAAAAGCTTGGGCGCTTTACATAGAGTAGTTGAAGCTAAAACAAAAGGTCTTTTGGGTTGGCGGGAAATACTTACCTTTTTTTGTTCCGAGTTTAAATTAGTTTTAAGTCACCGTGTACTTTAAGTTTTATTTGCTATATTAAATTGTCTATTTGTCTCTCTAATTTGTGTCTGTTTTAGGGTATTAGACCTTTAGTAAAACCTGTTGAACTCTTGTTAGTCGGTTTTATTTCTTTCTATTATCCAGCAGGTGGCGCCTTGTTAGGCAGCAGTCTATTTTTTTACAGTCCTACAAAGACCTCCCACTCACCGACTAAATCGGACGTTGTTGTGCTAAGTACTACAAATACTAGATCCTCCACAAATTTAGTGCGCTACATTGAGCCAAATTTCCTTATTTCTTCTCTCTAGGTAGTACCGCTAGAGCCGTCTATTTCTTTTGTTATTTGTGAATACAACCGTTACAGAACATAATCTATAACGTACGAAAAGTTGATGCTGGTATCATTAAGTGAACTGTTATGGCCATTTTTGAAGCTAAGGAAAGGGACTAGCACAACATTTTGAAGCCAAAAATCTTAAACATTGTGAATTTGGCCTACCTTTGTAGACTACTGACTCTATAAACAATAATGGAAAAGGGTTACGTTTGGATACATCGCAGACCACTCTACTGCCGTCTAAATTCATACCTATTCGGAAATATCTCTTGTTTTTCTTAAATTGACCATAACCAATTCTAACTTTTTTTAGTAGAGTACGGTTATATTATTTATCTGGTACCACTTTTTTTATTTAAAGATAAAAATGTACTAACATTGTTTTTAAAAAGTTTGATTAAATAAAGATTTTGTTGAATTCCAGGCCATTTTTCTCAAAAATATTATTATGTAACATATCAAAACTGATACCCCGTTGTAATCGCAAAACAGCATCTTTCAAAATTTGAGGTTAAAATAAAGGGGTTACAATTAAAAAAAAATTGTTATCTTAAGAAGTGTTATATTTTTGAAGTTGGTAATGTCACTGTAAAATTTGAAGTAAATTATCAAACCACTTTTATTAAAATTATGTTTTTATAATTACTTAATTAATAATTACTACTACTTCATGTCATTTATTTTTCTTATTCTACGTTTACGTTTCCTTTGCCAGCTTCAATAACTAATTTCACAGTGTTCATACTACATTTGTTTAATTTACTTTATTTAATTTGATTTATTTTTCCAAAAAATTCATCCATTTATTTTTCATCTATTATCTCTTTTATTTTCAAATTTCACATGTATTTTTTACGTCAGAAGATAAATATGAATATATTTTAAGGTAGTTACAGGTAACATTTGTACCCTAACCCTACGCTGTAAACAGGTGGGGATACACTAGACAAACAATTTAATGATGATATTATTTATTCAATAATTTGTCTCGGGTTTGTTACCAAAATATCCACATTTTATTTATATACACGATTAGTGTATATTTTATACTAAATAAATTCATAAAACGTTTGTTTAATATATATTTACTTTAAAATTAATGTTCATATCCGCTTTTTTTATATTGTTTGTTTTTTAATAAAAGACAAGTTATGAGCAACAAAAAAATTATGATAACTGGATTTGGAACTCTACTATTTAGACATGCAAAAGTAAAATGAAGTACTTTGCACAACCCTCACGTTTTATTTTTCATCACTTTTAGCACCCTAATTAATACAAACGCTTGATTTCAATTTCAAACCGGTGAATCGGGAAATGTTACACGAGCGTCGTTCCGTATATAAATGACGACCCTTGCGGTAAGTTGCAACGTCTACGTGTTGCTTTAACAACATAATACAATTTACATGAATTTCTGGAAACGTAGATCATAGAAAAAATAAAGTAATTCCTCTGGGAACAGCACGATTGTATTGGTGTTAGTAACCAATGTTAAATTCCTGTTAACATATGTATATTTAATTACAAATCCCTTTTCGATTAACATCGCAGTGGATGTTAAGAAAATTGGATACAGTAGATTTCGTGTAATTCAATATTGTGCAAATGTATTACTGAACGTTTGTTTTACAAAATAAATTTGTTTTTTGCTTGTGTTTGTATATTGTTTGTTTTATTACAAAAAATTTACGAAAATCAAACATGTGACGATTCCTTGCATTTTCAAATTTATAACTAATTTGAAACTAACATTTTAAAAATTAAAAAGACTTATTTAGGTACAGTAAAACAAATGTACAAAACGAATTAAACTGGTATATTATTTCGAGAATTAATTTTTATTTAAAGAATGTTCCGGCATTTGGAATGTTGTTTGAGTGAGAAATCAATGAGTTAAGACTATTTTAAAAATTTCAATTCAAACAAAATTTTATAGCCTATAATAAAAGAAGATGCGCATTTTACTTCTACCCAAACAAGAGAACATAACAAATTTCCACGTTATTTGCCCATTAAAAGTAATGATAGTGTTACATTGTAACTCTTATTTTCTATTTTAATTAATGACTCGTTTTTTTAAATTCTGTTATGTTAAGTTATATTTTGGTTCACTCAGTACATACATTTTCATATTTATCTTATTCTGTAGTATGTGATTTTGACACTGCGCAGGCACGATTTAACAACTAGAAAGTTAGCTTGCACGAGTGAACTAACGTGTTTTGGTTTTTTTTTGTCTCTGCAAATATTTCGCCAACATTTTGAAAGTACCGGTTATCTCATGCAAATTTTTGAGAACTAAAGATATTTTAAGAGTCAATAGTTTCACTAAAAAACCTTTTATGTATCTGCTTTCTTTATTTAATACCAAGAAGAAGTTAAAAAATGCGAAGAAGAAGTAAAATTACTCAAGTAGGAACTTGAGAACAAAAAATTGAGAATATAGAAGAGAAGTTCGACAAAGAGAAGAGAAAATATAACATTGTCATAAAAGGAATTAATATAATGAATGAGGATCTGAAGTCGGGCACTGAAAAACTCTTGAAAGACAAAATTGAGTAGACACGAAGCTGCAAGAAGTATATAAAAATGAGAAAAATGTAGAAAAAATAAACTAAGGAATATAAGTATATACGAGGATGTATTGATATCTAGTTAACATAGACCAGTTCCTTGCATAAACAAAATATTTTGTTACCATAGCAACGAACAATAACTTATTAGAAGTGTCAGTGTAAAGTTTGACGTCAAAAAGTAAAACAGAGTCACGCAATAAATTAAATGAAAAAAGATGTCCACCAAAATTGTAAAAATCGAAAAATTGGAGTATCGAGCCATCATCAAGTACCTGTATTTAAAAGAGTTAAGAGGTAAACAGATTTACGAAGATATGCTTAATACCCTTGGTGATCAATGTCCTTCGTATGCGACCGTCAAAAATTGGAATGCAAGCTTCAAAAGAGGTAAATTTTCCTTTGAAGATGATGACCGATCGGGAAGGCCAGTTTCTGTGTCAGTCCCCGAAAATATCGATGCAGTTCATGACATGATTTTATCAGACCGTCGAATTGGGCTAAAACAGATATATGAAACACTGAATATTTCATACAAAAGAGTTCATCATATGGTTCACGTCAATTTAGACATGAGAAAATTTGCTGCGAAATGGATCCCCAAATGTTTGAATGTTGACCAAAAACGTGCAACGGTAGAAGCATCAAGTTCAATCTGTGCTCGATTTGAAAACGATGTAGACTTCTTAAACTGAATTATTACTATGGATGAGACTTGGGTACATTTCTACGATCCAGAAACAAAGCAACAATCGATGGAATGGCGACACTCTGGTTCTCCAAGACCTAAGAAGTTTTATGTCGAAAAATTAACTGGAAAGTTCTTGCTTCAGTTTTTTGGGATTGCCATAGAGTAATAATGATTGATTTTTTGGATAAGGGTAGAACAATAACTGAAGATTACTATTCTACATTACTGACCACTCTACGGGAAAATATTAAAGAGAAAAGACGCGGAAAGCCGTTCAAAGGTGTTTTGTTTTTGCAGGACAACGCCCCTGCACACAAATCTCAAGTTGCCATGCAAAAAATTCGTGATTTAGGATTTGAACACCCCCCTTTTTCACCCGATTAATCTCCGTCCGACTATCATCTCTTTCCTCAACTGGAAAAAAGTTTAAAAGGTCGTACATTTTCTTCCAACAAGGAGGTAATAGAAGTTGTGGAGGTCTGGTTTGCAGAGCAAGAAGAAACATTTTTTTTTAAAGGTCTAGAGTAATAAAATATTTTGACATTGAAATTTTGTTTGGTTCTATAGTAAGCTAAGAATTTTTCAATATATCTTCGTACATAGAAAACAACTTGACTGTGACAGAGAGAGAAATTTAGAGCTTAATAAGAAAGAGAAGAAAATAGGAAAAAAAGCTAGAAAATACGTCAAAATAGGTTACCAGAAATTGATGGCAGACGGCATCAAATATACATGGAATCGAAAAAACAAGAACAAAAACCAGGAAAACCAAACGATCAACCAAAAAACTAATAACAGCAACGGACGGTTACTACCAAATGACAAAAAATGCTATGGTAAAGGACAATCATAATGGCAAGAAAATAACAAAGAAAAGAAAAGCAAATGACATAACCAGAAATAAAGAAAAGCAATAAACTTTGTTTAAAATAAGAACATGGTATATAAGAAGTCTCAACGGCAAAGACATGAATTAATTCAAGAAATCAAAACGTCAGATTTAGAAATAATAGCATTAACAGAAACTAAACGGAAAGGCATAGAAGAAATAAAAACCAAAAACTACTACATACTAAATAGTGAGGTTCAAGAAACGATGAGAGCACGAGGAGGAGTGGGATGTATTTTCAAAGAAGAATTCAAAAAAATATTATTGGCTGGGAAGGAATTACAGAAAGAATTATGACAGTTAATGTAAGAATAAACAAAAACAAAAAGATAAATTTTATAATTGTATATGCACCAACTGAAAATACAACAAGAAAACCAAAGACAAGGTGAGGATTTATAGTGTACACTATAAAGGAGTTAAAGGATTTATTGGAGGTATTTGGAGTTACGTATGGATTTATGGAGGTATCCAGAGATATGTAGAGGTATATAAAGTTATGTAGAGGTATACGGATGTACATGGATTTATATGGATTTATTTGGGTATACAGTGCCGTGTAGGATGTGCGTGCGCATGGCAACTTGCGCACAAGCGTTGTCTTACTAACCTAAAAATCCTTATGCGCATTTCGTAAACTTAAAAAGTGTTCAGCCTGAAAGTGTTTCTTCTATTTAGAGTAAGGTAAGTCAAAGTAAATTTAGGCGGTTTAATATAAAATCGAAACTTATGATGGGTATCTTCTGGTGCTTGGTACTTTTACAGCCAAATATTTTCGTGATTTTACCACAAATTGTACCTACGTGATGGTGAAATTTATATTTTTTCTCGACTTTTTCTCAAAGTTTACAGTTTACATACTAGTACAGTTTATGTAAATAGGACACGTACCTGCAAATCGGATAATTATACCATTTTCTTTGTTGATCTTTCCACTTTTACGAGAAAATCTTTACATTCGAGGTAGATCAAGTCATTTTATTTACAATTTAAAAACGTTTTACTGTGACCATTTTGTATTCATCACATAACTCTTTAAAAAACAAAATAATTTAATGATATGTTTTTATGTAATGCTTTATAAACGGTATCGGTAATTATTTCAATGATACGTACACCTATCTCATCAGTTAGCTAACAATTTTATGTGTTATGAATGCATTTACGGCGCCAACAAAGTTGCTGATGTATACTTTAGCCATTCTTTAGCTGAACTAAAACATATCAGGTGAAATGTTTCATATCATCAAAAGTATAAACATTGACAAGTTGATTGACAAAAACAAGAACAAAAAAGTTTAACGATGTATAAACACGCATTCAATTTTATGTCGAGTTTCTTGGAAATAAAAACCGTTTTTAATGATTTGTTCTACTTGAGAGAATATGTTAGATTGTACAAAAATTTGTATTTTACGTATATCTATTACAACGTGAGATTATGATTACTTTTATCCGATTTTTTCCATACTTTACAGATGGATGACGAAGTCGAAAAGGAAGGTGTTTTAGAGAGAGCTGAACTGGATTTGAAATTAACTTTACCAATTTCATTAAAAAATGTTTTAAAACTGAAAGGCTGTGATACTATTCTTCTATTATCACAAATTAAAAAAGAAGATATTGATCAAATTGAAGCATTTATGAAGGAAACTTTTCCCGACCTAATTTCTGCAGACGAATATGAAAAGTATTATGGGATCTTTAAAAGCAACCCCAAAAGTATTAAATTTATTCTTGGTCATCGAAAGTTGATTGAAATAGTCTCCAATTATTTTCACCAAAAACTACATGCTACCAATAATATATTACCTACCGAACAACCAGAAAATTCTTCTATCTTTCAGAATTTTCAAGTGCAAAATACCAATGTTCTAGATGACAGCTTATCAAATGAGAGTACGCACATTTTCAGGGCCGTCAAGAGCTGGTTCAAAAGTAAATGTACCAAAAATCAATGGGAGTATTTTAAACAAAAAATTGACTACACATTGTTTCAAACTAAATTGAACAATCAAAGTTAAATTGTTTGCATAATGCATTGCTTTTGCAAAGTAAAATATAAAATTGCTAAATCTTTGCAAAAACCCAATTTCGCCAAACGATGGGCATTTGGCAACTTTCATAAACATCTTAACGGTCATATTCAGACGGCATCCACGGTTTCAGTGAAACCCGTAGAACTTAAAAAACACAGACTATTGAATTACATTTCTGTTACTAAGGTTAACACTAACTTAAATGATCACAACTTTAACTGTGACTCAAATAAAGAGAAAAGTTTAATGAACAAAGTTAAAGTTTTCATCAATGTAATTATCAGCCCCGCAGCTCCAAGTACTTCCAGTGATTACGCTCAATTCCAAGATTTGAACAAGAAGAAAAAAATAATTCACAAACTCGATGTGCAGTCATTAAAGGCTTCATGTAATAGTGATGATGACTCTATGTCTTCAAAATGGAAGAGTAGAAAATACCAAAAAGTCAAAAGAAGAAGAAAACGCGAAGCAATTGCTATCCATCAAGAACCCATTACAAAATGCTTTTCTATAATCAACAAAGTAGCTATGATAACACAAAAAATTGCTAACGCCAAAGCAGATGCAGCTAGCTAAATTTGTTTACAACTAAAATCGGTTGTGAATAATATTCAGGACGGTGCGGCTGTCCAGAAAAGTAACAGTACTTTGTTAAAAATGCTGCTAGATATTGCGATAAAAAATTGTGCTAATTATACAAAAAAGAATATTTACAACGATACAATTGAACAATTTGGACTTTATTTATTTTATACCGGTGGTAGATTATTGTATAAAACTATTCACCAAAACCTAAAAAATATTCTACCTTCGATAAGTTCCTCAAACAGATATGTAGAAAAAACCACCAATAAAATTGAAGAAGGAATCTTTGACTATGACGGGCTTTTAAGCTTTTCAGAACAACGCAATCTTTCAAAATTTGTGCTGGTAAGTGAGGATGCCACAAGAGTAACAGGGAAAATTGAATATAATCCTGTCAGCAACAAGTTGGTTGGTTTTACTCTACCACTAATAAAGGGATTCCTCAAACAGACATATTTTTAGTAAAGTCTGCCAAATTTATTCAAGATCCCTTTAACAATTCCACTAAATTCAATTATGCATATGTTATAATGGTGCAACCTCTTGACAATATAGCTCTATGATTTTGATTATCGATTTTTAAAACGAATAATAACTTTACTTATAGGGATGTCATCCCTAGATGGGAAAACATAGAACAAAATTTACAAAGTCGTGGAATCACTGCTTTAGGATCCTCTAGTGACGGTGATACACGCTTATTAAAGGCAATGCGACAGAAAGCCGTTATTCCTAATGATTTGAAAGACATAAACTTGAAAAAATCCGATTGGAAATGGTACCGAACAGGAGTTCTGATTCTGCTTCTTACGTACAAGTGAAGGTACCCGTACTTATTTAAAAAATGATGAATTTGGCTACGACATCATTTTTAAATGCAGAACTAGATATCGTAATTAGATTGTATAATATATAGTGAGGAACAAATTTCCGAAGAAGATGTGGCATCCGTCGAAGAGGAGACCGAAGATGATCATGAATTCACCAATAAAATATTAAAAGCTTTACCCGAAGAAAAGTGGTCTAAAGAAAATGATTTAGAGGATCCGAGTAGTGATATATACGATATGTGGAATATTGCTGGTATATCCACAGAGTTGGGTTTGAAGGATTTCAGTAAGGTTGAACAAAACAAGGACATGAAATATGAAAAAAGTGCCTTTATAAGAGTAAATCTAGGCGATAAATCAACTGTAATAACAAAATCTTCCTTATGTTGGTTGTTGGAACAAACCCCACAAAGAGTTAGCACTGATCGTTTGCAACGATTTATACTGAATCAGCGATCTAACTCCAGCAAGTTAATAATAAAGGGCAAACATGCCAAAGAAAAAAATTCTAAGAGAAAAGACAATACGCCAAATACTAAGCAGAGAAGACTTTCAGAAAGTGAATCTACGTCATCATCAGAAGACGAATTGAGTGATGAGTGTTTCTAAACGACAGTGAGGCGCCATATGCAGAAAACAATGTAATGACTCGCAATAATTTTTACGCTGTTTTTTACGAAGAAAACTGGTTTATTGGTTGTGTGCTCAAAAAATTAAGCAATAATAAATTTAAAATCAATTTTTTAAAGCAGTTATTTGGCCTAAATTAAAAGATATAGCCAATGTATCAAAAAACTTTGTTTTTAATGGTCCATTAGTTTTTGAATCAGAAAAAGGACATTGGAATTAACAGATGCACAATTTAGAGAAATCACTATCGCCTATAAGAAAATGTTCTAAAATAAATATACCTACATCATTGAGTACTAATACTTAATGCCTTTACTCGTAACTTTACATACTCGTATTTTATTTTTGTTGTGTTTTTTTATTTGAATATTTGTATTATTTAAATATTAAAACTTTCATTTATATTTTCCCCATTATGTTAACACTATTGTTGTATACTTATCAATCAAATATAACTTTTATACCAAAAATGTTGTTACTTGTATTTTGTAAGTAGCTATATACTCGTAATTAATCAGAGGAAGTATCCAGTCTAGAAGTAACAATTTTTTATGGTTTTCTATGATTTTATCATTTAATCTTTTAAGGGTCAATAAATTTAAAATTGCTAGAATCTTTTCGGCATTAATCGTTCACAAATCATACAAAATAAGAAAGATAAGCAGTTTTAACAAATTTTTTTTTAAATAACTGTAAAATTTACATTTAAGCAGTATATTTTAGCATGGAATTATTTAGAGGTAATATGGATTATGTGGAGGTATAAAGGATTATTTGGGAGTATTTGGATTTATATGGAATTATTTGGAGTTATTTAGGATTATTATGAGATATTTAGGATTATCTGGAATTATTTAGGAATATTTAGGGTATTTTGGAGTTATATGAAGTAAAGTGGGATTATGGTGTACACTTCCAGGCGACCGGTTTACCTTTCGACCAAAGATGAATTCTGGAATTTGCTACAAGAAACTTATGATGGAATACAAGACTCCATAGTAATAATGAGCTGGAAACGATGTAAATAGAACAGAAGGGTGTCTCGGAAGATTTGAAGAAGTAACTACGGATAATAATGGGGAAAGATTAATACAATTCTGTATAAATAACGAACTTTTAATACTAAATACCTTCTACCAACATAAACATAAACATAAGTACACGAGGGAAAAACCAAGCAGAAACAATAAATCCATCATCAATTATTTTGAAGCAAATAAAACTGAAAGGAAAAACATAATGGATGTAAAAGTCAATCGGAATTATGAAATTGTTTCAGATCATTACTTAGTCACTATGAAGTTACGAATAGAACAGAAGTCCAAAACACAAAATAAAAAATCTAAAATGTCCATTAATATACAAACAATAAAAGTACATAAACTACAAAATACAGAAATAAAAAGACATACGAAGAAAGAATAAGGAATACATTCCAAAATACAGGGTGTCCGGAAATTATGAGGGGGTGATTCTACTTTAAAAATTAATGTCACAAGTTCCTATAACATTTTTCTGAAAAATCCAAAATAACGGAGTTACACGGCCTCAAAGCTTGATTTATAAACTCAAGCTTTTCTAATAAAATTTTTTCTCGTGTACCGATTTTTTTCAAATTTGACACACTTACTAATAATCTTTGTTTGTATTTTTGTTCCTAATTTGACGTAAATTTGCCAAAGCTAAAGGGCTTAAACTGCCCTTGACCTTTGGATAATGATTCAAACTTTTTTTGTTCGATTTTTTTTCTAAATTTTGGTGACACACAATTAAAGAGCATCAAAAAATCTTCAAAAAACGCCCTTTTCTTACATCACGATAAAATGAGCTGTTTTCGAGAAAAACGCTTTTTAAAAGTTGCTTGTACTAAATGAATACCAACTCACTTCAGCTCATTTTCAACATTAACAAAGCATGCTTTAGAGACAACTGCGGGAGTTGCTTTGTAAACAATTAATTTTGACAGATAATAAGTTGTTGCAAGTTTTTCATTGAATTGTTGTGATTAATAATAAGATAAGATGAATCATAATAATTATTCTAACGTCGAACTACGTGACATGCATTATTATTATAGTTTAGCTAGCGGCAATGCAATGCCCTTTAGCTTTGGGGAATTTACGTCAAATTGGGAACAAAAATACAAACGAACATTATTGGTAAGTGTGCGAAATTTGAAGAGAATCGGTACACGAGAAAATACTTTATTAAAAAAGCTTGACTTAAAAAATCAAGCTTTGATGCCGTGTATCTTCGTTATTTTGGAATTTTTAAAAAAATGTTATAGGAACTTGTAGCATTAATTTTTTAAGTAGAATCACCCCTCAAGTTTCTTGCTTATAATTTCCGGACACCTTGTATAAGAAAATATGAAACACACGAAATAGAAAAACAATAGCAAAATTTTAAAGAAATAATATTAAACACAGCAGCAGAAGTATGTGGGATCACCACAACGAAGAATAACCAGAAGAAAACAAGTTAGTGCATTAACGAACTAAAAAAGGCCATACAATACAAGAAAAAAACTTGGGAAAAACCAAGAAACATACAATAAGGAACACAGAAAAAGAGTGATATATATGGTACAAACAGCACACACACCTAAATATACACCTCTGATGGACTCATAAGAAAGTTATTGCGTCTGATAACGATAATGCACTTAAACGTTCACAGTCGTTACAGTTATCTGTTGGCAGTTCTTAGTTTATATTGTTTATACGTGTCCATATGATACGAGATGTCGTTAGACATACATTTTACTTATGTAACAAATGAAATTAGTAACAAAATAGCCGCAACAGCAAGATTATACCAAAGTCTGAAAAATGGTTTCATTAATAAAAAAGAAATATTTACAAAAACAAAAATAATAGTTTACAAGACAGTATACCTACCTTGTTATACTGAAGTAAAACTTGGACAGTTAATAAAAAGAAAACAAGCAAGATTCAAACGGCTGAAATAAAATTTTTAAGAAGGATAGCAGAATATACAAGAATAGACAAAAAAGAAATTTTATGTATGAATATAGGATCCATTATTATATTGGTTATATATATATATATATATATATATATATATATATATATATATATATATTTATATATTAATTATATATAAATTATTTACGCTTTAAGCAATCCAATATTAGTATTTATTTATTATTTAGTTTCAACTCAAAAATTATTGTGAGTCATCTTCAGAATTAAAAAATATTTTTCTACAAACGTTAAATATGACAGTTGGTTTCCATGAAAATTTAGAAAAACATCAATTGATTTGTAATAAAAGGTTTTTTTAATAAATATAAACTAGGTATGTAAAATGTTTGAAGCTGGAGTTAATTAAATATATTAAGGACATAAAAATTCTGTTTGATAATTTAATGTAAGATCGTCAAAATTTGTTTGATCATTGATTATTAAATTTGGATTTGTTGTTTTAATGTATATTATTTCTAATTTATCTAAAATTTGTCTATTATAATTAGTTATTTTAAAAGGATGTATGAGTGAATGATTTAAATGTTTATGTTTGTTTTGGATAATGTGTTTAGCGAAAGTTGAATATTTTTCTGGTTGTTTAAGATATCTTAGACGTTCTTTTAATCCAATTGTAAAATTTCTTTTAGTTTTACGAATATATATTTTGTTACAAGAGCATAGTAGTTGGTATATGCCGCTTGATTCAAGACTATTATTTATATTTAATTTTTGAGAAAAAATGTTAGCTAAATTGGTAGGACCTTTGAAGACAAATTTATAATCAGTTTATTTATTCATATCTTTAAAATGTTAATAAATTCAAGAATAAAAGGAATTGAAATGTATTTATTTTTTGGTTTTTAATTAATTGGAATTAATGTTGTTAGATTTTTTAAATTATGTACATAATTAAATTTATTAAAAATGTTTAAAATAATTTTGAATGGAAATTGGTTTAAATGAGCAATATGAAAAGTTGTGTCTAATTCTTTTTTAAAATTTGTTTCTGATAGAGGTATGTTGAATAAACGATTGAAAAGAAAGTAGAACGCTGATAGTTTTTGTGAAAAATGGTGATTTGAAGAAAAAGGAATTGTTTGAACTGTAGTTGTAGGTTTTCTATAAATGTCAAAATTAACAGAATTATTTGAATCGATACAAATATACGTATCTAGAAAAGGAAGACAATTGTTTTGAGAAGTTCTTAAAGTAAAATTAATTCTGTGATGTAAATTATTTAAGTAATTTAGAAAAACATGAATTTCTGATGTAGAACCTTCGAAAATGCAAAGAATGTCATCAACGTATCTATTCTAGAATAAAATATTTTTATTAAAAATAGAATTTTTGGAAATAAAATTAACTTCTAAATTATTTATAAACAGTTCAGCTAAAATAGGTGAAAGAGGAGAACCCATTAGTAGTCCTTTTTCTTGTTTAAAAATTGATTGTTGAAAGTGAAAAATTGATTAATTAAACAAAATTTAAGTAATTTAATTATATCTGAAACTATCAAGTTAGGCAATTCTCTATCATGTAAATAATTGAATACTAAAGGAATGGTTTCTTCTGGTGGTATTGAATGATAGAGGTTAACGATGTCAAAAGATATTAAAGTTAAAGATTTTTGTTGTTCTAATTTTAATTTAGATAAGTTATCTACTAATTTAATTGTGTTTTTGATAGAATAAGATGGTTTGAAATTAATTTCTTTTGATATAATGTGAGATAGAAATTTAGAAATAAAGTATGTTAGAGAACATTTGTAATTATTATTGGTTACATAAAAGCAACCATCTTATTAAACCTATTAAACAAATAGATAAGTGAGACAATTGTGGAAAGCAAAAACACAGAAAAAAAACTAGAAAGAAGAAGACCAGGAAGATCGTGAATGAATAAAATAGTAACAGAAGCTTTAAACCAAATTGGAAGATCATGGAAAAAAGTAAAAGAATGTGCATAGAACAGGAAAAGATGGAAATCAATAAAATATAGACTTAATTAAATAATTAACCCTCTACGCTGACAACGGCAGAAGAGGTTTTAGATTATGTATGTATATTAAACAACAATATCTTTCCTATTTTACTTTTTACTACTTTTAAATATTTAAAAACATAACCGTAATTGCACGTATTAATTTCAATTAAAATTAAGTTAGTCTTTTATGTAACCTACTGTGAGTTTGGATTCAAATCTAATTACTCAATATTATCATATATAAAATTTATTTTAGATTTTATGGTTCAGATGTTTATTCTATGTCATTTAATTATATATTTGTTTGTATAATAAATCTTTTTCTAGTTTATGTTATATTATACTATAACGGATAAAATTTACACAAAATACTGTCAACACATTTGAGAACATATTATAAACTTTTTCAAAATAAGATATTAATTTTTAAAATATATAAAATGAAATAGTAATAAAAATATTGGTACACCTATCAAAAAATTTATTTTTTTTATGTTTCTCTACTGTTGTAAAAAGAAACCTTGTCGGACGTTTTTCGGACATAATACGGACGAAAAGCTGAAACCGACAACTCCCATTGTCCCAAAGGTATTTATGATCCAATTACGAGTAATATAAAAAAGTAAATTAAACTAATACATAGAAATTTATTGCTATAATGTTTGTCAGAATTTTATTTTTTCCAAACGCAAGTCTGAGGCTTTCTTATAGGAGAATGTAGTTGATGGATCGATTATAACTCTGTCAACTACGCTTTCCTATTAGAGAGCTTAAGGCTTCTGGGAAACTTTAAATTAACTAAGCGATTTACTTCAGGTAACATCTTTTCGTTAACTTGTAACTTGTGTGTTATATCAACTGGTTTAAATCTAAAAGAAAATGTAGGTAGATAGTGAAAGGTAAGATCTTGTAGTATGTACTCTTCTATACAGGGTAATTCATAACTATTGGAACATAGGCTAAGGGCGGGTTATTTAGACGAAGATATCACCATATGACCCAATATTCTTTAACAAAATATTGCCTTGGAAAAAGATACACGGCGTTAAATTATTTATAATGAAGGTGTATTAAGGACCGTCTGTACGTGTACATCCTGGTTTAGGTGAAGTGGATGAAATCGTAAGAACAATTTCAACGGTTACCTTCAATAGTTAAGAATAACCTAAACTCATCATAACTGTATATTAGGAATCATCATAAATTTATAAACGATAAAGATTTGCACAATTTAATTTTCTTTGACCTTAACTTACACTACAAAAACTATATTTAAAGTTGCAAAGGTGTCTTAAATTTTGTTGACTTCAGGGTACAACTTCCAGCTTATTTAGATACACGTCAATTTTAACTTTAACTTCCGAAATGCAATGTTTACTTATCAACTTGTATCAGTAGCTCAAACACGATTGTCTCTATGAATATTCTAGGTTAAAATCATTGGCGTACTGTTGCATGTAAAGGGTCTTTCAAATAGAGCGGGTCGATGTTAATAATCTGTGGCGGCCATTTTGGCCACTGATGCCAAATCACCATGGCAAGTTACACGGGTAAGCACCATGTGCAAATGATAAAACTTTATTATCAAAATGAGTGTTCGTTAGTGCAAACGTTGCGCGCATTGAGCCCATTTTACAGCAGACACGGTGGCCCTTCAAAGTCTACTCTCCAACGATTGGTGACTAAATTTGAGACAACCGGTTCGGTAAACAACCAACGCACACCTTTACGTCAAAGGAACGCCAGATCGGCCGAAAACATCGCCGTCAATGGCGAGCGCTACAGATCAGTAATAAACAATTTCTTTTGGCTTAAATTGAACAATATGGACGGGAACGATATGTGGTTCCAGCAAGATGGCGCTACTTACCACACAGCGAACGACACAATCGACATTCTGCATGAACGGTTTGAGGGTAGAGTTATCTCTCGCAGAGGTGACGTGAATTGGCCACCAAGATCGTGTGATTTGACTCCGCTAGACTTTTTTTTGTAGGGTTTTTTGAAGTCGAAGGTCTATGCCAAAAAACCACATTCGACCGTTGCCGTGAAAGCCAACATAACGCAGGCCATCGCTCAGATTCAGCCGGATCTATTCAACAGAGTCATTAAAAATTGGACCTCTCGGATTCGTACCACCATACGAAGCCGCGGCAGACATTTGAACGATGTCATATTCTATCCATAATAGCATAAACGGGCCTTTCAAATAAAATAAATTTCGTTAATATCTCACACACATCTTGTTTTATTCAATTTTAACATCGACCGTCCTTGTTGAAAGACCCTTTATATTTGCACACGCAAATTAAACAGTGCGGTACAGGGCATGATTGTTATAAATTTGTCTAATACCATTTAACTATTGTGTGATATGATTACTGTGATAACTATAACTTTCCTTTCTTTGGTGTTCAATTGAATGTAGTGTCTTTAATTGTAATTTGTGTTTTCTGTCTCGTAATCCTAAATTATTTTGGTTGCTACATTTGTTTGGTACAGAATAGATGCTAACGATAGGTTCTTGTTACCTTTCTCGTCAGGTATTAGAACTTGGCGCCCCTATTAACTGACTTCTCGTATTGGTTTAAGCCCACACCCTACTCTCCGCTAATCTGGTACAATTTCTAACTTTTGACCGTAACAAAATGCCTGGAAAAAAACCGAGCCTACTGACTTCAAGAAAGCTAAAAAAATTGGAAATTTTATTAATGTATGTAAAAAAACCACTGCTGGTTGCACAAAGCGTTATTCGATGTCGCAATCAATTAATTAACATTATTTAACTAGTTACGTTTTACTTTGTCTATAGTACCAACCACTTATAAATGAGAAATAGATTGTCGGTCAGTAATATAATAAACAAAAGCAAAAAATTAATAAACTAAAAAAGTCAAATTATATCATGGAAATTTAAACAACCAGAGAACACAAAAATTCATGACAAACGTAAAGCCAATAGTTGATCAATTTTGACCTTTGATGTCAACAATTAAAAATGGTTGAGAATTGACCGTTATTTATACGAAGAGAATTGCCTACTATTTTACATTATTACCCTTTCGGCTAGTTTCCAATTAGACAATTTTTTGGATTGGGAAAAAATGTCAAAATCTTTCAGTGTTTACCACACTAACTATTTCTGAAGTTAAAATTTTTTTAAATTTGCCAAAGTTATGTAAAATACCAACTAGATCTAATTATTTCTCTATGTTCTATACGCGAATTACTATATCAACAATACAGTTTTCACAAAAATTGTTTTTTCTTCAAATGGGGGCATTGTTAACACAAAATCGTTTTCTGAAATTCAACTGTGCTATAGTAATAACATCATAGTCTCCAACGTTACATTAGTTTTCGAAAGGATCTACATCATACCGTAGAACTTAGACCGTTACCTCATTAAACTAGTTTTTTTAAGAAGAAACTTATAATTAAATAGTAGATGAAAAAACTGTTTTTGCAACAAATTCATCAACTCTGTACATACCACTATTACTGCAATTAATAATTGCAAAAAGCTGTACATTCAACATGTAAAAGTTACTCTGTAGTTCAAATTTTTGTTTAATATGTTCTAGCTATGAGACATCTTGTTTATTTAATTTATTTAATTTGTAATCTCAGGTTAATTTAATTTGTAATCTCAGGTCAATGAGTCCGTTCCCAAATAAAAGAATTAGTTATGCACATGAAATTAAATTAATTTTATACAAAGACTTTTACAATAGTTTTTACAAATTGATTTTATTGGTCATACGACGCATGCATAAAGAGTTCGATTCAAAATAACAAAAGAAATAAGTTTATATAATCGACTTTATATCAATGATAAGTTTGACACCTGCGTATCAATCTTTATTGTCTTCTAGTCGTTGAGTGCATCAATTAATTTTGTTGTACCGGTTAAGTAATTAATTGTTGCAACGCTTTTTACTTATTATTTTTGAAGGAATATTTTATTTTATTTAACCGATGACGGTTTTGGGTTGCATTTCAAACTCTCTCGTGTTGCTTCTTTGATTCTCAAAGTACGAATTCATTCCATCGTGTTGGAATTTGAATTACCCTTCTTTCAATTTCCATACCTCTAACGTCAGGTTTTTTAAATGTTTTTCGCACATCTACTTCCACATGAAGATTTTCCCGTCTCACTCTTTAACCTTACTGCACTTAAACTGTTTCGTTATGTTTTTCATACAGATATTTTTATCACGAAAACTAATTTTGATACTCTTTTTCACAAGCGTTCATCGTATTATTGCTACACAAAATTTACTTATTATCTTTGTTTTTTTAATTAAACAGAAATTAATCTTTTATGTACAAATCAAATTCTTTGATTAATATTAATTTATTATGCTTTGTAAAATATAGATCAGCATTTTAAAAAACTCTTCACTACAAATTAAATTTAACTCTCTTCCTTATTTAAATGTAAACTTTTAATCAAAACTTTTATTCGTTCATTTCTTGTTTAAGCATATTTTTTGTTTATTTATTCAAAAATAACTTTTCATTGCAATATATACACCTTACGCTTTATTAGTAACATTATCCGTTTATTCTTTTTGTCGTTTCTTAATCTAAGTAGTTGCATTTCTTGAACCAACACGCTTACCAAAACCAAAATTCAAACCGTATTCTTTGTCAAAGATGGGAATTTTTTCTGAGCCTTAATAATTTAAAAATTAATAGACTATTAGTCACATTCAATTTGAAAGAACGCGGTAATTGTATACTGAGTTTTTAAATAAAAGATTACACCGTATCGTTGCCAAAGTTATACCAATCTAATTAAATTTATACAAAAGTAAATAGAAAATTTTTCAATTAACCTATAGAATGTTTTAATAAAAAAAAAGTAAGATTAAATTTTTAATGAAAGATATTTCGCCATCTATAGGCTCACTAAAGGTAATTACAATACTTATACTACAACCATATACAAAATGTATCACCTGCTTATACTTTACTATTACTTGAATGATATTAAAAATGAATGTATCATTTCTCATTTGATAGCAGTGGCAGAAAATTTATTAATCACTGTATTTAAAATTAATTTTAGTACTTAGAGCACGGATCGTTAGTACGTACAGCACTCAAAATATTGTCATTAATCATCATTGATATCGTTATTATTTTTTCATATTTTGTGTTACCGTACTCTTTAACTTTTCATTCAAAAATGCTTTGAAATATTGAATTGTTGCATTCAAAAGTAACTAGAGATCCTATAATTACGTTTGAAGTGTTTACGTCTGTAACTAACAACAGCAATAGTTTCTATAGCAACATTTACTAATTGCTTGAAAATTAGATGTTTACGCTACAAGAAACTTATTACAGCTAATCAAAGTTAAGCATACATTATTTATATTTAATTTCATGCTTGTTAAATAAAAGCACAGTAAGGTTTTAATTTTGTTATTTTTTATTTTATTTTAATGAAGAAGTTCTATTTAGATTTATTCTGGATGTTTAAATTTCAATATATTAAAATTTTTTAGTAAAATTTACGATGCGGAATAGTATTAAATGCAATTCTAGTGTCATATACGGTTTATTGCAAGGTGAGAAAAATTGCAACGCACGATGGAAAACTGCGATGAGATGGAAACAGAAAGAAAAGACAAAGCAGTGGTACTCGGAAGATGAGAAGACAGTAAAATAGAACAAACTCATAGTTAAGTTAAGATAAAAATAAAAATCGAATGTCTTGTTTTCAATGATATAAGCAAGTAAAAAATAAATACACTTACTAGTATAACAAGAGAGTAAATAAATACTGTAACAATAAAACAAGAGCAAGAAGCAACTTTTTTCAAACATGAGTCTTATTTATAATTTGGCAGATCTGATTAGATTTTAGGCATAATCTGTCTGGCTTACACAGATTATAGAATTTTTAAAATATTTAAAAAAATATTTAATTTACACATTTTGTTTGTAATTTAATTATACACAACTTTTGTTTAACCTATTTTTTGATCAAATAAATAATTACTGAGATATAACAATCACGTAACACTGTTTGTAATTTCTAACATTTGAACTTTATCAAATTAACGCCCGTTTATTGTCTGTCAATTTACACACAAAGTTATTTGCTTTCTTTCACAAAAAATAAATTCGATAACACTTATTTTAACAGAATGTCAATTTTGCATAATCTTAATTTTTGTTACAAATAAACTACTAAACATTTTCTTACTTTACTAACTAAACAAAAAATATTTCTTTACCTAATAAGCAATTCTTTTATCAAATAATTATGGGTTAGCATTTAGAAAAATTTTCATATCATAAACAATTTTAATTTTACGTCTAATTTTAATCACTGGGTCGTCAATCTGGTTTTTATTTAAAAGTTCTCGTTATTCAAATCTTACCTCAAATTCTTAGATCGGAAAAACGGTTGTAAAAGAAAATCATCATTCCAAATGGTTTTGCGTGATTTTAATGTATTAGGTGGTAAGTTTCTTAATACGTTGGTTATGAGAAATATATCAGGGATCTTTTAGTATTCCTGCTATGAAAATTGAGTAAGTATTTTTTTCTTGGGGAACTATGTTGGATAAAACATAAAACCATAGAACTGGAGTAGATTTAAACTCCCAGTTATTATTCTCAATGTGCTATTCAAAAAAGCATCAAAAATGTATACATGTGCGCTGTTTATCAATACAGGACAACGTTATTCGGCAACAGAGTAGACCAGAGCTAAACCAGTAACTCGTAATAAACGTGCTAGCTCCCCAAGTTGGTCCGGCAAGTTTTAGCAAAACAGTGTTCCTTGTTTTAAATTTTCATCTTTTATAGGAGAGATCGATGTAAAGTCACCTCGAGATAAGTTGGGGAAAAGTTATGTTTTATTGAGCTGCCATAAAAAGTGGTCTTAAGTTGTTTAGATTTCTGATTGTTGTTTAATTGAAAACAACAGGCTTGATTGAGATTGCTTGGGGTTAAGACATAATCTCTATTTTTTCAAGTAATTACTGGGAACATATAAATTTATAGATTTTGAATATCGACGAAAATGCACTATTACCATCAAGTACCTGACAACTTAACTATATAACTAAGTCAAATCGTTGAAAATTAAAAAATATTTTTTTTGTATAAAATTTGGCATTGGATAATATGTCTGAGCATCAGAATACTTTACAATATTTATCTATCCTCCAGTTTAAACATAAAGTTTTCTCATCCTCTTTAGTATCAGATTATGCCCTTACCCATTGTCTATAGAAAGATTGGTATAAGGAAAGTGTTGGATGTAAATTTACATGTTTTTCTTTTATCTGTTTTTATCTACTTTCGGATTAATTCCTTCTGTTCTGTCCTTTACTCTAAAAGTCGATCTTTCAATAATTAGTGCGTTTGATAAAAATTATTAGCAATTATGTCGTCTGATTTTAGTAAAAAAACCTACTAGATTTAATTTTTAAACAAACTTGGTTTTGGTCAATATAAGAAAAATAATCGCCAACATATAATTTTCTTCTAACACTGACAAAGCTTCTTTTCTTGTATCACAAACTTTACAATCAGAAGCTTGTTACTTGCAATTCCATCTATGAAGTAGTGCACTCTCATAGCTAATAATTAATGCATTTCAAATTACAGTAGCCCTTTACTTAGGAACGGATTTGAGTGAACCTTGTCGATGTCATTGTAGAGACCAAATAAAAAGAGATTGTTTTTTTTGCATTAAATTTGTTTATTTATAAAATGCACTACAAACAAATAACTTTTAATAACTGAAAAAGTAACATAAAGTAAATTCCTAAAAAAAACACTAACCTTTCATATAAAAAATTAATTTTAAACTTTAATAAAATGTAACCTAATCTTAGGCCTATTCGTCACATCCACTGTTTTCTACTTTGCGCTCCCCATTCTCATGAGTGCAACTATTCTATGAAAAAATTTCTTCATAAAATTGCTTGTTCTTTGAATGTTCAAGAAATCCCATTAGGGTTTTAAGGTTTTGGATTTTTACTGAAGTAATTTCGTTAAGTTTATCATACACAACTTTTAGGTCCAACCCAATAGGCATACGCACCTTGTTGCGTACAATGCAGGATCTCTATGGTCCATGGTAAGAATCTTTTACATAAATGAACAGAGTTTGTTTTTCAATTTTCAACATTTAAACTTTCTTTTTCTTTCTACCTGTGGCTTGGCAGTTTTTAGAAAAAGTAGATCTGTAACTGCTTAAATGTCATATATTTAGGATTAGTTCAAGCATTAAAAATAAGTTTATCCCAGTCACTTGGAACTTCTGCCTTTCCCACTTTCCGCTTCCTTTTCTTAATCAGAAAAAAGTTCTGGTCGTTTGGAAGATAGAAGTGTCCTCGCATTGAAAAAATGTAGTTTACCAAGTTTAACATTTTAAGCAATGTAGTAGCATGTACAGGAAATGTAAAATAACTGTAGTTTTTATTTTGGGCTTTGCAACCATCGCTGAATAATACTAAATTCCGGAAAGGTAATTCAATATTAATAAAATAATGTGAAACCATGGAAGTATCTTCATTCGCGCTTTTTTTAGCTTGGCCTTTATGGTAAGTATACATTGTAACCTCATTTGTTGCCACGTCATAAATCCTAAATATATAATACCATAATTGCCGAAAAAAAATACTGGATTTGTTGAAATGTGAGGGAGCGGTAGATTATGCATTAAATCAAAAGTACAACATAAAACTTTTTCAACTCGAGTTTTTACTTTATAGTATATGTATCCGAATGCTTCGGTTTTCTTTAAGTGTAATTTCTTTTGCATTTTGCAGGATCTCTGATATCCAAATTTAATGTTGAACTTATGGCTTAAATGTATTCTAATATGTCTTACAAAGAATCTTCAAAAAATATTCTGTTTTGAACATTTTATACATATCTTTGGTTGTCAGGGATTCTGACAAATACATACGGTCTAGATTCTTGCGTCTAGTATAATGTGATGATTTTGGTTAAAAACTAATTTAATGAGATTAAGTATTTCAGAAGGACATTTAGTCAATCTATTATTATGATGACCTCTTAATTTTTTTGGTGATGCACTAGTAGTGAGCAAACTATTCTAGATTCTTCTTAATCTAGCTGCTGTTATACCATGCTGGTTGATGAACGCGGTTTTGCAAACTATGACCCTCATGTCAAATCTTAAATAAATAAGACACTGCATGAGGTTTATGTTTTGTTTGCGTGGTATTATGTCTTGGTCTGCCTCTAGAAAAGTGCTTCAAAGTGATCAATCCTGCTAAATGAGAATCTTGGTGGTCTTTTGAATCTATACTATTAAAATCTTGCTAGATGATTTGTCTAATTTCTATATTGACTTTTTCATAACAATTTAACATTTTGCATCTAAAAAGGAAAGTTAACCTGCAGCTGTTCACAATATTACTTTTAAAAATGAAGGACATATCTGCAATCAGTACCTGTTGCACAAGTTGCTACCGTATAATCCTTATGATTAATGTGTTCCACACCTTTAACTTTGGTAATCCGTATTTGCACCGATTTTTTGATCTGCTTTTTTTGAGTTAGTTGGTTTAATTATTATTGTTTATCAAGTCCATTCTAATCTTGTTCTACACCGGTTGAACAAAATGATAACGTCTAGCGTAATTTTAGGATAGATTTTGATTTCCAACAAAAACATCACATGCCCTGGATCAGCATATCTGTTTTTAACTGAACGAATGTGGACTAATGCAGTTTTTGCTGAATCGTCTATAAATCATAGAGAGAGCTGACATCTCAATTTTACTAATTTTGGACATATGCTGTTATTGAAATCAATGTCCCAATTGTTGTCACAATATCAATTAAAGATTTACAATAAATAATTCTATCTAAATTAAAGTAAAATCAAATTTATTTTTTAAAATTTCTAAAAAACGAATCCATATTTAGATTTAGAAAATAATTTAGTTTGTGCATAAATAAGTATTTTTCGTTTAATTAGAGAAGTAAGAAAATGTTTAGTAAGTAAGTTTTATTTTATATAAGAAAATAACAAATAACTTTGTGTACTAAGAGACGACACGTGCATTAACTTCACCAAGGTTATAAGTGTACGAGAGAAACGAACTAGTTTTAATGTTAAAGGTTACAAACAATTGCTATGTGTTAGAATGGATAAAAGTGAGTAAAGAAAAAGACAAAACATTTTTAGAAAAAGTAGTGGGGGTAAAACATGATATACAGCAGTGTGAAACAAAACAAAACAACCAAAACGATTCTTTCACTTAAAAATATTCAATCCAATGGAATTAGCTATGTCAATTTTCTAGGAATTACGATAGACTCAAAGCTAAATTTTATGCAACATACCAATAACATATCGAAAAAAATCAATCGCAATATTTTTATATTACGTCGATATACATAAACATTATACCCATTAAAATGACGATTTAGTTTTAAATTACTATCGTTTAAGAAAAACGCGCAATAGTTTTGTATATACAGCTAGACAAATATTTAGTTCTATTCCCATAGAAACTAGGAAACTTAGTTTAAATAATTTAAAACTTAAATTAAAATTGTATTTATTAAAGCATGCCTTTTATTCTTTAGATGAATTTTAGAATTGTAAACATAGTTTTTAAATAGTTTTTCAGTTTATATTAACAAGTTGACGTCTGTAAATGATTTATCATATTTAGCAGAAATAAAAATTATTATTATTATTATTATTATTATTATTATTAAAGAGGTGAATACAAATTACGACGGACAGTTGATGGTATTCGATTGATTGTTTTAAGTTTAAACATTAATATAGTCTTGGAAATTACATTCAACGTGAAGTTACATATTCGTTGAATATGCAATTTGAATATTAAGTTTTGGCCTTGAAAATTAGCGATATAAAATAAATTGATTGATAAATTTCCTTTGACAAATAAAACCAGTGCATTCGACACAAATTGATTAAAAGAAAATCTACCATAACGACATCGCTTTGATGTCATCATCATGTACAATAAAAAAGTCGGTTATTTAATTAATGCATGTAACGTTTGCAATTTTAAGATTTGTTCGTTTTTTTAATATTATAGTTTCTTTTGTAAAAATTTTGTTTATTTGTGTGTAAATTAAATGTGTTATATCATAATTATTAACTTTCAATAAAAGAGCCCACCCGAGATATATATGTGCTTAAACCATAGCAATATGTTATATCTGCAATTCCTGATCCATACAAGATCCACCTGATCTATAAATATTATGTTTTAAAGTAAATTACCTACGGTTTTATTGAATTAATTTGCGTAAAATTTCGAATACATTTTTTCAAAAAAACTCATATCCAACAAATCTTCGTAGGTAAGTGACATTATTTTTTAAGCTTTAGCTGTAAATGGAATCAGGAATTAAAATCATTTTTAGTTCTACAGCATTGTTCTAGTTGATTGGGAAGGATCATGACTGCGTTCAGCGTCAGTTGATGATTTGTAGTCAAACATTTTTTATATTTCTTATGCATGTTATTTACAAAGTTCTAATGTCGTCTAATTACAATACAATCGACCCATTGAAAGAGAAAATTGTGTAAGTCAGTGATTTTTTTGAGTTATAAAGTTTTAAAGTTTTTTTAAGTTTAAAAAAATATCATGCCTATTTAACAATTGTTAAATTATTGAATTGAATGTAATGCATGTAAACTTAAATGCTGAGCAAAAAATGTTAGTAATTTTCAATGATTGAATAATATTTTCTCCTAAAAAATCGCACTATGGTCTCCCCCGGCATATTAATTCTACAAAAAAACTTGATTGGTTGGTGAAACTTTAATAAGTCCTGAATGTCTTTCTCCTTTTTGGTATTTACTAGTACAAGCTTTCGAGAGAAACATTTTCTATATTCTGGGAGCAAACTTTGTTTTTTGCAGATGTCTATGGTATCGAAGGGAAAGTCATCATCTAATGTTTATAATATAAAATTAGAAATAAATTTGATTCAAAAACGTCTACAAGCAATAACTTTTAAATTAAATCAAAAACTAAACATGGTTATTTGGGTTGACTGATTATTACTTATTTTTAAATAAATCTAACCTACTAATTATTGTAAGTTATTAAAAAAAATCATTAAACTCTCTATTCATAATATTTAGTCCTTACAAAATGTATATTTTATGACGTTTCATTTTTTCTGTAGTTAATATAAAAAGTGAAAATAAAAACTAAGGCAATTCTTATTGTCAACGTATATATTTAGTTTTTGACAAGAATTTATTACATAATTATAATTAAGATACCAAGTTATAGTTTAAAATTAAATGAAAACTTTTTTTTTAAATAAAGGTATTACTATATAAATAAATATAAGAAATCAATAATGGGTGTGACCTTCATTATTATTGATACATTCTTGGAGGCGTCTGCTCATTGACGCTATCAAGGTATCAATATAATTAATATTAATCGTTTCCCATGCGGTATCAATGGCTGCAATTAGTGCATTACGGTTTACTGGTATAAAATTTGGCCTTTGTTGTCTTCGGATAACAGCAAGTATTCGAGCCCAAACATTTTCGATAATGTTAAAATCTGGGCTTTTGCTGGCCAGGGTAACAGCTCCAAGTTATTTTCTTGTATCCAGTTGCGCACAACCTGCGAAGTATAGGGTCATCATATCCCGATAGTTAATTATCGAATGTTCCAAGAAAATATGTGTAAATAGTAAATGGAATCTACTAACGTAACGTTAAGTCGTTAATTATAGTTACATAACTCTCCTTTCATAAGATATAGTTCATATTAATATGCTTATTGTAAAGCTTCGTACACACCTGAACAACAAACCGAGGAACAAACAGAACAACGAACCGAACGGCAATCGGAACATTAATTTGGACGGTGCTACGTACGAATTTTAGAACAGATTCGCAAGTCCTGATTGTTCCACGAACGGTTTGCGGCGTTCCCGCAACTTGTCGGTTTTTCTCCGACATCAAAGAAAATGCGCGCGAATGCGTTTGCAGGTTTGGACGAATCTAAACAAAACGGCGAACAAACTTATGCGGGAGAATTAAATTATTTATTTTTGTCCTTCCTTTTGTGGGTTTGTTGTGTTTTAGGTAATATTATGGAGTTGACAGAAAAAAAATGTTTTAAATTAATCAGTGTTTAAGAATGCAAGAAAAAATGATGTCCCTATTAGCATCATTTGGGCGGGAAATTTCCAAAATAAAAAAAAGCGAAGTAAATTATAATTTTTACTCTTCTTTGTGCGTAAAAATTTGGTTGGCACTATCTTCTTGTTTTCCGCAATTTTCTCTTCTCAATAATAAATATATATGAACTGAAAACTACTGAAAATAATTATGGGAACAGCACAAACGTTCCGTTTGTTGTTCGGATTGTGGAAATCATAAAAGATCGTTTGTCGTTCTGTTTGACTTTTGGTTCGTTGTTATGTTTGTTGCTCGGTTTGTTGTTCAGGTGTGTACGAAGCTTTACAACTTAAGCAACAATTTTTGGCGAATAAAGATTAGTTTGTGATGTAATATTAGAAACACAAATTTATATCATATCAAATTTATGACAACTTAAAAACCAAGAACGTGTATGTTATTGCTAAGAAATTATTAAGGAAAAAGCGCAATTGCAGTGTAAATATTTATAATTAGATATTTTCGAAAGTTTATAAGTCCTCTATTGTAATCTTAATACTTAAAAAAAATCCTGTCCATTAGCATTATAAGGAAATGGCTTTTACTTTATGAATAAGTTTCAATAACAATAGAATATCCTTGCTTGTTTAATTTACTTCCTTTGAGTCATATTGCTCTAAGAGTTGTTAAATAAACAATTACCTACTATTTGAGAAGTGGTAGTGTGAACCAATAAATAAAGTAAGAAATGTAAATTCCATTTTAGTTTAAAATTTCAAGTGTTGTGAAAATGCCACCTCATCTCGGTGCTGATTTGAAAGCGCGGATTGTTTCGGAATTAGCGGCGGGCCGTAGCGTGCGTGAAATTTCACGTATGTTAGATATACCAAAAAGCACCGTAGGGCATTACCGAGTAAAATGGAATCTTGAACACACTTTGGAAAGAGCCATCGGAAGTGGTAGACTTAAAGTATCTACACGTGCTCAAGATCTCGAGTTGTTTCATTACGTAACAGAACAACCATTTGCTACATACTCCAGGGCTATAGCAGATACACATTTTCCCGGATGCCGTATAACTGCACAAAAAGATTAAAAGAGATGGGAATAAAGAAGTATAATGCTGCTGCGAAAGAAGTTCTCAGTGACGAAAATATGAGACGTCGTCGTGGAATTTTGGAATCGAGTGATTTTTAGCGACAAAAAAACGTTCAATAGCCGCAACGATGGACCACTAAAAGTTTTTAGAATGGAAGGAACTCGTTACGAAAATAATCACATATGTCCTAAAAACGAAGTGGTTATTTTTCTGTGAATGTGTGGGGTTGGGTTAGCGCGCGGGGTCCAGGAGTTTGTTGGGCTATCGATAAACGTCTTGATTCTGCTGCGTATTTAGATATTTTGGAAACTATTATGAAACCTTCAGTCGAAGTGTTTTATCCAGACGAAGATTATATTTTCCAACAAGTAAGTATTCTTATTTCACTATACTTTCTCCAAAAAATAGTTCGGGATCTGTTGAATTAACATTTTCATAATGTATTTTTGTTGTTAAAGGACAACGCCCCTATTCATACTTCGCGGGTTGTGCGCAATTGGATACGAGAAAATAACTTGGAGCTGTTACCCTGGCCAGCAAAAGCCCAGATTTTAACATTATCGAAAATGTTTGGGCTCGAATACTTGCTGTTATCCGAAGACAACAAGGGCCAAATTTTATACCAGTAAACCGTAATGCACTAATTGCAGCCATTGATACCGCATGGGAAACGATTAATATTAATTATATTGATACCTTGATAGCGTCAATGAGCAGACGCCTCCAAGAATGTATCAATAATAATGGAGGTCACACCCATTATTGATTTCTTATATTTATTTATATAGTAATACCTTTATTTAAAAAAAACGTTTTCATTTAATTTTAAACTATAACTTGGTATCTTAATTATAATTATGTAATAAATTCTTGTCAAAAACTAAATATATACGTTGACAATAAGAATTGCCTTAGTTTTTATTTTCACTTTTTATATTAACTACAGAAAAAATGAAACGTCATAAAATATACATTTTGTAAGGACTAAATATTATGAATAGAGAGTTTAATGATTTTTTTTAATAACTTACAATAATTAGTAGGTTAGATTTATTTAAAAATAAGTAATAATCAGTCAACCCAAATAACCATGTTTAGTTTTTTGATTTAATTTAAAAGTTATTGCTTGTAGACGTTTTTAAATCAAAATTATTTCTAATTTTATTTTGTAAACATTTCCTAAACAAAATTTTGATTCGATAATTAATCGAGCTATGGTGTTTAATTAGCGATACCTTCAAATATATTCTTTAAAGAAAAAATTAAGTAAGCAACGTAAATTACCTATTTTCTAAAACGTGCTTAGTGTAATGATTCATTCTACAGTCCTTCTATAAGATAACCCCTGCTGAGACTACCTGCTGTTAGAATTGTAAATAATAACCTTAAGCCCGCTTCACAATGTGCAAGCTTTTGTTTACAGAAATCGTAGTGTCCAAGTTTTAAATTTCATGAGTGTACATCGAAAACTAGACGAATGCGTGTCCAAATATTATTGATCTTTTAATTGCAAGTGCTGACGGGCTGACGGCCGTCACCTAATAAACGTTAAATAGATAGATTTCCGCGAATTAACCTGAGACGTTCGAGATAAAATTTTGAAACTTTGCAGAATTCTTGGTACAATGCGAATTGTGAAATACAGTTGGCTTCGGTTTTAAATTGACATAAGTTTCTATTTCATTTAGATGCATTTGCATCGTTCTGACTTCTTGTTCAGTTGTGAATCGTGAATTATTTTTAAAACCAGAAAAAAATATATTTGCCTTGGTAGTTTAATATGTAGTCTATTTTTAAATATTTTTGTAATTTTTTAAATGTTTGGTTTATATTTCACTTTTAAGAGTCTTCTATACCTGCAATACCAATGCAATTTTCCTATATCACGGCTGCCATAATAACCTGTTTATTTAGCAAATAACCCAACATTTAAAAATACTCTATCAAAATTTGAACCCTTTTCTACAATCCTAATTATAAAAATAAATTGTCATCCAATACTTGTATGTAATATAAATTGTGACCGGTTTTGACTTTAAAATAAAATAAAATTTGTAGAAAATTTGTCCGAAGATGACTTTTATTTTATTTTAAAGTCGAAACCGGTCACAATTTATATTACATACAAGTATTGGATGACAATTTATTTTTATAATTAGATAATACATACCAATACATTTTAATGGATCCATCATTCGTTTATAAAACTTTTCTACAAAATCATAAAAACATTTTTTTTCTAATTGTAAATGATAACGATGTAATAAAGTATTAGATATTTGGGTTTTTGCATTTCATTTCACCCAAAAAATTTTATTTAATTTCTACCGAACACCACATTTTAACAAAAAAATATACCCATCATTTTCTGAAGAATGTAACTCTGAATATCCACAAAAAATTGCACTCAAACATTTTGAGAAATACCGTCCCATTTTTAATAAGTAATTCGAACAACAAATAAAGAAAACAACATCAACAGAATAATCATTCGCCCAACACAATTATAGGGTTACTACTAATTTGTGCGCCTAAGGGAGCTTTTATGCACCGCGGCAGCGGTTTGCGGCGCGCCGCCGAACACAGGCGGGTGGGTAAATTTTGACGCGGTGAGCGGCCCGCCAGTTTTTTATACCCACTGTGGAAGGTAACGTCAGTGCTGCCAACGTTCATCATTTATTATTTGCTACAACGTAGTTGGGATGGATCCTTGTGTGATTTTTTATGCTTATAATAATATATTGAAAAAGAATAAACGTAGAAGACGACGTTGAGCAGTGCACCCTATAAATCGTGTTCGAAATGTTGACGGTGCATTTAAAAACTTGTATGGACTTCTGAGGAAAGATGGGGACAAGTTTTTCAATTATTTTAGAATATCAGTGGCGTCATTTGATGAACTAACTGTGAAAGTTTGACAGAAGAACGACACAACCCTCCAAGGATTGAACTTCTCAGTTGAAGAGGTGCTCGCAATCACATTGCGGTAAGTACCATCATTACATTTATTTATAACATTTTACTTCGAAGCATCAAAGGAAAATTTATAATTTATCGTTTTAATTAACAAAAAACTTAAGACAGCTCATTTGACGTAACTGGAACATTTAAGAAAATCAGTCCTTTTTAAAAATCTCCTCAGAAAAGTTGTTGTTGGTGTCTCCCAGTGAGTATACTTCAGGACTTTGCCGGGATAAAGAGCTGTCGAGTTCACTTGAATCTTCCTCATCTTCCCGCAGACGCTTCAACGGAGATTGTATATTCCGGTTCATTATATTTTAATTAAAAACACTACTTTTCCATCGTTTCTGCGGCAGAATTCCATAAACATTCTTTTATCTTCACTTCGTCTATAAATCGTTCAATGTTGACTTCACCTTCAATGTAGATAGACATATGACAGGTAGCCTACACACAGTTTCAACGTTTTACTGACAACACCTCGGCACGTGGTAAACGAAAGGAAGCCACTGCTCTGAGCAAGCGCGTTGTTGGCTGGCGTTGGCAGCACTGACAGCGGCAGCGGCCTGCGCAGCGTTGCATGAAAGCTCCCATAAGACCCAATGCACCTTCACACCGCCAAAAAGTAGCGGTGCGTAGGTCAGCCGGTCTCAACCTGCGGGCCGCCACAATAAAGAAGCCCGCCCCGCTGTGCATAAAAGGGCCCATAAGAGCCCATGTACCTATAGAAAAGTGGCGGCTGCCGCTGCGCGGTATCCGCTCGTGCATAAAAGGACCCTTAGATAATTTTTGCAGAAGACAGAAAACCAGACATTTATATCATATTCGTATTATTTTTCATTACTATCATCACACGTGCGGATTGTAAACTTGCCGACAAACGGACTCTCTGTTTCAGTTTATTACGTTTGTACGTCAACATTTATAGAGCGAAAAATTATTGTTCCTCACGTCGGTTATATTTATTCAATTCTGAACTTTTTGCGCCCACTTTTGACAAAATTATCCTACTGGTATAGAAGACTCTTAATGTTGAGTTAAATAGGATACAAAAAAAATTAGTTATTGATTTTCTTAGCCGCCTATTTGTACTAAAGTAGGTATTTGTTAAAGTGAGCACGAGCCTTCGATAATTAGTTCTTTGATTCCCATTTACCGGCTGCCGACCCTATACTGTTTTTCAAAAGTCGGCGACAGTGATACGCAATGATTGCACTACGACATCTATTACAATATCATTGAACTATTTATTTACTAAGGGTGTATCTCAGTTGTAGTGTATTTATGAAAAGATAAATAACAATTATGCGTTTTTTTCGGTTTTGCTAGTTCAATTGATATCGTAATTTATACTTTGGTATTTCGGTTCGGTACATTTTAAATAGTGAACTAGATGCTCTGTATGTTTTTAATTCAATTTTATTTACATTACCATTGCAAAATTAAAAAATTCAAGGTAGGACAAATATGTTTAATGTGATTGTAGTTTTCCAAAAAATTTAATATTTTTATAAGGAGCATTTACTTTAATATATGTATAATGCGTCCACAAAAAATAACTGGTAAACTTTACGTCATAACTTCTATGGAGAAACCGAAAAATAACAAACGCCATACTATGGTGCTGCCATCTTTTAATCCGCAACATATAAATCGTCCTCTTAAGGCACCGTTGTATAAGTGACGTGTGTACATCAAGTTTTCGTAAGAAACCATAAAGCTTATCTGAATTTGATACATTAATTACGAGCTTTAATTCAATCGTTATTACTAACGCCCGTAAAATTTTATGCGAAAGTCTCTTTTACTTTTCACATATTATCCTAGTATTTTTAAGTTATGTGCTATATTTAATTTGCCTATGTGTCTCTCTGATATTGTGTTCGTCTTAACGTGTTCGATCTTTTAGTAAAACCTGTTGTACTTCTGTTGGTCGGTTTTATTTCTTTCTATTACACAGCAAGTGGCGTCACGTTACGCAACAGTTTATTTCTTTTCAGTTTCCTTAAGGACCCCCCAACTCACCGACAAAGCAGGACACTGTTGTGATAACTCTTAAAAATTCGGGATCTTCCAGGAGTTTAGTGCGTTAATTCGAGCTCAATAGTATTGTTCTTTTTATCTAGGTTGTACCGCTAGAGCCGTCTATTCTTTTATGTATTTGTAAACTACAACCGTTACAGGTTTACAAACCGAAAATTTTAACCCCTCTTTTTTTACTTTTTTCGACAAATTAGAGTTAGTATATTATAATGAAACAAAAAAAATTTTATGTTCGACGGCCGGTTGTTCGTCCATATGTAAAGAAAATTTCAAGAAAACCAGCGGTCCGATTTTTATCAATCTTTGTACATAGACCTTATTTATAATTTTGAAAATCTGATTAAATTTTGGACATGATTTATCTAGCCAAAAGGGGCGATAACCTACTTATATTTTCGAATTTTTTAAATATTTAGATATGTATTCATTTTACACATTTTTGTTTCAAATAAAAGTTGTTTATAATTTAATTATACACAACTTTTGTTTAAATTATTTTTTGATCCAATAAGTAATTACTGAGATATAACAATCACCTGACACTAATTATTGTGACAATATCTCTACCAATATGAATGTACAAAAAAAGGAAAAAAGTTGTTGAAAAATCTATTGTCTACAACTTTTGTTTGAACTATTTTTTTTTCTAAAACGCGTAATTATTTTTGCTTAAAGGGGCGATGTTCTACGGGAAACGCTTATTTTTTTAATTTATTGTGCAACTAAAAAATGTAATTTAAATGCTTCGCAGTTGGTTGAGCAATTCTTAAACTAAGTATTTTAAGAAATAACAAAATGCTTATTTTATAATAGTAGAGACATCTAAAGTCTGATTATCATGTCAACGTGCAAAACAGGTATTATAAGGACTTTTTAAAATCTTCAATGCTTTGATATGCCTTAATCCTCTAAGTAAGCAAGTTTCAAATGGAAACAACAAAAATTTAAATTTACGTTGTTTATTTACAGCACTTCATCAATCGTTAGAACAATTATATCATTTGAGTAATTTGTAGTTTTTGTACGAAAAAACAAAATAAACATGGGGTAAACGTGACAAGCAAAGTTAGCAGGAAAAAAAACCATTCTACTGTTTTTCAGCTTACTAGCACTTTCGAGTACTAAAGAAGCACTAACCGATTCCATTAATTAATTTGAGATGTGAAGGTACGAAGTTAGTCAGAGAAAAAAACGGTTCAATAAAATAAAAATAAAGAATATGCTACTTTTGAGTATGCTTGCACTTATGAGCACTAACGAAGCACTAACAACTTTTGAATGTAACTGCTTTTAATAATTTGCAAACTTCACAGACTCATTTATTATATGTAATATTTAGTAGTATGGTACTACTAAACACTTAAATCTAAAATTCATAATTTAAAAATTTATTTTTATAATATATAATTTTGTTAAAGTAGTAAAATAAATATACGACAAAAATGAATTATATTCATAGCTATGTGTTTAAAAATATGTTCTTACTACACATTACAATCTGTTAATTAAATTTAAGGCTTTTACGAAAACTAAAATAAAAAATTGAATTACGAAATAGTAAGCACAAAAGTTTGTAAGACACATTCAGACAACTGCATTTCCAAGAAAGAAATAACATTAGAACAACTTTTCACTTGCCAAATTAGCTTAATGTAACTTTGGTGTTGGCCATTCAACATTACGTTTATTTGTTACCAAAACTAAAAACTACAATTTTTCAAGAAAAATAAATGCATTAAACGACCAACCTTAATATGTTCCATTTGTTACATGACGGCAACTCGCGAGCACTTCATAAAAAATTAATGCTCTTGAATTCTTTAATAAGTAGGAGATGTTGATATTTAGGATTGCAAAACCTCAGAAGTGCGTTAACAGAGTTTACACAAAAACTTTCTTGGTATCCTTACAATTAATTGAGAAAACCTCTTCACAACTTCTATAATAGTGCGATGTATTGAAAGAACAGGAAGATGTTTAGACACAACAACATTGGGAAGTTTGCTTCAGTATAAATTAATCTTTTGAAAATTATTACACCGTAAGTTATTGATGTTAAGGTTGAAATGAATAATGGAAAGATATGTAAAAGTACACACAACTTCTCCGTTTTGTCATTAAATGTTAAACTCGAAAGATAATATGTATCAGTTTGAGACAATAGAGAATTTATTGATTGTATCATTAATAAAAAGTTGTTGCAATTTTTTCTTTAACTAATTTTTTTGAGCTAACCATTGATTAACATCGAGCACACTATACAGGGTGATTTCTTTAGCGATTTATTTTTTTATTTTAAGGAAAAGTACTATAAACAATATATTATTGTAAATGGCTTCTTAAACCGCATTGGATGATACGATAATCAACATTTTTTTTTACATGACACCTTGTATATGTTTTGATGGATCCTTGTACGTTATTTTCTTCTTTTGTAAACGCCCACCCTTTTATGCTCTTGACTAGCGGGTATTATTGTAGTTGAAACGTAAAAGGTCACGTATCAAAATTTATATTCTGCCGCGGGTAGCTTCAAGTGAAAAAAGAATGCCCGGAGTTTACTTTTAAGACGTCTATTTACAATTACTTTTGTAGTTATTATGTGTACAGAGGATTTATTTACAACGTATTTTTAATGCTAGGGATACTTCGTCAGTCGCGGCTGGAACAACAGCAGCTTAGACACGGTCAGTGGGAATACGGCGCCGGGCTAATACGGTTGGCGCTTAAATCTTCACGTTTTTGCAAAACGAAATTTCTAGATAAAAAATACTCAGGTTGCGGATTCGGGAGGCTTCTGTGTCCTGTGCTAGTAGCTGACTGAAACAAGTAAGTTATTTTTAAGTATTTTGGTTAGAACTTCTTTCTACGGAGCTTGCTTGTTATAGCATACACAACAGAGTTTACTATTGCGTCCGTCTCAACGTGCCCAGGATGCCTGGTGGTCGTACTAGTACGGTGATACTTGAGATCAAGCAGTGTATGTATGAGAAGTTTTCTGTTTGGTGTTGGCGACGGTTTTGTGGCGGTGATACTTTGTTTTAGTCAGAATCTGCCAGCACGCCTATTACGGAGTACTATTGAATAGATTAGCTACTCTCAAGGGGTCAGTGATACAAAACGGCTAGTTCTAAATAGAACGAAGAGAAAGCAGGGGCTACCGAATAGATCAGCCACAATGCTTAGGATTCGGGGTAAGTAGGTGCTAGTTACACGGATTACTAACAGTGGTTGTTTTAGGTGGTTTTTTGGAGACCAATAGAGTTTTGTGCCACGCCCGTACCAAATTTAATTAACATTTGCAATGGTCTTGGAGTTAGTAGTTGCCCCGCCCGTACCGAATTTAATCAGCATTTGCAGTGGTCTTTGAGTTAGTAACTGCCAGGCCCGTACAGAATTTAATCAGCATTTGCAGAGGTCTTTTAGTTAGCGGCGAATAGTTTTAGGCGGTTTTAGATTTAGAATTCGGGATTCAAAACTAATTTGGAAAAAATTCTTAAGGAATTATTGAGTTAAGAACTCAAGTGTCTTCTTGGTATTGCGCTTGCGTTTATATAAGGGGCTTTATCTCTAGCGGAAAAGTGGGCAGCTGTTACAAAGGGGTAATTTCAAGTGGGGCGGTGCGCACGCCGTTTGTTTTTGACAACGCAAATTTTATGCCTTTTCGGCGGCAAATTTGAATTATAACAGTGTCGGTTTCTTACACTCTATATTATTAAGTAATAAAATCATACAGTATAATAACATAGGGTAATTAAATTTTCCTTTATCTTATTTTACTATGAAGCATAAGCTAACCATAAAAAAGTTGAAACTTTCTATTTTTAATTTTGTTATTTTAATTTTTTCTAAACTCAAAAAACTTGAGGAATATAAATTGGTTTTATCTCAGCTAAACAGATTAACCAAAAAAACTTTATTATACATAAAAAATAAATGAAATAAACAGCACATAAATAAATCACATCAGTTTTTCAAAAGTTCAAATTGGCCTCCGTTAGCATTCAAATACAGCTCTATTTACAATGTTTTAAATACATGCAAGAAAAATCACTTTTAAATTCAAACGTGCACACTCTGTACAAACTCTTGTATATTGACATGATATAATTTTTATACTTAAGCAACAATCCTATATTTTGAATAAAATGTATGTGAATGAATTTACCACGTGCGGATTGATAGGACGATAAAAACAACAAGTCTTTAGAATTAAATAAACTACATTATAATTACACAAATAATATTAAAGAAAATTGTAAATTAAAAGATAAATCAAAAGTTGTTATAAGAAGAGTAATAGAAGTAAGCAGTATATGGAATTGATTGGCTGGATCAAGTAGATTTGCCAAGGTTGGAAATAGACTGACATGAAAAAGAATAAACGTTGTCAATATAATAAAAGATTACGTTTACATTATTTACTGAAAAAATTATATCCAATTGAAATACGAATTGGGTAACATTGTTTAATTGAGCCGAGACAAATTCATATTCAATCCGTCCGTGCGGTATGAATACAGCATTATCCAGGTAGGTTGATAGCGCGGTTTAATGGTCTGTAAAAAATATAACCAAAAAAAATTGATTCGCGCCCCCTAATCCCAGTACATGAATTCACCGTTATGCGTCAGGGAGCGAAAAGGGAAAAGGACTTACCCAATATATTTCTTGCAGCGGTTTTGTAGAGGAGAACGTTTTGATGCAGGCACTAGTGCACGTACAGTTCTAGCGGCGGTATTACGAAAAGTGCCTATATCCAATTGCGTTCGAATTTCGATGGCGATTACAAAAATGGCCTTGCAAATACATAGATAAGGAACAGGTCTATTAATATTGAAATGTACAGTTAATAAACCCGCACAACACCAAATCCATGTACTCGAACCGCGGTAGCAAATTAAGCGCGCCAAACCATGCCCCCAGCCTGGAAAGGGATGAACTTATCCGTTTCCAGACACAATAAGAAAAAAAATGAATTAATCGTTAAAAAAAAATAAAAAAATAAAAATAAAATTATTTGCAACAAATCTTAGCGCTCGAACCAGCGCAAACATACTAAATAAACGATAACTGCAAATTAAAAATTAAATTAATTAGCGATATGTAAAAAAAAATGTATATACATATACGTATTATATATAATTAAACCAGTAATTTTCAAAAAAAATCAAAGTTAAGAAATAGAAAAAATTAAAGTATGATTAGACAAAAATCATTGAGATGGCAAAGGACACAACTTCACAACACCTCTTCAAAAAATTCCTGTTTTACAACGGACATCGGCCACTCTAATTATATTGTCCCTTCCAGGATACACATTTTCAATTATGCCAATAGGCCATTGTAAGGGAGGTACATTGTCTTGTTTGATTACAACGATTGTGCACTTTTTAATTGGATTAGATAGAGCATTCCATTTTTGTCTCGATTGCAAGGTGTTTAAATACTCTATTCTCCACCTATTCCAAAAAGAAGATATAAGTTGATCAATTAATTGCTAGCGGGGTGCCAGATTTATACGTTCATTAGTGAGATCTGAGATGGGTAGCGATTTCAGTGGAGTTAGAGCAAGAAAATGGGCAGGTGTAAGTGGTAGAGGATCTGACGGATCTGAACTAAGAACTGACAACGGACGTGAATTTAAGAGAGCCTCTATTTGAATTAGTATTGTGGACATTTCCTCATACGTAAACAACTGATTACCAATCAATTTGGATAGGTGAGTCTTTACGCATTTTATGTTGCTCTCCCAAATGGATCCAAAATGTGGCGAGCGGGGAGGGTTCATTTTCCATTCGATACGCAATTCTTGTAAGGACTTCCCGAACTTATCCTGATAATCACGTGAATTGAGTAATTGGTATAATGAATTAAGGTACGACTTCGCACCAACAAAATTGGTTCCACAATCAGAATAGAGTACACTTATTGGTCCTCGACGTGATAAAAATCTTGTCAAAGCGTGAAGAAAAATTTCAGTAGAAAGATCTGACACCAACTCAATATGGACACCATGTGTAACAAGGCATATGAACAGACAAATGTAAGCCTTTTGGCTGCGAACTCCTCTCTGTCTGCGCAAAATAATGTTTAGCGGACCCGCATAGTCCACACCAGTGTGAAGAAAGGGTTTAGCCTCACAAACGCGATAAGATGGTAAATCACCCATCATTGGAAATTGCGGCTTGGGATTAGCTTTAAAACAAGTATTGCAAAGTTGAATTCGCTGTCTTACAATATTGCGCGCTGAGAGAATCCAAAACCTTTGCCTTAGCAACGACATTAATAATTGTGGACCAGTATGCAAGTATTTAGCGTGATAATAGTCTATTATTAAGTTGACTATATGATCGCGGCGCGGCAGTAAAATCGGATGTTGACTGTTGTAGTCCAAATTGAATTTACTAATCTTCCTCCTACTCTCAAAATATCATTAGAAAGGAATACATTTAATTTCAACAATGGGCGAGGTAGTTGTTTTCCATACTGAATCAGTTTTAATTCTTCAGAAAAATGTACTTGTTGTAAAGCTTTAATTATTGCTAACTCAGCAATTTCGTAGTGACCAACTTCAAACTTGCGAGATACCTTTTAATAAAGCGTAAAATATAAATGACTATGCGAGTAATCTTAGGCCAAGAAGAAAATTTGCTGGCCAAGCAATACAAAAAGCGGTTTTGACCGTTTAACATCGTCTCTATTAAACAGCACATTTGATTTAATCTCAGGAGGTTCAGCGAAGCGTTTAGGATCAAATTGTTGTATAGGCCAATTTTCGATTGGTTCCTGTACAAAAGATGCACAATTAAACCACATCGGATGATTAATTAATTGCAACGGTGTTAGTCCACGTGATAAACAGTCTGCTGGATTATCTATGCCCTTTATGTGGTAAAACTGTTTGCAATTAATATTGCCGTGGATAGTCGAAACACGATTTGCGACGAATGTTTGCCAACGAGCGGGATAAGAATGAATTCACGATAATGCGACTGTGCTATCACAAAATGCAAATACATTTCATTAATTTAGAAAGAAGTACAGCACCACATAATTCTAAGCGAGCGAGCGAAACAAATTTTACGGGAGCTACTTTTGACTTAGCACATAACAAATTAACAATAAAAGTTTTAGTAGCTGGAAAGTAAACGTGCAAATAAACAACACCACCATAGGCGCGTTCACTAGCATCTGAAAAGCCTAACAAAGACAAAACGCATTGATGATGAACACCCACGTGACGAGGTATATGAATTGTACCTAGTAAAACTAATTCACTTTCAAATTGATTCCATAGTTTGACAACGTTTTCAGGTGGTACGTCATCCCAATCAAGTTTATTTTCCCAAAGTGATTTGATGATTAGTTTAGCTAGTAATGTAACAGGCGCCAGAAAACCCATTAAATCCCAAATTCTAGCTATACATGACAAGATATTTCGTTTGGTACACTTACGTTTATCTGTTCGTACTGTAAAAGTAAAATAATCTAACGCGGGTATCCAACGAAGACCTAAGATTTTCATGTCCTCGTCAGAGCTAAACTCAATGTATTCGGTAATGCGATCTTCGGCTGGTATTTTAGCCATGAATTGCGGCGAATTACTAGCAAATTTTACGAGTTGAAATCCACCTTGATGTAAAAGATGTTTTAATTGCGAAGATAATTCTATGGCGTCTTTTAATGTTAAACAACTTACAGCGAGGTCATCCATATAAAATGCGTCGTTTTGGACCAAAGCGGAGGCTAGCGGAAATTTATCTTTTTCGTCAGAAGCAAGTTGACGAATAGTGCGCATTGCTAAAAAGGGCTGCATTTCATGCCAAATGTAACGCGGTTAAATTCAAATAATTGTAAGGGTTCGTCTTTGTGGAAACGATAGAAAATGCGTTGGAATCTTCGAAAATCTTCGCGAACTAAAATTCTTAAGTACATTTCTCTTATATCAGCGGTTATTGCGAATGGAAATAAACGAAAATTCAGAATGATACGGAATAAATCGGATTGCAAATTGGTACCCGTATGCAACAAATCATTAAGAGAATAACCGGAGTCGGTTTTCATGCTAGCATCGAGAACCATACGAAGTTTAGTAGTAGGTTTATCTTCTCGCACGACGACATGATGAGGTATTACGTATTGCGTTTTAGAAGAATTCATTTCAGTAACTGGGGATATATAACCTTTTTCTAAGTAATCAAAAATATTTTGTCGTATTGAAATTTAATTTCTGGGGTGGTCATCAGACGGCGTTCTAACGAAATAAATCTACGTTCAGCACTAATTAAAGAATCCCCAAGAAAGTTAGGGTCGCGACAAAACGGCAAAGTCACTATATAGCGCCCTTCTGGACGTCTTGTAGTGGTGTCTGTGTAAATGTTCTCGCATTCTTGCTCATCGGGTGACAATAATTTAGCAGTAGGGGTTTCTTCCAACTCGAAAAAGCGACTAAGACCAAGTGTTTCATTACAGTAAATGCTGCAGTACGCACTACAATCGTTAACCATTGAATTGCGAAGAATAGGAGCCGTTCCCACTACTAAAAATCTTAACAAAGTTTCTATAGCAATAGGTTCAGATGAAGAACGCGAGATTTTGTCGTTAAGTAATATGCGTGAAAAACATCACAACCCAATATAATGTCAATTTCACCTGGTACGTGATAGCTTTCGTCAGCGAGAGGAATGTTTTCTAAGTACTCTAGCGCGGAGGTGTCTATAAATGCGGTTGGTAATTTGTTCGTAATGCGCCGAACAACATATGGCTTTATAATTAGTGACACATCATCTTTATATCGAGAATGGATAGTTAAATGAGCGGTTCCTTCAATTTTATTTTCGATATCTCCTAATCCGGAAATTTTTGCTCCACAAGAAAATTGCAAAGGCAAACCCAAACGATTACAACAATCACTCGTAATAATTTCTTTTTGTGATCCACTATCAACTAATATGCGTACAGTTTGCGAAATGCCGTTAGAATCAAAAACATTACAAACAGCGGTACCTAATAAGACAATTGAGAAATGCCTCTTTGGCGCGAAAGGTGAATTTAATTCTGTGTTGAAATCAGCTGCACATAAAGATACTACAGGACTTTGAGCGGGATTGTCAACTTGACTGTTATCTATTGGCGTTGCGGAAGCAGAACTACTGAGCGAAATTGAATTAGGATCAAAATGTAAGAGCGAATGATGATAGCGAGAACAATAACGACATTTTATTTCCGATTTACAATTTCGCAGACTGTGTTTATTACTTAAACAATTAATGCACAATCCTTTAGCCTTTGTGAAATTGTATCTATCGCGCGGTTCCAATTTACAAAATTTTGGACATTGATACATGTGATTGTGTGTAATTCCTTCACAACAAACGCATTTAGTGCTAACATTTTTGTTTGAAACGTTTATGAATGTTTTAAAATGATTTCGGCTATTCGATTGCGGTAAATGTTTAGTAGATAACTGCGATTGCTTTGAATAGCAATTTGAACGATTTAATATGCGGGATTGTTGACGAACAAATTCTATTAATTTTGCGCTATTAAATAAATCTTTATCATCGCGAACGTACATCTCAAAAGACCTTACTGTATCAGCATCTAACCTTCTTAACCCTATATGAACAAAAATAAATTCTACCATGTTATCAATATTCATTTGTTTAAGAGCGGCGGTAATAGTAGAATATTTATCAACAAAGGCATCCAAATTAGATGAATTGGGATTAGTTACAGGACTTATTGAGAGTAATTGATCAACGTATGACGCAGCGAGAACGCGTTTATTATTGTATTTTTTACACAATGCGGTCCATAAGACCTCATAATTATCTCCGGTGGGCATGATCCCTTACAAATGTTACGAGCCTTATGAGTTAGTCTGCCCACTAAGTATTGAACTTTCTCTGTTTGACTAAGATCATGATTCTCGTGAATAATTGATTTAAAAGTTTCATAGAAAATGGGCCAGTTTTCAATTTCTCCGTCAAACGAACTTAGTTCTAAACGAGGTAGTTTGGGAGTATTTTTCAAAAAACTAGCGGAAGAGTCAATTTCTTTTTTCGTCGGTGTTTTTAGCGTTGAAAGATTATGCTGAAAGTGTTTAATTTTGGAATATAAATCTTCAAATGTGTTTAATGGTGAATAATCAGGAGGCGTGTTGGGGCGAATAGCTAAATCTAAATCAATTTTTTCATCTAAACATGCTATGTAATCAGAGCGGATAATATCTATGGAAGCGGTATTAAATAGAAATAAGTTAGAAAATTTGTCGTCTTGCGGCGATGAAGACATTTCGTCTAAAATTTGTTCAGCGCGTTTTAAATACGAAGACATTTTTGCCAAGCACTTTCTAATTTGCAGTTCAATGTGATCGTTATCATCCGTATTTAACCTCGTAGTCATATTGTTGCAAATATTTTTAATTCGGTTAAAATTAAGTAACAAATTTAAATATAGGTAGCAATTCGGATCGCTAGGACCAAAAATATGATAGCGCGGTTTAATGGACTGTAAAAATATAACCAAAAAAATTGATTCGCGCCCCTAATCCCAGTACATGAATTCACCGTTATGCGTCAGAGAGCGAAAAGGAAAAGGACTTACCCAATATATTTCTTGCAGCGGTTTTGTAGCGGAGAACGTTTTGATTCAGGCACTAGTGCAGGTACACTTCTAGTGGCGGTATTACGAAAAAGTGCCTATATCCAATTGCGTTCGAATTTCGATGGCGATTACAAAAATGGCCTTGCAAATACATGGATAAGGAACAGGTCTATTACTATTGAAATGTACAGTTAATAAACCCGCACAACACCAAATCCATGTACTCGAACCGCGGTAGCAAATTAAGCGCGCCAAACCATAGGTATTAATATCTAGTATATTTTTTGTAGTATTGTAAAAGTAGCAAAATTGCGATTTAAATTTTTGAAAGCAATATATTCAATCGAGGCTGAATGCTCGTGTGGTCGTCCGATTGTCAAATATAAAAAATATTGTAAAGCTGAAATAGAAAGAAACAAAACGTATATTTTTATTTTTCGATAAAATGATATTTAACACGCAAAAGATGTATACAAAAAAAAATACTGAAAATGACCGAGTGTGAGGAAACGGTTGAGTAGTGGGGTTACCCGTTCGCTAGCGCCGTTTGAGGAGACTGCCACTTCTTCTCCGTGTTCTCGTATTAGTCATATTTTTTTCCTCTACAACTTTTCTTTTTACACCTTTTTTTTTCTTTTCAACCTTTTGGCTTTTACATAATCTGGACTTCTCAGGCCCGGATTATAGAATCATGTATAGTAAAAAAAAACAAAGTTATGGAAATGAAATTTTATTTATTTATACATATACGTTACAAACGTGATATCTAAAGTGAACATTATTGTTAAAAATTTTAAAACTAATACATGTTATTGTGCTCTTACGATCAATATTTGAGGGGCACACCAAACATCTTTTTTTTAAATCGTTGCACTTGTTTGAGCGGTGGACGGACCAGAAATATTAATAAGCTCATACACTCCCGGACACTACGCTGTAAGTTAGGGTTAGTAGATCTTCTCTGCTTATGTGGTATCATTAGTTCTTTCTCTAAATCTTTCAAAATATTCTGCGTTTGTGAGTCACTACTATATTGTAGTTTGGATGTTTCTTCGTAAAGATTGCATATGCATTGAGTACTACAACATCAATAATGTTAAAAAAAAATTATGGGCCATAGTTTACTTTGCGTCTTGCGCGTGTTTGTCGACACTATTTGATCTATAATGTCAACACCGCCCTTTGTTTTGTTATAATGAGAAATGATTTTGGGCTTCTTCTTAGCGTCAACATTGATAGCTGCATCGTTGTGCATGTTGCTTACTAAAATTACGTATTTGTTTTTTACGTGCGTAATTTATTATGGATATGTTATTTTAAAAGCAAAAGAATAAATACCAGACTACACGATCTTTTGAGGTTTTCATTTTGCTCAGAATGTCACACCTATTCTGACGTAGTGTATCCACAACAGTAATATTTTTATCCAACAAATGAATTGCTAGTGTCACTAGTGAACAAATTGTCTATAGTGAGATTGAGGCCGGAATTATAAATGTCACGCGCAAGAGTTTGTACTACTTCAAGCCCCAGATTTTTATGTGGAGGTTCTCCTAGCTGGGGACCAACATAAACTAAACCATCCAGAGCATAACCAGACTTAGATTTACACATCCAAAATATTTTAAGCCCATCTGCATCTACCTCTATAGTTACATTAGTATCCGGTATGACGCAGGTTTTGCATTGTTGAATGAATAAATTCCAAACGTAGGATACCATTGCTAATTCATCGGTTTCCAAACAAGTATTCTGAGTTCTCTTATCGTCAAATCTGACAAATCTTTAAATTTCTTTAAAGCAAAATATGGACATTGTGGCTCTATATATAGGATTAGCAAATTCAGCACAAAACAGTTTTCTCGCAGGAACATCCCAGCTCCTGTCAACTCCCGCATTAATGTAAACCACAGAATGCAAAAAACTTATCAACGGTGCTTTCTTCCCAGTCCTGGCGCACACCGATTAATGTTATGTGGTTGAATTTTATTTTTTGCTGGAGGTTCCAGACTTCAATCTAGGCCATGTGGAGCAATGTAAGTTGAAGCAAAGGTCGGATTATCAATATCGTCAGCATCATCCTCTAAATTATCGTCACCATCATCACTAGTGGACTCAGAATATCACTTTCTGCAGAAGGCAGATCATCAAGTTCAGCTGCCTACTGCAACAGTACTTCTTCATAGCCTTCATCACCAACTCTCAGGTTTTTCGCATTCTTTTTTGAAGCCATCATTATATGTGTCTCACAAGTTCACTCAATGCAATTTTTATTTCAACTGAATGACAATCAGCTGCACCTGACTTTTATACATCCAGCAGTAGTGCAAGTTTCGACTTGTATAGACACACATAATTCCGTGCAGCAGTACGTGACGAATTATTGTAACTCTCAACCGACTAGGAACAAGTCGATACTTGTTCTATAAGAACTCTTAGTAAATGGCTTTGGGGGCCCGGTTTATGTAAATATGGTATGCTAATGTAAAATTTTTTTTTTTTTATTTTACTTGAATGTTTTTGAATCAAGTGTGTATTAATTAAAGATGTGTTTAGAGCATATCTAAATGCTCAAGCCACTTAAAAATTTTTTCAAATAAATTATAAACAACCAAAATCACGCCGGGTCTGAGAGGCCGGTTTATGTATTCTAGGGTTAATTGAAGACCCAAGAGGATAAAAACTTTATAAAAAAAGTTATAGAAAAATTGATTATTTAATGGACACAATTACCATTTTTGGTCTAATGAAAATCCACATGTTAGTAGAGAACGTTATTTCTAAGATAGTTAAAGTTTTAATGTTTTTTATGCAATAAATGGATGGATTTTGGTATTGGGTTACATTCAAAATTAGGTATTTTTCAAACCTGTTACGACAAAGGAAGATATGATGCAGAGAGTCATGCTTGCTTTTAATTTTCTAACACCCGACCATATTTCCAGAATTACAAGACATAACTTAATGAAAAGGATTCATAAATGTTTTTGAACACTAATTATGAAACTTTATTTGTTTAATATTTCATTCAGTTAATTTTGTTTGTAAGTTATCTAATTAAATTAATATAAAATACTTAGTCAACAGAGGTCTTAACAGTTACATAATCAATCTTTCAATTATCATAGTCAAGTGGGTGTCGGCAAAAATGACAAACTCGAATTGCTTGCTGTAAAGTTTGCAAGAGGTTGTACAATAACAAACAAACACCAAGAATCACTGGACAGCTGTTTCGTCGTTTTGGGACTCTTCAGGAGTGAGAGAACTCGAGTGTAAGTTCACTATTGTACAAATGCGTGCTATCAACTATATTCCCTACTGGAGAGCACATCAAATAAGAACAATATGTGTTGAGACATCCAGGTGTCAACTTGTGTAACGTAACACGTACGAAAATGCAATTTGCATTAAAGGTAACTTTGTCAACGTTTTTAATGTTATCCACAATTAATAATTCGTTCAGGCTATTGATTACTTTTTGGAATTATTAACTTATAAAAAATAAGAAAACATCACCTTAAATAATGAAAATTATAGCCTACCCTTTGCAAATATTGAAATAATTATGTGTTGTTATGTTTTAACTAAGATAATGAAATATCTCAAAAATGGTTGAATTTAAGTATAGAAAATACTGATACTAAGCGAATTGGGTTAAAAAAATACAGCAGTAAAAGTAATAATATACAGGGTGTTCTATTTAAAGTAAACAACTTATAAATGATCTGAATTTTGTATGTTGGCGGTTAAGTTTAAAACACCTGTATGAAATACCAATGAGTTGGACATATGGAGTTAACGGACAAGCGCTTGTTGTTTATTTTTTACAATTTTAAGTCACTACCTTTGTTATTAATAGAGATATCGTTATTCAATGTAGACTAGCATTTTTTTTTAATTCTGAAAGAACCCGAAATATCTTGAAAATACTTCATTTTTGATGTAGCACAAATTGTATCTGAAAATGTTTGTAGAATTTGAAAATAAAATAAAAAACACTAGGTTTCATTTAAAATAACAAACCTACAGCTTTGTAATTTCAGATTTTTAACATAACTATATCCGCCAATACTTTTAACCAAAGCTCTTTGCGCAACACCATGTATGGAGAAATTTGTTTTCCTTAATATTTTGTATAAATTCAAAAATTTATAATGCAACTAAGGTTTATAATAGATATGAGTAAACAAAAGGGCTACATTTTGTGTTTTCAAATTATTAGACAATAAGTACTCTATACGACTAAATTATTGTAAACTTTCAAACGCTTTAATTGGGGACCAATACCGATAGATGTTGTGTGCATGTTTACGGAATCTTTGTTATATATTTCAATAATTAAACACACTAATAAACTAATAAACATAATTTTTTTAATACATTTTAATGTTTAATAAATGGTTTATAGTTACGCCACTGTAAGTGGCGATGCGACTCCTATTGGTGCCACGACATCTATCGGTATTGGTCCCCAATTAAAGCGATTGAAAGTTAAGGAGATATAATCACTGATTAAATAAATGTAGATGAGTACAATAAGACATGTGGGATAGAATTTCAGCGAAAACTCCCCTTAGAATGTTTTAATTTAAAATTCGTAAGAATAAGAATGAGGAGTATATGTTGTGAAACATTAATAAACGATGTCAGTTAGAATCTAGTAGGTAGATCAGCTCGCTTAATACGCTTGAGTCTTTTGGATTCATTGTTATATTCTATAAGGTGCTGCACTAAAGAGTTGGATTGAGCAAACAGTCGGTCTTTATATCTCTGACTAAACTTTTAATTTTCACTTTTCACTGTAGGAATTTGTATGTCAGTTAAAATCACATTATTGGGAACGTACCATAGTTTGTCAACGATTATTCTGAGTACCTTGCTTTGAAAGCGATTAAGCATAGGTAAGTTGGGGGTAGCTGCAGTACTCCACAAGGAGATCCCATAGGTCCAAATGAGTTTGATAACTATTTTGTAAATTAAGATTTTATTTTCTAATGATTACTTGGAGTTTCTTGCGATAAACCAGTATAACTTTTGGAGTTAAAATCCGAGTTGCTTGCGTTTAGTGAATTTATAATTTCTCCATGTCAGTCTCTTATCTAAATGCAGCCCCCAAATATTTGACTGGCTCTGTATGTGGTAGTTGACGACCATTAAAAGTTACTGAAGAACAGTTATCTTTTCTTATAGTAAATGTAATGTGTTGTGACTTAGATTCATTCACTTTGATTCGCTATTTACTACCCCACAATTGAATTTTATTAAGGTAAGCCGGAAGGTATCATGAAGCAGCTTGTGGGTTGATATGAGAGACTCTAATAACCACATCGTCTGAATAGGTCGCAGATGTCGTTAGATAAGATGTAGGTAGGCCTGCTGTGTAGAGCAGATGCAATATTGGATTCAAAAACGCCGGATGAGATGGGCTGGATGTTTGTAGTTCCGTCTTTATATTTTATTAAAAAGTGCCTGTTTATTAAGTAGGATCTGGACTTCCATTGGCTATATTTTTTAATAGAATAAACACAACGTTTCGATTGCAGATTCAATAGCAATTAAAACGTTGTGTTTATTCTATTAAAAAATATAGACATTGGAAGTCCAGAATACTGTTATTATTTTAAACATAAGATTGTATAAACCATTCAAAAATATCTGGTAGGGTAATTGTTTTTTGAGTTTGTATCATAAACCTAGATGCTAGACTTGGTCAAAAACTTGTTTGAGTCAATAAACGCTGCAGAACAGTACTTTTTGCCTCCAGGTCTCTGTATATCTTGTCAGTTACTTTGTGCACCTGCTTCACAGTGCCATGTTGTTTGTGAAAACCAAATTGATGTTTAAGAATTAGTTGTTAGTTGTCTAAAATTGGCATTAATCTGCCACACATAGCTTTAGTAGGTAGTTCCTTGATAATTGTTCCAGTGATCAGGTCGATTTTTTAGTGTAAATCTTCTTGATTTCTTTTTCTACCTTGTTAATGGAAAAGGGTTTTATCGGTAGACTCATTTGAAACGGTAACTCTAGGAATTCCACAATTTTGGCCTCTTTGTCTTGGAGTTGACAAGGGAAGGGTGCAAATACTTTAGTTAGACATTCCGAAAAGGCATCTGCCTTGTTTTTATTGCTGCGGGCCCAGCAATGTGATAACGCTGTAAAAATAAAATGTAGTTGAAATGATATTTGATGTTGTAAGCACATGCTCTTTTTATTCATTTATTAATAAATCATTTAGTAACTTGTTATTAACTCTTATTAACCCGGAATATAACAAACCGGCGACGAAGATAAACAGTAACAGAACAAGTATTGTCGGAAATTGGTTCTGACTATTTTAATCTGTCGTTAATCGTTTTAAAAAATATAAAAAAATGACTACAGCACGTGTTCAAAAAGAGGATCTGCCTCAAGAACATCTAGAAGAAAGAAACATTACAGTTATAGCTCCTGGGCGAATAGCTACTTTGGATACTTTTAAGGAGAGCAACGACTTTGAGGTTTTTGAAAAAAGGTTATAACAACATTTTTTTGTCAACCGAGTGGATAATGACCAAAGAGCGGTATTTTATTAACCCTCATCGGAGAAGAAGCTACTTTGGATACTTTTAAGGAGAGCAACGACTTTGAGGTTTTTGAAAAAAGGTTATAACAACATTTTTTTGTCAACCGAGTGGATAATGACCAAAGAGCGGTATTTTATTAACCCTCATCGGAGAAGATATTTGTAAAACGCTCAAAAGTTTGTGTTTATAAATAATTTAAATTTTTGTACCTCATCCACGCGCCTATCATGCTTGAGTCGCATGTTTTTGTAACGGGATGAATTGGAGTAACGGTTATAGGGAGAGCAAGTCCGACTTTCGAGTGGTACGGACAGTTAAACGTCGCTCTATGTTAATTCAAAAATTTGTTTTGATCAATATGTATTTTTAGTTTTCTTTAATATAAAAAGTTAAAGAACCACTGTCAACAAATTATTTCAAATACAGTCCACTTATTTCCAACATAAATTTGGTCCTATTGAGCCACATTTTTCAAATACGGGATACGAAGATTACATGCGAAGGCAACTGTAAATGGAGCCCTAAAGGAGGAACCACGTGAGGTCCAGTTAATAATTCCATATTCCAGGTAAAATTCCTTACATTTTCTAATTAGATTTTAACGTTCTTTCAATTATTTTATTGTGCGTATTTCTACATAAAATTCGTATTGCAATTGTACTACAGTGGACCAGTGGAATATTGTGAACGTACCCAATATTTCGTAAGGGTAGTTTTAACGGTTGGTAACTTGTCTATACTTAGTATACTATTGGCGCAGAGTAATAAACCTGTCACAATTATTGAATCTCTCATATTGCAGTGGCGTAGGTACCTGATACGTTTGGAAAATTATATTTTTAGTAGGTAAATATATTATAATAGTAAAATCTACATTGATATGAATTATTATGTGGTTATATGTTATTTATTTTATTTGTATAGTAGATCACATTACAAATTTTACTTCTTACGTATTATATACTATTATTTTTGTATCTTGGTATAATACCCACATCTACGGCTATGATTCTCGTTTCGTCAGTACCTGGGCTGATGGAAACGTGTTTACACAGATTAAACTATTGTTCTCAGACTCTAGATGGGTCGATATGCTGCAAGAGCGGCACAATGATCGTATTTTGGTTAGAATTTATTGGTTTTTACTAAACCGTAGAAGTACCGCTTTCACAAGAAAATAAAGAATTATTTCAAGCAGTTATGATTTATTACTCCGCGCCAATAGTATACAGACTTTAGGCGATTCTAGCGTCGACTTTGCAGGTATTCGTTCGATGGGTTTCTTTGTGTAAATTGCAAACAATACTTTCTTTTACGGGCCAAAGTTATTTTTAGCAAGTATTAGTTTAATTCAATATTCTGTTTTCCTCGTTTATCTACAGTATTTTTAGATTACTGTTTCATTTCAAGTAATCGTGTTTCGTGTTTGTTGATTTAATCCGTTGTTAGTATTAGTTATTAAAATTAATTTTACTTCTCAAAATGGTTAAAACGTCTAAGAATAAACAAGTTAAATTACTACAGCAAAAACTTGCTTCTATTTTACATAGATTTCAAACATACGCATCCTCCGTATCATCTACACAAGATGATGGTGACGTTAAATCTAAATTAAAATTATTCTTAGAAAAGGTAGACACTTTGGTTGATAATTACACCGAAACTTACAACGAGCTTGAGGTTCTAGAACCCGTACTGGATAACTCTTTAAGCGCTGATAAGTTTTTTGATAAAACATTTTCGTTGCAAGCTCAGGCTAATGGCAAATTAAATTCATCAGCCCAAATTCCAGCGACTATTAATCAAAATGCTAGCACTAGTTCTCATAAGACCTTACCAACCTTGCAAGTACCTGTTTTTAATGGTAAATTGAATGTGTATATCACATTCAAGACCAATTTACAATCTATTATCGATACTGCGGATTTAGATAATGTATAAAGGTTATTGTACTTGAAAGCCGGGTTGAAAAACGAAGCTTCAAGTGCTTTTTCTGGTCTTCCTGTGGCTGATGAAAATTATTTAGCAGCTAGGGAACTGCTAGATGAACGGTTTCACAAACCAAAATTAATAATTCATAGTCATGTTTCTAGTTTATTTAACTTAAATTCTGTTCCAAAGGGGCCTTCAGTCGCGTTGCAAGGTTTTGGTGACGAGTTAAATAAAAATGTTTTTTGTTTGAAGTTTTTAGGTATTGAGAAGGAATTTTTAGCTGACGCTTTATTATACCATTTAATCGAAATGAAACTTGATTCTGAGTCTCAAGAAAAACTAAGGCAAATTAGTTTGACCGAGGTACTCTTATGAAATTTAAAACTTGGACACCACAATTTCTGTAAACAAAAGTTTGCACATTATAAAGCGGGCTTAAGGGTATCATTTACAATTCTAACAGCAGGTAGTCTCAGCAGGGGTTATCTTATAGAAGGACTGTAGAATGAATCATTACACTAAGCACGTTTTAGAAAATAGGTAATTTACGTTGCTTACTTAATTTTTTTCTTTAAAGAATATATTTGAAGGTATCGCTAATTAAACACCATAGCTCGATTAATTATCGAATCAAAATTTTGTTTAGGAAATGTTTACAAAATAAAATTAGAAATAATTTTGATTTAAAAAACGTCTACAAGCAATAACTTTTAAATTAAATCAAAAACTAAACATGGTTATTTGGGTTGACTGATTATTACTTATTTTTAAATAAATCTAACCTACTAATTATTGGTATTTTAAAAAATCATTAAACTCTATTCATAATATTTAGTCCTTACAAAATGTATATTTTATGACGTTTCATTTTTTTCTGTAGTTAATATAAAAAGTGAAAATAAAAACTAAGGCAATTCTTATTGTCAACGTATATATTTAGTTTTTTGACAAGTATTCGAGCCCAAACATTTTCGATAATGTTAAAATCTGGGCTTTTTGCTGCCCAGGGTAACAGCTCCAAGTTATTTGCTTGTATCCAGTTGCGCACAACCTGCGAAGTATAGGGTCATCATATCCCGATAGTTAATTATCGAATGTTCCAAGAAAATATGTGTAAATAGTAAATGGAATCTACTAACGTAACGTTAAGTCGTTAATTATAGTTACATAACTCTCCTTTCATAAGATATAGTTCATATTAATATGCTTATTGTAAAGCTTTGTACACACCTGAACAACAAACCGAGGAACAAACAGAACAACAAACCGAACGGCAATCGGAACATTAATTTGGACGGTGCTACGTACGAATTTTAGAACAGATTCGCAAGTCCTGATTGTTCCACGAACGGTTTGCGGCGTTCCCGCAACTTGTCGGTTTTTTCTCCGACATCAAAGAAAATGCGCGCGAATGCGTTTGCAGGTTTGGACGAATCTAAACAAAACGGCGAACAAACTTATGCGGGAGAATTAAATTATTTATTTTTGTCCTCCCTTTTGTGGGTTTGTTGTGTTTTAGGTAATATTATGGAGTTGACAGAAGAAAATGTTTTAAATTAATCAGTGTTTAAGAATGCAAGAAAAAATGATGTCCCTATTAGCATCATTTGGGCGGGAAATTTCCAAAATAAAAAAAGCGAAGTAAATTATAATTTTTACTCTTCTTTGTGCGTAAAAATTTGGTTGGCACTATCTTCTTGTTTTCCGCAATTTTCTCTTCTCAATAATAAATATATATGAACTGAAAACTACTGAAAATAATTATGGGAACAGCACAAACGTTCCGTTTGTTGTTCGGATTGTGGAAATCATAAAAGATCGTTTGTCGTTCTGTTTGACTTTCGGTTCGTTGTTATGTTTGTTGCTCGGTTTGTTGTTCAGGTGTGTACGAAGCTTTACAACTTAAGCAACAATTTTTGGCGAATAAAGATTAGTTTGTGATGTAATATTAGAAACACAATTTTATATCATATCAAATTTATGACAACTTAAAAACCAAGAACTTGTATGTTATTGCTAAGAAATTATTAAGAAAAAAGCGCAATTGCAGTGTAAATATTTATAATTAGATATTTTCGAAAGTTTATAAGTCCTCTATTGTAATCTTAATACTTAAAAGAAAATCCTGTCCATTAGCATTATAAGGAAATGGCTTTTACTTTATGAATAAGTTTCAATAACAATAGAATATCCTTGCTTGTTTAATTTACTTCCTTTGAGTCATTTTGCTCTAAGGGTTGTTACATTGGTCATTAGAAGTATGTAATAAATAAACAATTACCTATTGTTTGAGAAGGGGTAGTGTGAACCAATAAATAAAGTAAGAAATGTAAATTCCATTTTAGTTTAAAATTTCAAGTGTTGTGAAAATGCCACCTCATCTCGGTGCTGATTTGAAAGCGCGGATTGTTTCGGAATTAGCGGCGGCCGTAGCGTGCGTGAAATTTCACGTATGTTAGATATACCAAAAAGCACCGTAGGGCATTACCGAGTAAAATGGAATCTTGAACACACTTTGGAAAGAGCCATCGGAAGTGGTAGACCTAAAGTATCTACACGTGCTCAAGATCTCGAGTTGTTTCATTACGTAACAGAACAACCATTAGCTACATACTCCAGGGCTATAGCAGATACACATTTTCCCGGATGCCGTATAACTGCACAAAAAAGATTAAAGGAGATGGGAATAAAGAAGTATAATATTGCTGCGAAAGAAGTTCTCAGTGACGAAAATATGAGACGTCGTCTGAAATTTGCAAGGCGATATGTGAACGAACCTTTGAAATTTTGGAATCGAGTGATTTTTAGCGACGAAAAAATGTTCAATAGCCGCAACGATGGACCACTAAAAGTTTTTAGAATGGAAGGAACTCGTTACGAAAATAATCACATATGTCCTAAAAAACGAAGTGGTTATTTTTGTGAATGTGTGGGGTTTGGTTAACGCGCGGGGTCCAGGAGTTTGTTGGACTATCGATGGATGTCTTGATTCTGCTGCGTATTTAGATATTTTGGAAACTATTATGAAACCTTCAGTCGAAGTGTTTTATCTAGACGAAGATTATATTTTCCAACAAGTAAGTATTTTTGTTTCACTATACTTTCTCCAAAAAATAGTTCGGGATCTGTTGAATTAACATTTTCATAATGTATTTTTGTTGTTAAAGGACAACGCCCTCATTCATACTTTACGGGTTGTGTGCAATTGAATACGAGAAAATAACTTGGAGCTGTTACCCTGGCCAGCAAAAAGCCCAGATTTTAACATTATCGAAAATGTTTGGGCTCGAATACTTGCTGTTATCCGAAGACAACAAGGGCCAAATTTAATACCAGTAAACCGTAATGCACTAATTGCAGCCATTGATACCGCATGGGAAACAATTAATATTAATTATATTAATACCTTGATAGCGTCAATAAGCAGACGCCTCCAAGAATGTATCAATAATAATGGAGGTCACACCCATTATTGATTTCTTATATTTATTTATATAGTAATACCTTTATTTAAAAAAAACGTTTTTATTTAATTTTAAACTATAACTTGGTATCTTAATTATAATTATGTAATAAATTCTTGTCAAAAAACTAAATATATACGTTAACAATAAGAATTGCCTTAGTTTTTATTTTCACTTTTTAAAAATAAGTAATAATCAGTCAACCCAAATAACCATGTTTAGTTTTTGATTTAATTTAAAAGTTATTGCTTGTAGACGTTTTTTAAATTAAAATTATTTCTAATTTTATTTTGTAAACATTTTCTAAACAAAATTTTAATTCGATAATTAATCGAGCTATGGTGTTTAATTAGCGATACCTTCAAATATATTCTTTAAAGAAAAAATTAAGTAAGCAACGTAAATTACCTATTTTCTAAAACGTGCTTAGTGTAATGATTCATTCTACAGTCCTTCTATAAGATAACCCCTGCTGAGACTACCTGCTTTTAGAATTGTAAGTGATACCCTTAAGCCCGCTTCACAATGTGCAAACTTTTGTTTACAGAAATTGTGGTGTCCAAGTTTTAAATTTCATGAGTGTACACAGCCATCTGAATTTTGCGATTCAGATTTAGAATCCCCCAATACAAATATTACATATAAAGAGTAGAGAGATTTCAAAGAAAATTTGGCTCATACCTTAAAATAAAAAGTAACCATTTCAATGATTCGTTGGATTATAGTGCATCCTCTCGGTTATTCGACATACTTCTGACGGAAAACGCAAAGTAAATGATGTAAATTTTATTTTAAAATTATTTAACCATTTAATTGATTCTCCTTCATTACTGGCAGAGATTTTTATTCGGGTAAGAATGCAACTTTAGTTTAAATGTGCGCTTTAATAATGAGTGCAACATTGATATATCCCTATCATTTTATTCTATTTTTAAAAGTAAGCGGAATATTTTGATTTGTGTTTGCAACTGTACCAAATCATTAAGTTAGGTTAATTTGATTATTAAGTTCATGTTGTGAGTTTTTGTTGCTATTGTAAATAACTTGCAATTTCTTTTTTCTTTTTTTACCACTTTTAATTTTTACGAATATGTTTAGTTCTGTTCTACACAATAAGTTATGTTAGTTTTTATTATTACAATTTATATTATGTTTGGAAGAATACTTCACTGACTTTGCCTGTATGTATTTTAACATAATAATTAAATAAATAAATAAATTTCAAAAAAATAATAATTTCTTATTAACTATTATTAACTCGGGATATAACAGTTTATACCCTTAATAATTCCGAAATCTACTAGATCTGTCTTTTATTTTAAAATATTAGAAGGTAAATTTTGCGAATCGTATTTTTATAACCACTTAATAGATCTAAAACAATGAAGAGTTAATAATATGTCATTTTTCATTGTATATTTAATTGTATTGTATTGTGCTATTAATCAATACGAAAAAAGTGTTTAATTTTAATTTAATTTTTAAAAGTGTTATAATAATCGACTTTCCGATCAGAACTATACCTCATTGTCCATAAAACTACAAAATAAATAAAATGGTTACTCAACAACTATCAATTTATCGACTATGAAAATCGTTCTAAATGTTCATTATTAAAACGTATGCAATACTCAAACATTTTTTTTCAATTATAAATTCTGCTTGCGTGCGTATATTGTATATAAAAGCCTAAGTAAAATGTTGAACGAAGTTTCCCTTTCGCGTAAAATGCAGTGATGAAGGTGAATGGCTTTAAGACGATTTCAATTCTGAAGGAAATGATAACTCAGCGAGCTCAGATTTTCTTACTGTATTTTCTCATTTTTGTAGTACACGCTTATTTTTTTTCATTTATTAATAGGTAATTTTGTATTGTTGCATGCTCACGTTACAGCAATATAAAAATTTGAAAGTGCTATTAATATACATAATAATAAAATACTATTGGCTAGAATTAATTATGTAGTAGTGTTTGGTTAAGACCGTGGTTTGATAAATTGGAAATTTATCAAAGCATGTCGTGCTTACTTAATAATTATTATAGAACATTTATCAGCAAAACTATTTCCTGTTTCATTAGGAATGGAGAACGTAACTAGTTGCGTTCGTGTTAATTTATAATTAATTCAGAATGCCAATTTTTATGTTCAATTATTAGTGTAATGACCAGTAATTTTTCAATATTTTAGGAGTACAAGGGACAATTAAAATAAATGATTTAATTTGATTACATTTACATAATTGACATAATTTAAATTGTTTACTAGAAACTTCACCGATTAAATTACATGGTATGTGTGAATAAGTACGATAAGTGCATTTTAAGTGTAGATTTTCTTTGCCGTTTATAGATTTTTATGTGACTACAAACATAGCTTTGTAGATGTTCATCATTATAGCATTCCGCAAGTATGTCTAAAAGTAGTATTCCGAGTTTAATTGCAATTGTGTTTCAGAATATATGAAGTGTTTTTGGCTCGAATATCTTGATGATTTTGTTTAAAATACCAGGACTTGTTTGCGTTTCGTGTTTATTTTTTTCACATAGGAATAGAGCGTATTAAATATCGATTTAATTCGTTTAAATATTTATTTAACTTATTTCTGTTTTAATATGAATTGTGTTCGCATTTTTATTTAATAAAAATTGTATGGCATTGTGGAAGAAACAATTAAAATTTAGTATTTAATATCATTACCATAGCAAGACAAAAATTCCGGGAAATTCTTTGACATCTTACTCGTTAACTAAAATTAGTAAGTAGATTTTTTTTACAACAAATGTAAAGAATTTCGTTCGTTTTTTTCAATTTCTGGGTTTTGACGGATTTGAAAAATAAAATCATATGTCGTAGTACTTTATAAGACATGTTTGAGGTCAAAGGTCAAACTTATTGCAGTGGCAACGGTATATTTTAAATAATAAAAAATTGTTTTTTTTTAATTGAAAAATAAGTAAAATTCATAGTGAGGATTTCCATTGAAATTGACAAGTAAAATAAGATTACAAAATTGATTTGGATTTCTAAGAAATCGACCTAAACTTATTTAAGAAATTAATTAAAGAATACGTGATGATTTATGGTGAGTAGTGTCTATACTTAAAGGCACCGGAGAAATGTAATCAACACGTGTGTGTGATAAAAGTTTTGCGAATAACAATGAAACGTTTCATTCTGCAGTGCATATTGTGTGGGAAAGAGTGCTAGCTGAAAAACAATTTTGAAGAACAGATTTACTTACAAATAAAGGTGGGAAAAAGAGATAAGAAAATCAGAGAATCTGAATTGAACAACGACATAAGACGGTCATGAATAATAATTAATAAAATTAATAAGAGTCTGAATTGAAAATGGTAACGAGACGGTCGTGAATAAGAATAAAATATAATAAAGTTGAAAATGAAAACGATGTAAAATGGAGGCGTGGACAGTTGAGTGTACACAAAAACATAGACTAAGTGATTAAGATACTTCAACTAAATCAACATAGCATCCACCAAATTTTCCACCGTCAACAAGGCTCAAAAAAATTAAACAACGGTCAGTTCGTTTTAAAATTTGATTTGTAAAATCAAAAGACTGCGTGTTGAAAATGCGTTTTTCTTGATCATTATTTTTGCGTCCAAAGCGTAATTTAGATTTAGTTCGTTATATTTTTTTTGAATTGTTTGTTTATTAAATTTGTGTGTTTATAAGTTAGTCTTTTATTACTAGAACAAATCCATCGAATTTGAGAGATGTCTCATGACTCAAATTAATTTTTTTTAAATAATTATGCACAAACTACAGCAATATATTCGTAGATATCTCAAAAAGTATTCCATGTACACAGTCGTGTAATATATTAATCGAAAAGAAATTGCATGCCAATTTCAAAAAAGCATTTAAAAATATTTAAACATTTTGGGTTCAAAAGTTACTTCACTTTTAAATTTTTTGAAAATATTGACTTTTTTTTCACAACCTATACTAACGTGCAATATATCAATCAAAAGAGTGTAGAAAATCAATTCCAAAACTGCTTTTAAAACTGTTTTACTAGAATCGGTTTAAAAGTTACTGCACTTTAAGTGTTTTTTGTAGATTTCGACTTTTGTGTTTATCAACTGATTGAAAGACAATTCCAAAACTGCTTTCAAAAATGAGATAGCATTACGGGTTCAAAAGTTATTACAGAAACCCGAACTGCGTAGAACAAACAGTTCTACGTTTGATTAGAACACATAAATACTAGAGTTACATTACATTACACGATCTTAAGTTAATAATAAAAAACTTGAAATTGCAATCACTTTTGAACCCAATCTAGTGAAACAGTTTTAAAAACAGTTTTGGAATTGACTTTTCACACGATTTTTATTGATATATTGCACGTTAGTATAGGTTGTGAACAAAAAGTTAATATTTTCAAAAAATTTTAAAAGTTTAATAACTTTTGAACCCAAAATGATAAAAATATTCCTTTTCAATTGATATATTACAGGGCTGTGTAAATGGAATACTTTTTGAAATATTGCGAATTTATGTTTGACCTTTGACCTCAAACATGACCTTACCTAATCAAATTTTAAAAGTTTTTCAAATTTAATTCAACTTGTCTTATAACGTACTACAACATATAACATTATTTTAAAAATTTGTCGAAAGCCAAACATTTAAAAAAATTAACGAAGTTCTTTAATAAAATTAATTTTATACAGGTTTGTCAGCTAAGCGCGCCTCGGTCTATAACTCCTAAACCAATGAGGTTAGGAATTTCGTACATATGTCAATCTATACTATTTCTAAGAATCTATTTTTGAAAAATATTTTTGAGTTCACAGGGTGTCCCAAATAAGTGTGACGATATGAAAGTCATTTATTTTAATGAGACACCCTGTATTTTTTTGCATATTTCGGTTTACCCATTCACTCTATAAATTGCCAAAAATCTACTAGTTCTGACATTTTACGAAAAATAAATAAAAATGGAAATAAAAAATTTTAAAAATTTTAAGATAATTTTTTTGGCTCACGGTTTGATATGGATTGAGTTGCGAAAAGTCTAAATTTACTGTCAACCTATTAACATTTTGTAAATTTTGTACAGGGTTTCCAAAATTATGGCCGAAACATGACAAACTTCAAACCGATTTTTCTCGGTTTTTCAAATGAAACTCCCTGTATATTTTTGAAACACTAGATGTAGAATTTAAAAATGAGTCTTTTTTGTATTTTTAACTGTACTCAAATTCTCGACGGTTTTCTAGATATTTACGACAAACCATTTATTTTACTTTCCACAGTAAATTTTAATTAACAGAATACTTAAGCGGCTATGAATAACATTAGAGAATTTTTTTAACATGCTTAGATTAAGTATTCAAACACTCGACTATTTTGTTGTAAACACAGATTTAACCTGTTTGTAAAAGACTTATTTACATTTTCTAACATTAAAGGAGTAACTATATTAAAGGTTTCTCTTATTCTTTCCCGCATGTTTTCTGGTGTGGTTGGAAGTTTGTGGTAGACCAGATCTTTAACGTATTCCCATAGTAAATAATCTAATTTGGTCAGGTCTGGTGACTTCGCGGGCCACGGAACAGGTCCTTGTCTGCCAATCTAGCTGCCTGGAAACTTTTCATTCAAAGTAGTCGAACTTCAATACTAAAATGAGCAGGCGCTCCGTCTAACTAAAACCACATTCTTCCTATTAGCCCTAATGGTATATTTTCTAGAAGATTATTAAGGTCTTCGTCTAAAAATCTTTAAAAAATATCCCCATTTAGATAACCATAAAAGACATGGGGTCCTATTACGCGGTCTCCAATTATGCCCCCCAGACGTTTACACTCCACCTGTGTTGCCTGTCAACTGCCATCGTAAAATTTGGATTTACATTGGCGTAGTAATGTAAATTATGTCTGTTCACATGACAATTATTGTAGAAGGTTGCCTCATCGGTAAACAATACAGTCTTAAAAAACGTTCATCTTCTCCAATTCGAGCTAGACCCCAATTACAGAAATTTACCCTATTTTCAGAATCTTGTCCTTGAAGTGCTTGATTCAGTTGTACATGATACGGATGGAACTTATGTTTCTTCAAAATGTTTTTTACGGAAGTTTGACCTATGTGCAGCAAATTACTAATGTCTGCTAAACTTCTACGTGGGTCTTCAACAACACTTGCAATAATGTTAAATTCGTTTTCTTCGTTCAGTGTCAAATCTATCCTTCAATTTTTAAATGATCTTGTATCTGGGTGCCTTCTATCAGGAAACCTCTCTTTGTACACTCTGAATGCTAGAAGGCAATTCTTTAAGCATTCTCCGATGATATAAATCATGTCAAATAAAATATGCACTTGATGCCAGTGAACGTCAAAAGATTACGCGAATAATTAATAACATTGTCATACCAACGAGTAGTTTTTTTCCATAGCCGCCTAGGAATTCTGTTGATGAAAATTTACTGTGGAAAGTAAAACAAATGCAAAAAAAAACGCATTTTTTAATTCTACATCTAGTGGTGAAAAAATATACAGGGGGTTTTCTTTGAAAAACGCGAGAAAAATTGGTTTGAAGTTTGTCATGTTTCGGGCATAATTTTAGAATTCCTGTACAAAATTTACAAAATGTTAATAGATTGACAGTAACTTTAGACCTTTCGCAACTCAATCCATATCAAACCGTAAGCCAAAAAAATTATCTTAAAATTTTTTAAATTTTTTATTTCCAGTATGCAAATTTTATGTTTTTCTATTTTTATTTATTTCTCCTAAAATACCAGAACTAGTAGATTTTTGGCCATTGATAAAGTGCATGGGTGAACCGAAATATGCAAAAAAAATACAGGGTGTCTCATTAAAAAAAATGACTTTCATATCGTCACATTTATTTGAGACACCCTGTAAACTCAAAAATATTTTTTTAAAAATAGACTGTTAAAATAGTTTAGATTGGCATATGAACGAAATTCCTAACCTCATTGGTTTAGGAGCTATTGACAGACGCGCGCTTAGCTGACAACCTTTTATTATTCACCCCTACAAATGCTTAACAATAAACATCAAAAATTAAGACTTACAATTGAAATGTGATGATGTCATGCAATTTTCTTACCAAATACCACTCTTGTGTGGATTGAAAACAAAATTTATTTTATGTGATTTCAAAAACGTGGAACTAGTTTCCGCGTTCCGTTCAAACTAGTTAATAATAAAAAAAAAATCCGGAAACAATCAACACACTCGGTTTTTCCTTCTGTAAAATTTACTATATAATTTCCCAGGACCGTAGTAAGGACATCTGTACCCCTTTAAAAAAGGTTAAATGTAAAGAAAAGATAGAACACACTGTTTCTGATGAAGGCGACATTTGGCACCCTAGGTCACTATTTATTTCAAAAGACAAAAATAATAATTACATTGGTAAAAATATTTTAAATAAAGTGATGGTGTAAGTAAAAACGTAAAAAGAACATAACTGTTAAACGGGTTGACTAACTAGTACAAATAATAGATATCAAGAACAATACAAGCAAACTGTAAAAAGTCACAATTTTTAAAAAAGGTTAATTAATATTGATATGTAATTTACTTTACAAAATAAATGTATTTAATCAAAAACATATTTGACACTTTAACAATTTTATAGTTACCCCAATGCATTTAATAACCTTCCCCAAACTTATATCATAATATACTTCTTTCAAATTACTTAAAAATTGAATTATTTTTTTTACATTTTGAAGTAATTTCACAACTAATTTTTAATTATATATAAATCTTATCTTATCTTTATTATTAATTATAAAAATTTACACTCATTCACTCAATGATCCACAGTTACCATCTTATCTTATTTCCTTTTTTTTTGTTTCTGGCACAAATGTAAAGTCTCACAAATTTTCTTCGTCAATGTTAATTAATAAACGTTTTATTTCTTTCTTGCACAATCAATGCATATTTTTCACTTGCTTTCTTACATTTTATTAATGTTCTTCCTTCCTATTTATTTATTAATTTTCTTTATTTCACTTTCTTTCTCAGGCTTCATCATTAATACTTCATATTTCTTCTTAATTCGTTTTCCATTTTTATTTTACTTCTTTTCTTATTTCTTGTCATATATTTTTCGTTTAAATATCATTTGTTTCCTTTCATTTAATTTCCTATATATATATCCTTATAACTTCATATTACCTTCTTACGGTTTTTAGCTTTCTTTTTCTTCTTTGCTGCATTTATCTTTTGTAACATTTTTTGTTTATTGTTGTTTGTCAATTATTGTTTCTTTCTTAATCCTACCAATAAATTATTCCTGGTTCTTAACATCTAGTTTTCATTCTTTTTTCTTATTTACTACTTTTTATAGTTTTATATTATTTTTCAAACTAATCGTTGTCAAAGCTCGTACGCCTTCTGACATCATATTTTCTTTCAAATGTCTATTACTTTATCTTTAATTAATTATTTATGCTTTCTTTCCAGGCTCGTTTAATTGTAATTCTTCTTTTCATTATCTTTATGTTCTTAAACACTCAGCTTATTTTGATGTCTCTATGACTTTGTCCCTTCCTACTTGGATCTTGTTTTTCTTGCACTTAACAAGTTTTACTATTCGTTCTGCACTTCTTCATGCAATTTGTTACACTTGTTGTTCATACGCTTGTATCCTCTCACTTTTCGTATCTTGTATAGAATTTCTAAATCATTTCTTTTTCCTTCGAACATCTGCACATTGTCTTTGTACGGTTCCCTATTTTCTTACGTCTCTCTTCCTACTTAAATCATTTTTAAGTTTTTCGTAGCTTGTTCAATCTTGGTTTTCTTCATTACATTGGTTCTGGTTCAACTTTAATTTTACTGTCTTTTTGTTATTATTTCCTTTTGTATTTATCAGCAGCTCTTTTAAAATTTTTAACTCTTTTCTTTAATGTCTCTAAGTTTTGAACTTCTCTTAGGGTCTGTCCACATTCTCGAAGGTTTTTCTCCCTTCATTACCGTAATTGAAGCTTAATTGGTGGTAATGCTAGGTGTTTCATTTATTTGTTTATTTATATCTTCAATGTTGTTGTATTCTTGATTAATTCTTCCTTCCAGCTTTACTTTATGTCTAACTGTATTTTTATTATTTCTTACCTGAAAATTTTAAAGTCTATTTTTATTTTCTGCATTTGTGCGTTCACCTCCATGTTGTCAAATCTGTGCTCCGTGATAATTATAAATTCACTTTTTGTACCTCTTTATTAGTTGCTTTTAAATCTTCCCTAAATTGTTGGTTATTATTTCAATTTCTACGAACCCGTTATCGTACTTACAGTTATCGTTACCGTACTCTCCCAGTTTAAAAATGCACGTAACGAACTATCAGTAATTATAACCATCCATTGATCAAGGTAGTTATTTGTCTATGCGTAGAAAAGTTTACACTTAACACAAGTTAATAAGTCAACATTAATAAATACATAGAATTAAATAACACTTATAATCGGACTTGGATGTCCGCACAACACACACCAGTCAGTTTCGTTAAGGTAACATTTGTCATAGGGATACGGACAGCATAGTTAAGGTTGCTGGTGATTGTTAAATAGCATGTGTGTTTTATGAGTGCACGTAGTGATACAGAGATTTACATTCTAGGTTTAGTGTACACTATTAATAAGATAAGAAGGCAAATTCAATTTTTAGGGGTAAGTGGTTTTTTTTTACTAATAGTAAGAGTTAATCTTAGTTTTTAGATTAATGTATGAGTAGGACCTGGTAGATCTCAAAATTATGTTTAATTTTGGAAGACGTGACAACCTTGTTTTCTTTGCGCAAGTAGGACGCGCAGATTACGTTTGTCACAAGATCGTTCAATTTTAAGAATGTTGTTGTTTTGATGCTTATTTATTGCACTCGGAAGTAAGATCGTTTAAACCGTCCAAGGAAACCTCTGACGAGTGCAGCCATGTTAATGAGGTTATTGCCGGGTGTATGGTATCCAGTGAGTAAATCGCAAATAGAGTCGTGATGGATTTAGTCACAGTGTGGTTTGAATCGTGAAATTACATAGGATAAGTTTACTTGAATAGTGCATGGTGATCCTAGGTATCTTTTGTAGGGACGTAGTTTAAAGGATTGACGTGTGACTGATATATATCGTTAAGATGAACTGGTTTGCCTTTTATGAAGTAGGGTGCAAGAATTATGTTCTAAAGTTTGTCGATTAGAAAGGTAATTTATTGGAATTTAAATTCATTTTATTTACTAGAAATCAATTGTTGGTTGTTGAGCATATTATTACCACTAGTGAAATTGTTATCTACAATATCCAAAAAAATCTAAACTATGTAGCATGTGTATTTTGGAAAAAAAACGAGTGATTTTTTTTATTATATCATCAGTTCTTTCACTTTCTTTCATATGGAGAGTAATCAAACTTTTTTAAGGATAGTTTTCTTTTTTTTTTGAAGAAATTTAGTACAGTACACTACCATTGAGAGTAAACATAAATTGATAACTGGTAGCTGTTACACTGACAGCTACGAGATTACAAAGCCAACCGAACGACCGTCACCTTGATCTAACATTTTCTTGGGTGATAATAATTGAAGTGACCTTTATATCTCGGAAGTTTTTAACAGTATATCCTCTATAAATGCTTGTTGTCATTATTATTTTAAATGCTTTTTTTATTATAACAAAGATTAATAAAAAACCCATTAGAGAGTGAATAGTTATAAACTGAAACTTTAGCTACATCCACATAATGACTTATGTATAAAATGTTTGAAATTTGATATTTTTATTGTATGTACAAACTTTAACTAAAATTCTTTATTTATTTTTACACGGAGTCGAAAGCAACATTCAATATGTTACGATAAAATTTACGTTTACTAGCTTTTACTTTTCTAACGTTAAAATTTTTCTGCATACGTATTACTTTGCTTATTACGGCCCTGTCAACTTTTACTGCGAGTTTAATAGGTTAAAGTCAACGTCGAAATCCAATTGCGCTCGCTTTACGTTCTTTTTCTTTGGTGTGACTGTCACTGAGAACAGTGCGTGTTGTGTAAAAAAAACTGCAAAAGTAAATTCTAAACACAAGTGATGGATTATTCTGAAGTTGTTTTAACCATCCGCCTATTGTAAAACGTAAATTACACCGGATATGTAATGAGTAATAAACCGAGATATTGTTTAGAATAAACGTTTGCAGGTGAGCTTTCTGACATATATTTCAACACGTGTCGAATAGTTCCTTTCATTCGGTTTCTTTAATTGTAACAATTTTTTTATCCGTTTCTATTATCTGGGATTACTTTGTTTGATGTCTGCTGAGATTTGATTACGTCTAGAAATTGTAAGTTGCCTTCTCGAACCGTTTCTGCCGTATGCTGTTGTAATTGGAAGGAAGTGGTTTGCGGAAATAAACCTATGCTGTTAGGTGGTGCCGATTAAAATTCTGTTACGCAAGATAGCGGTTTTGGGGTGTTTTGTCTTAACACCGGAAAGAGCTTTCCTTCCATTCCTAAATTGACATCAGTGTTTTCTTTAGCAACTATTTGAATTTTAGCGTGTGTGTCTGAACAATCCAATTACCAGTACTAAACCATTTCTTAATTATAACTAAAAACTATTGATGTCGAACGCTCCAAAAGGACGCCTTAATGAACGATACACGTATGTGATCCTAGTTAAGTAACTGATCTCCAGGTAACTATTTGTTAATGACGAAAAATTGTGGGTCGCTGGACCAATTACGTGTACCCGATGGTTTCTTACTCTGTTTGTTCGTATTACTATCAAGGTAACCTTGACTGCTTTGATGAAGTATGTTTTAAGTCAAGGTGGCGCTTATAATTAATTACTCATTGTTACATTTGAATCCACACGCTCTCTGTGTGTAGCTAGCGGGATAAGTTCGACGCTCAAGGAGGATAGGAATCTGTATCACTCAATAGCAACGGTTATCGAGTTGTGTCTATTACTTGTTTGCTGTGTCGATAATTAATTTATAATTATATGTGTGAATTTCACCGAGAGAGCACAATATTTTGTATTGCTACCTATATATATTTTTTTGTATATGACGTATTATATGTGTTTAACCGATTAAACAGCTCTTAAACCGATGGAAAAATGTTTTTTAATTGCCCATTAACCTAAGGTAATGTAACAAATAGCTTTTGGATTTTGTTGAGTAGTAGATTTTATTTTTTCAAACCTGAAATTTGTCTAAAAATTAAAAAAAAAATGACAAGAGTTTTTAGTTTAAAACCTTCATATCCGAAATGTTATTCTATAGAATGTGGCTTCAGTTCCAATTCAAACCAAGCCTCCCTAATTGGTTTTTTTATTGTTACAATAAATCCATAACTTTTTTTTAATAAAATAAAATAATGAAACGAAAGGTAATAGATCTAGAACTGTCAAAACTTAATTGACAAAAGTAAATCATAGCTAAACAATATCTAAAAGAACATATTGTCTTAAAATTGATTAACTTGATAATAGAAAATTACTGCCATTAAAACGAAACATAAATTCGAAAAATGCCTTCATTATATTTCACAGCAAAAAAAAATTAAAAGTTAAATAACAATCGCAAAACATTTGGACGCATTCCTGAGTAATCTCCATAAAACTGCGATAAAACACAAAATACGGTTGTTTGCATACTGAAAATAACTGGAAATGGTCACGAAATAATCACAATATAATAGAATGCGTTGACGGCTTAATAGAAAGTATATTTCAATTACATTTTTGTAATCTGCTTTTCTTGTTCCCTCTCCATCTTTACTGTTTCATTGTAGTTTTATTTTAGGCACTAATAGGAAAATGCTGAAAACGCAGCGCTTTTAAGCATTTTAAGAAGCGGGGGTCTTAACTTAATTTTGGTCGCGCATAAAAGAATCTGTAGAATAAAAAAGTTGAAAATAAAAGGTTAGTTCTTTTATTTGAATTTAAATGACGATTTTGTGAAAATTACGCAAATTTGAGTTAATTGACTTACCCATAAAACAAAACGACGAGACACTTTCACCTGCAAACAAATGTGAATAAGTACAGTAAATAACACAATTTAAATAGTAAATTTAAAACGCCTAAACCGGAAAATGATATACTTTTGTTCGAGAATTTTAGTTTATTCCCAATACCAACAGTTTGCTATTTTTCATTTTAGTTATTGTATAAATTTTTATTAAAATATATTTGCCAAGTTTATTATGATGGACACATATGGGTGGTTATTGATTTTTATTTTATCCCCTATTATTTTACTGCTTTACATATTTAATTAATTGTGCGGTCATCAAAAGTATATTGAGGTTAAAAAGGCTTTTTGTTTAAATCATGATTAGTATACCTGTTTAAAATACAAGAATCAACGCCAACTTTCATTAATATTAACGTTACAATTCCAGTGGTTTTTTAACATTTCTCATTAATTTATAGTGTTTACACTATAAAAACTACAACAAGACAATTATTATTATTACTGAAATTTTAATTTTTTGATGTACCTATATGTTTTTAGGAATTACTCACTTTATTCGACCTAAACTTTATTCCCCGGATTATCGCAAAACCTGATTACGATTAATCGAAGTTCTTACAAAAATCGAAAAACAATTTGCCGAATATAAAATCGGTTTGTTGAACCGTTTTAAAATTGGGTTTGTTGAACCGGTTTAAAAAACCCTTTCGTTGAACCGGTTTAAAAATACGATTTGTTGAACCGGTTTGAAGATTTGGTTGTTGAACCGGTTTAAACAATGAATTTGTTGAACCGGTTTAAAAATCGGTTTTTGAAACCGTTGTACAAAATCGGTTTGTTGAACCGGTGTATAAAATCGATTTGTTACGCCATTTAATAAAATCATTTTATTGATCTGCTTTAAAAACCGCGGTTTATTGAACCGTGATGAAATTATGAAATATGATTGTGTTTTGACGTTTTACCTTGATTTAAAAAAAATGTGTGCTAACTCTAACATCTTTCTTTTTATGCTACTTAATTAACACAATTTTTTGGTAACAAATAAAACGAAAAACATTTTTTTAAAAGAGACAACATTCATAACAAAATTGTTTCTGAAAAGTTTAATGAATACTAATGTGAAACGGTTTTCAATAAAGTTAAAACTGGTTTGTTGAACCGGTTTAAAACGGTAATTTGTTAAACCGGTTTAAAAACCGCGGTTTGTTGCCGGTTTAAAACCGCAGTTTTTAACCGGTTTAGAAACCGCGGTTTGCTGAATAAGTTTAAACAACTAGGTTTGTTGAATCAGTTTATCGATAAAGCGTTTTCTGTAAAACCGATTAACCGGTTTTTGCCACCTGCTCATAATAAAAAATGACAAAAGAATGATAAATGTATTTTTTTAAAGAAACAAATTGTAATATCTGTAACTTACGAACGAAAACCTGTTACGGTAATTTATCTCCAGTACAAACCGCATTACGGTTGTTGTTTTTGTTCGACGTTTCTAGATGGCGCGCGAAGGTGTTTGTTCTGCGCTTGCTCAGCAATCAACTCGTTTCCTGTTGAACAAGAATTTTTAAAAAATGGTGAACGTGTGTGCCGTGCTATAATTTTGATTAGGGTAAGAAATCCGCTTGTTTCTGGGCCATCCGTTGTTACGTGTCGTTATTTTTAGCTCGTCGTATACTAGGAAGATTCAATACGAGTAATCTTTGCCAAATGGACAAATAATTGGGTTTTTATTGCGCGTTCTCCGTAAGTTTTAAAAATTCCCTATTCATGCATAAAACGTGGACGTCAACATTGTTTCTTCTGTTATTTTAGATTTTTTTGCTACACCGGTTGAAAACGAATCTTTTATTTTTTTACTACAATCTTTTACTACAATCCTTTGTTACAACCTGTTGCTACAATCTCGGATACGAGAGATTGCTACCATCTTTACTACTATCTAACCGTACACGGTAGGCAGATTTCTCCTCCGACACCTGGGGAACTCGAGAAGTAATGCAACTTTTGGGTGAACATCATTCCCACCGCCTGTTACGACAAACTCGAAAAGAAACCATCTAAAGGTACCGTCTCATTTACGTTTTTCTTTTATTATAATTATGAAACGCTAAAATAATTGATCGCGCGATCGACTAACGTCAGTTAGTGCTGCGTGTGACACCTGATTAGCGCTAAGGTTCAATCAACCCGACGTAGTTTGTACTCGAGCGCCTTAACCTCGGTTTATCGCCAATGTGTGAATTACGCCAATATCGTTGTACGCACTGTTTGTAACTACGCTGTTGATGTGTTTTATTGTTTCCGATTTTAAAAATAAATTTTATTTATGTATTATTACTGATATCGTGTGATGTACCAGTATTTTCATATTGTTATATTATGACATTTTTTAAGTTTATTTATATTTACATAAATAGAAAAATTATAAATCTATGACGTGTTGTCTTAATTTTTCATTACGACGGTCGGTGGAGTTTTGTTGGCAGATGAAACGAGTCGAGCACGGAGTCGTTTTTGTGGTATTGACCGGAGTGATGTATGTGTTTGATCTACTAGGATGTAAAGTGAATTTGGTATGCATTAGATATTACGTTTGATATTTTAATAGCATTGCTATTGGTAATCTGTATGTGATTACGTGTCTAGTAAGTGATGAGACGTAGGTGCTTTATGGCACTATGGCCCATACGCATCAAGTGTGATTGACTTGTAGGCTTGAGTGACAAGAATTGGCGTTGTTTCCATTTTTTTGAGCTCCTGGTTATCGACGGGTAACCGGGTGGCTGGGGGAGCCTTCACTCATTTCAGGTGACACTAGCTAGTTGTTGAAGAGATTCATTAAAGATAATCTAATTGAGAGATGTAGAAAATAATCAGTGTGTACATATGCGAATACGTTTGACGATGGTTAATCTGGTAGGTGTCGGAGGAGCCCCAATGAGTAATTTATTAGGCTCTAGTAAATAACGAACCAGTAAAAGTGTTCTTATTGTTACATGCCACAAAACGACATCCCGTGCGATTCCGCAATGATAAGGGATGATGGGTTCTTTGCTTTGTGGATGCCCGGTACCTAGGAATTAAAATTCAGATAACTAAAGTTAACGCTCCTTGTTGATTAATTTTACACTAATCTAAAAATAAAACAATATTTTAAAGAAAAAATGAAGATTTTACACGTGTTCGGTTATTTTAGTTAAGTGCCACGCTTTACGATGATTTCTTTTTATCGGCAGTATTAGTTCTGCGCGATAATAATTACTTTACTTTGAACGTCCTTTTTAATTGATTGGCGCCTAGTTTCACCCTCGTGGATTATAAATTTCGCACACGAGATACAAGGGTTATTACAAAATAAATATTTTTGGGAAGTTCAATACTAATGACCACGTTAATTGCGAGCGGCATATATACTCTCTTTACGTAGACTCACAACGCCTGCCAAAGTTATCTAGCCTAGTCGGGAAGCTGCTCAAAATTTACCGTCATTACGTTAACATGTTTATACGCCGCGCGGTTCTTAATTAAAGGAACTTGCTCTTACCTTTTTAATTTTGCACGGCAACTCTTTTTGTCCGTCACAAACCGTTTACCCCGATCACATAAAAACTTAAATTGAATAAAACAAAATAAATAATCCCCCTTGATACGAATAACAAATCAAAAGCAATATGTTTTTGTGCTTTTACTTGTTTTTTTTAGTTTTTATTATGTGTGGGGAAGAAAATGGCCTGGCGAGAAAAGTGTTTTGAGAAGGAAGTATTAAGAGGAGAGAAAGTACGTGGAGAAAAAAGTTTTTGGGAAATTAGTGTAAACGCCTACGCTTTTAGTACTCTCACAATGTATTCTATTTGAGACAACAAAAGCAAAATTTCTTAACATAACAGAAATTTAAGAAATATAAGGTATTCAGTCTGCATTTGAGTTTTATAGCTTAAACATCGGTGATATCTGTCATGTGATTCCATTCAAGTGCAAACGATTACCGCGACCTTCACTGAGAAAAATGCACAATTTTTATTTTACCACCTTTACTGGTAGTAAGCAAAAACCGATTAACCAATTAATCAAATTTCGACGAATCGCGGTTTTCGGAAAAATCGAAAACCGATTAATCGGTTTTCTAAGTCGATTATTAGAATAGGTCTTTAAAGTTGATTTTTTAAATTGTTTCAAAACCGATTTTTAAAGTCGATTTATAAAATAGCTTTTTTTAATAAACGGTTTTTAAAGTCGACTTTATAAACGGGTTTTTGAAGTTGATTTTTTTAAAAGAGTTTTTTTATTAATCGCAATGGCGAATTTAAATGCTGTTACTAATATTAATTAATTTTGAAAAAAAAAACCTGACAGAAAAAAATACACACATAAAAACCTAGAGGAAAGTATGGTTGCTGCCAAAAAAATGATCTGAGATCAATGTCTAAAAAAAGTCATTTTATCAAACTTTTAATAACTTGAGTAATTTGTCTTCTGGAGCATTATTTGAGGCATGTATGGGCTATTTCTTACGGTTAGTTCTTTATTTCTATCAGTCAAAGATTTGGGCGAAAAACGTAGGACCATCTAACACACACATATACTATCACTAATGTCTTTTTTTATAAATGATTTATCATCAAGTTGGCAATTAAATGAACAAAATTAATGATAAAGACGAAGAACGCAATTACAACTAGGGATAATAATTACAACGGAACGGTCGAATAACTGACAGATGATGACATTTGCATTTTTTAATTTTTCAAACACTCACCTGATGAGACAATCATTTATAGGAACCCTGTAGTTTTATATAAGGTTTTTAAGTGAGACCATAAAGACAAAGAACGCAATTACAACTAGGGATTAATAATTACAACCGAACGGTTAAGTAACTGACAGATGATGACACTTGCATTTTTTAATTTTTCCAACACTTACCTGATGAGACAATCATTTATAGAAACCTTGTAGTTTTATATAAGGTTTTAAGTGAGACCAGATTAATAAATTTATCAAAAATATGAATAATGCACTAATTCCTTTTATTGTCGACCTCTAAAGGAAACAATAAAAAAATGTTAAAATATCCTATAATCATAACACTGACAAATTTTACCTGCTGCTCCGATAAACTAAGATTTAACTATTTTAGTCCTTTTATTGTTAATTATGTATTGGAACATTTTTCAAGAAAAACTTGTCAGCATAAAACTGTCATTGCTTTACGGGTACCTGCTTTCAACATAATCGGTTTTGACAAACGTAAAATAAACTGTAAAAGGAAACCTTTTTACAAAATAAGATAAATCACGTGAAAAAGTTACAAATTAGTTTTTATAATTAATTAAACAAATTCAAAAATATTGACTGTTTAATAAATATATGTGCCTACATCGGGGAACATTTTAAATTATTTTGTTAAAATAATACCATTTTATTACAATTACTGAGAGATGTGCTGCTTTAATAGTAGAGGTTGAATTATTTTTAAACATTTTAAAACTAAATGGGTCTGGATTTAAATTGAAACCACTTAAGTAGTTAAAATTCGCAAAGATTAAAAAAAAAAATAAATTAGATAAAACCAAATAAAAAGTAGGGGTTTCTATTTAAAATAAGAAAGTTAATGACCACTTCCGGTACTACCGCAAGTGGGACATATTTATCAATGTTTTCATAAAAAACCCATAGTTTATTAAACTGACTATAAAAGTTCGCGACAAAATTATTATTGCAGATTTTGATAAACAATTATACAGGGTGTTGCAAATTAGTGGGTCAAGCCATCAACCACACATTTAATTGAGCTATAATAATTGGACTTTCTGGATCCCACTTTTAACTTGGGAGTGTATCTGTGATATTCTTTACTGCATATTTCTTGTCAATTATATTAATGCATTTTGTTATAACCGCTCTGTAATAAAATAGTAATATCTTGTAAACCAAGCCTTAAATCAAAATTTTACAAGAGGAAAGAAAGTTAGTTAATTAAATGCTATTATACTATTGACGTGCGTAAAAAAGGTTGGGGGTCAATATAAACTTTAAAAAATCGATTTTGAAAATCGATTTTAGAAATCGTTTTTAAAAACGGTTTTAAAAACCAATTTTAAGACCCGATTTTAAGAATCTATTTTGATATACGATTTTCGAGATGTAACGATTAATCGATTTTTTTGGTTATTCAATTTTTTTAAAAAGATCAGTCGGTTTTGGTTTTTGGCGGTTTTGCCACTACTACAAAAAACTCAAAACGAAGAATTTTGAACTTACAGTGTTTTGTCATGGCACGGTAGAGTTTTATAACTTACACCTTAGGGTAAAAAGGTATATTGATTATATATAAAGCGTTTAATAGCTTGGCATGCAAATTTTTTAGTTTTTCTGTAAGCACACTAAAGCGTTGAAGTAATGGAGAACTAAAAAGTTCACTCATTTTCTTTATCTACTCAAGAGTAGACGTTTGTGAAAGCATTCACCCACCCTTTATGGTGAGATTTTTTTAGTCACATTAAAAATGTTTAGTATTAGTTTTTTTATTTCAAGTTTCTTTCTCTAATTATACTTATTTTATAATTTTCAATAACTGCAGTTATAGTTACAAAGCTCAGGCTGTTTTTAAAACAAAATCTTCTTTCGGGATTAGACAGGATCTAAATGGCAACCTAAGCTGCTAAGGTCTATTATACGGATATTTTTGTGTAATTATTCAGACTGTTTTCAGCCAAGTATCCGGTTTACTTTCATGTAGAGTAAACTGTCTCACACTGAACCATAGTTAACAGTGAACCATTTGAATTTAGTCTAACGGTAATAGTCGTAGTAGGAGAAAATGGTTTTGGTGTGGCTGTTTACAACGGTTTTTATAACCGCGGATCCTCATCGCGCGTCAGTTGTTCTTTGGATGCGTCATAGAAGGTTATATGTTTTGAAGTAAGTCAACTAAAAATTGCTATTCATTGCCCGGCATGTTTTCTTCGATTATCTATATTTTTTTTAGTTTCTTCGAAATGCTAAGTTATTGTGAATGTATCGAGGCCTGCGTGGCTAATGAAATATTCATCTTTTGCTTTGTAAAATCTTGTTTCTGTGTTATTCTACCTGACGTACACAGTGAATCAGTTCACACTGAACCGGTTTACTGTTCAAACATATGACCTGTGAACTGGTTCACTGTGTACTCACATAATGTCAATTAATATTGCATTATACATTTTTGAACTCACTACCTCGAAAACAACGTCTGACGCACTGCGTAGTCAACCAGGAACGCGTGTTTTCCGGTTTAGTCGACCGGGAAACACACAGTGGTGCCAACCCTTTCGAAGTAGAAAAGTTTCATGTTACCGCGATTATTTCATAATAAGATGTCTATAATTCATTCGTTTATTGCATTAGGTAACATAGCGTATCGTTTTATATGTTTTTTATTAAGTAACTGAAAGGATAACATCAACAACAAATTTTGTTTTATTTTACGATCGCACAATTTTGCAACCAACTTAACGTAAATGTCAAATGTAGTGTTCCCTTATTATAGTTCATCTCGTGAATGAAAATTGGTCTAATTTTGACGTTTGGAAATTGTTATCGGTACACCTGTAAAGTGGTTTCGACATAATTATGTGGATTTTGTGTAGACCATGTCCACGTCGTAAGATATACAATCACAACTGAACGAAGCACACAGA
>JALBCR010001373.1:0-63757 GCA_030710515.1 Abscondita cerata | reverse complement strand
TTTTTCTATCACTGTGAGTATACATCTGATCTTATGAATAGAAAACTTTGATTCTCACATTTAGAAAACACATTGTTGCTGATCTACAACATTTTCTAAATTAAAAATATGTAGTATAGTCTTTATTGCATTTCGCGACGCACAATATTATTCTTCAATAACAGATATTTGAGACTCGATCTTCGTGTCAATGAGTACTTACCCTCATAACAAAAACTAAAAATAGAAGCCGATTACTTATTAATTAGAAACCAGCTGGCATATAAATTAAGAGCCATTGCATCTTGATTACCCTGAAATGCATGCAAAGCAGAAACTGAATTTGCAACTACATTTGCATATTCCCTGCAAACACGATTGCAGCTTAATGAAATCACGCAGTCATTACACAATTGAAGTAATCAAACCCCACCCACTCAAAATTAAACAATGAAGCTTCTGAGACGCATTATTGACAAAGCTGAAAATCAATTGATTAAGAATATTTTAAATAAACAAAAAGCAGCAATATTTTCATTTCACTTAATTTGAAATGTAACGTTAAAAGTAGCGAATTTTGTAATTGTTTTAAAATAGGTGAATGAGTGATTTTAATTAAGATAATGTATTCGAGCTGAAATGTTGCAATTCCGAAAAACTAATGCACTTTTTTTATTTCCTAGATTGTAACTAATTTAAAAATCGTTCATGTTTAATTAAAATCAAAATTCAATTAAAAACCGGAAGCACGAGTGGAACACCCAACAAATAAATCTTTAATAGAATGCGTAGTATGTATTATCTAAGGAGATACCCATCCCAAATTAAAATGTAAATATGGGGATACGAATACAAGCATACTGATATTATGAGATATTTTCAAAATAATGTACTTTGTACATATTTCTTTTTAAACTAAAACCACGTAGGCTTGTAGGGGACTTTTGCTGAATATAAATCTGAATCTACGAGATCTTAAACCCTGGAACCCCTCATAATCGTGAAAAGGGTTAAATTCTTTCATCGGCTATACCGCGATGTTGTGCCCAAAATGAACGTTTTGGTTTCTTTTAGTGTTTGACCAAACTCGAAAAATCGACATTTTTTCTAGATATAAGCTCGAAATGGATTTTCAGAAACAAATGGATTCGCTTGGAGTATCGGAAATACTGGAGTCTCTAGAAGACCCCATTCTGTTCAGTTTCTGACGCACGACATTTTTTCCTATCTCGCAAATTAATTTGACCGACATTTTTCGAATTATGGGATCGCGAACGGAAAATTGTGAAATTTTCCTCGCGGCCCATTCCCGCGCAAAAAAATCAGGTTGATACTTTTCCGCATCTTTTTCGCAAACAAATGGAAAAGATTCCGTGGCGACTATTTCAAATCCTAACATTTTTGGTCGTAATCACCAACCTCAAAAAATCGATTCTCTTCGAGATATCAAAAGAAACACTTTTGACTGGCGCTTGGACCGGTCCATTATATGTCGTCATGCAATGGCTGTGCTGTTATATTTTATGTTCTTATTTACCTCTCTATAATGTTTACACACTACCAATATTATTATATGAACACTAGTGGGTAAGGGTTGGCATGTTTAGGTTTTAGTGGTTTTCCTAAACCTTGAAGTCTTTCCCACATTGAGAACAAATCCACTATTGCACATGGTTTCGTCACCACACTATACAGGCTTTATACCGGATCTTCGGGGCACCATTACATAACACTTACATCACAATACAATATTTGTGTAATGTACCATATGAATAAATAAATAAATAAAAGAAACACTGCTGCTCCTGCAACTTTACTTCAACGGGTGGTGTGGAAAAGTTTAGCTTAACGGACATCTTTAGAACAATTTTTACTTTCAGCAGCACTTTTCGCGTAAAATGCATTTTTAAAACCTTTCTCGATTTTTCGAGGTCGTGATCATGAGCAAAATGATCGCGCGCGAAAAATCTCGTGTAAACTTCACTGAGGTTTTGTTTGCGAAAATGTAACTTTAAAAAGAGGTCTAGCGAGGTTGTTTTTTCATGCGAGAATGGGTCGAGAGGAGGAAAATATAAAAAGTTTCCTTTTGTGACGACATAATTCCGAAAAATGTCGTCCAACTAATCTCAGCGAGATACGACCAAAAATGTTGGGCATCCAAAACTGAAGAGAATGGCTTGTTTTCAGGAGACTCGATGGATTCGTGGATTTCCGTCAATCCAAACGAATCTATTTGCTTAGTGAAAAACCCATTTTCAAGATTATATCCTGGAAAAAATATCGATTTTTCGGGAGTTTGGTGAAGGGGACTAAAATGTAGCGCGCAAAATTCCCTCCACAACATGATCACTTTGGATCGCTTGTACGAGCAGAAATTTAAAAACCCAGATTTATATTCAGCAAGAACCCTCTACCACCCTTTGCCGTTTTTTCCGTTTGCGCAATTATTTCCCACTTTTTTCAGAACAATTTTCCCGGACTACAAGTTTTTTTATCTATTATAGCTTTTAGTATGCCGTATTTGGAGCGATCAATTTCCAATTAGTATTTGTCTTATCTCTCGATTTTTGTGAAACAACTTATAATGTGTACAACCATGTACAACGTTGTACGAATCCGGTCATATGCAATAAACAAAATGCACTGTAATTGTAACTTACATGCCATTAATTGTATGAGCCCGTAAGTTACGATAACACCAGTCGACTCAAGTGTTATTCAGAGCAAAAATAAAAAGTACAAGAACTACGGATAAGACATTACATCGTCCTTCTTATACTAATTAACTGCAATAGACAGAAGAAGAACCCAGCCAGTCGAGGTAACAAATAAGTTCCCTTCAAATCCACGGGATATCAGTATGGATGCTCATAAATATTTTGACATCCTGCGCAAATTTAACACTCTCAAATTCTGCCAATGATAAACAAAGTTTACAAAAAAATTCTATAGTGAATGGTTCATATAAAAAGCGGTTTGAAATAATCTGTCTTGATCTAGAACTGTTGAGGATGAGATGGTGAGTAAATGGGGTAAAACATATTCCCTAGACTCTTTCAAATCCTGGGCTATTCAAAGTACGAGAGACCTTACCTGCAACAGTTTGAAGTATTATGTGCTTTGATTATAAAATCCAATGATATTAGGTACAATTACTGTCGATTCGTATTCACTGAACCTCTCTGTATTATCTTTAATTTAGCACTCACTACACATTGTTTTCCAAATGTATGGAAAGTAGCGCGTATTTGCCCAGTACTTAAATCAGGCGATCCTATCTTATCTCGAACTATAGACCGATTAGTATCCTAAGCAGTTTTTCTAAAATTTTTTGAATTGGTAATTTATAATCATATATATCCGTCTGTCAAAAACTATATATCTCTTCATCAGCATGGTTTTATGAAACAACGCTCTACCTTAACAAACTTGGCTTGCTTTTCACAATTTACTACAAGTGTACTTGATAATCAAGGTCAAGTTGATGTGATCTACACTGACTTCCGTAAAGCTTTCGATACTATCCAGCATTCTACAATAATTACGAAACTTCATGAGTTTGGATTCAGCAATTCCTTGCTTGCATTTTTGCTTCTTATTTACATAATAGGGTCCAATTTTCATCTTTCAACACCAATATCTTTCAGAAAATTTCATTGCTACCTCTGGTGTTCCCCAAGGGTCGCATTTGGGACCCCTGCTATTCCTTATTTTTATTAACGATCTCTCGAATATCATAACTTGCAACCATTTATTTTTGCCGACGATCTTAAAATGTATTACTCTATTTCATCTCTAAATGATTGTATATTCTTACAGAATGATTTAAACGTACTTTTCAATGGTGTAAGTTGAATCATCTTCAATAAATATTTCCAAGTGCAGTATAGTTTCTTATACAAAAAGAGTCAACCAAATTACGTTTAATTACAGTCTTGACTCAACGTTTTAGATCGGAAGACTAGTATCAAGGATTTAGGGATAGTTTTTTGATAATAAATTTAGTTTTTCTGAGCACATTGACTATGTATGTGCTTCAGCTAACAAATCGCTTGGATTTATTATCCGCAACTGTAAGTCATTTCAAAACCCCCAATCCTTAATTTCTCTTTACACTTCACTAGTTAGATCAAAATTTGATTACTGTGACTTAATATGGTTTCCTTTATATTACCGCTACATTGATCGTATTGAAAACGTTCAAAGAAGGTTTTTAAAATATATTTCTTTTAAAATGGATGGTATTTACCCAGAAAGAGGTTTTCCTCAAAATTACTTTTAGCTCGTTTTCAAGTACCGTCCCTATACTGCAGACGAATTCAAAAACGATTTTTACATGGTCTTTTACATAACAATGTTGACAGTTCTTTGCTGGTGTCTTCGCTGAACTTTGCTGTCCCAAGTCGCTCTTCTCGGTCAACTACTGTTTTCGTTTATAAAACACCAAAAACGAATTTACTACTAAGATCACCATGTCATATCATGTCCCGCAATTTCAACCAGTTCTGTACTATGTCTGACATCAACAGTTGTTCACTTGGATCGCTTGTTGATCTAATAGTTATTGAGGACTGATTGTTGAAAGTTTCATTGTTTGTTGTAGTATTAGTATTCAATTGTACTTTTGTTGTTGTGAAATTGTTCTGTAAATGGATTTAATCTGTTGAACAATAAATCTATTATTATTATTAATATTATATCTGATTTTGTGATGTCGTATTGTGAAGTTAGCATACCCAAGATTGATTTCCCGATTTTTTTTCCTTAATTCGCCAGAACTATTTTAAAATAAACACAGAACTCTGATCTCTTCGGGGAAAAACGATCTCCAATGTATTATAACCATAAATAGATCCACTAAATATTTTAAAAGATGGTGTTGATGAATGAAAACCTCACTACAGTCGTAATTGCGAGAGGTGTCTTATGATTTATTGCATTCATATTTATTTAACACTAACAAATAAATGAAATTATTTAATTTATTTGTTGGTGTTCAAAAGATAGGTGCGATGAATCATAAGACACCTCTCTCAATACAACTACATTTCTTGTTCATCAACAGTATCAATTAGTCATTTAAATACATTTTTTATATGAACTAAAGACCATTGTAAGGTCACAACATTAATCGCCAGTAACATTATCTCTTAAGAAAGACAAGTTATTACTTTCATCGAGTTATATAAAACAACGTCGTATCAAATAACCTTTTTATACAAAAAACTGGGTCAATTCGTGGTAAACCTAAACTAACGTCAAAGTCGTTTGAAATGTTATTTCGCAAGTAAATTTTGATACGAAGTGATATATTGTTGTTAGATAAAAATTAAAAATGTTTTCGGTCTTCAATTACATTACCCATTATTATTCAATGTCTTGAAAGCGGCATGACCAGACGTGTTGGCCATTGAACTTGGTTTGATTGAAATTCGTCTAGATGCAGTTACACAATCGATCGAGTTAAAAGAACCGACAAATTTAAGATTATAAATTAATATATGTAACTACGTTAACTTTCGCTTTCAGAGATGACGAAGAGAAAGTGACAGATTTTCGTGTATATGTTATCAGGAAACGATGTACTAAAACACTTCCTTCTTATATAAGGAAAAAAATTATTAACGTTTAAGAAAAAATGACAAAGTGAATAGCCATAATTTGTAGTTTGTAATGTCAATACTCGCACTTACAAGCGCTTTCCTTTAATTTATTACCAAATCGACCTCCTTGCGATGCGAAAATTATCCTTCGTCCTCGTTTATTCTTTCCTTGAACAAGCTCAAACACGAAGTTTATAATCAATGCAAAACATTTCAGAACTTCTGATTACATTCTTACTAACGGAAATCATTCAAACTAGTAGTACTTTTGTTAGGTGTTTATAATATAATTATTTTTGAAAGTAGCATTTAACATTTAATCAGTTGAAACCGATTCAATGGCTGTACAATTAGTAATTGGCCAATAAAAAAAACTTTCCACAAGTTCAAAGAACTGTCATTAAAAATAGCGTAGAAATCTCTGTTATCTACAGTAATAAAAAAGTATGTCATCAGTAATTAATGAAACAAAAAAAAGATGTAGACCGTATGTCTTTTCTGCAAAATACTGGAACGCGTGGCTATAATTTCTTGAAATACCTTTGTGAACAATAAGGCACGATTACTTCCATTTATAGATTGGTTGATAAGATGTTCGTGTAAACAAGGTTTCGCATTCAGATAAATTTATATGCAGGGAAAAAAATTGCAGTCGAATTATCAAAACGGGTACAAAGTGATAAGATAAAAAAGCAAATGTAGAAGTGACTCCTGTTCCCCTGAAGAAAAAAGGGGAAGGTGTTTATATAGATAAATAAAATCTTCTAAAATCAAATTTTTAAACATTTATTAATGCAATCTGTCAAATTTTCGATGTTACCCTATAAGAAAATTATATTTAGAAAAATTATTACAAAAATATTACCATCGGTTATAATCATGTCCTCTTCAATGAATTGCTAGCTCATGAATAATTTACTCGTTTTGCTAGAACTAATATTGTTATTCATAATGTTGTCCTTCAACATTGTGAATGAATATTTTGTAATAAAGTAAAACCGTAAACAAACATTAAATGGAAGGACCAACAACAAAACCTTGTGGTACACCATTATAAAAAAATTAATTTTGTTTCAATGCTTCAAGAGATTAACATGCAAAAGATGTTTGCAACACAGTAATTTCAGGCTTATGACAGAAACGTTAGAAACAAAAGTCTCAGAAGAGCAGTAGTCGTTACGTTAACGCCCCTGAAATCAATTTCCGTTATAGTATAAGCTTCCCGTAGATCAAACTGTAATTATGTGTCAGACAAAGTGAAAACGCCAACGAGCTAACATTAATTTATTTTCACGGCGAATTTAGATTCAATCATGAAAATCGCAAACGGAAATTAATCGATTTCAAAATCATTACACAATTTCTGTTAAATATCCGCACAGAAATACTTCTTCGGCAATGCGATTAAATAAAACACAGACTTGCAGTAAGGAGCAGAGAAAATAAAATAACAAGTAAAGCGGTAATCATGTAGTGAAATTCGTTTTAAAATTATACAAAAATATCTGATTTACAACGGTCACGAAGGATCGTGATGTTTAAGCGATCGAACCTACGTTTTTATTATTCATTAATAACAGGTGATTAATAATTCGCTATCAATAAGTTATCTGTTATTGTGTTAAGTACTAAAAAGAAAACCGAAACTGTACGTGACATATACAATGTTTAGAATAAATTAACTTTTATTATATTGATGTGTAGTAGTAATTGCTCTTTTAGTTACGTATATGTTTGGCGCAATGAAAAATTAAACACCAATGACAAATAATAAATACATTGATCAAAACTTTACCACTAATAGAATTCGATTTCGTCTTCATAAACAGTTTCTCTTCAGTGACAACAAAAGAGGCTACCCCAAAAACTATTTTATTGTGTAGATATAAATTTGAGGACCTATACTACACTAGACTTCAAATTTTCTAGGATAGTCTAAAAAATTGGGATACATTTTATTTTTTAAATACAAAGTAGATGGCCGTACCTATAACAAATTTTCAATTTTTTATGAACAGAATTTAAAAATGTTGTTTATCACAAAATAGTTATTTTCATAACAAGTGCGGGAAGTTGGCGATTCGAAACGAAAGCAGAGTTAACCGAAACGAGCTTGAATGTCGGAATCGCCTTCTCGCGCGTGTTATGAACTACGTTTTCCTACAATCGCTTGTAGAAAACTTTGTAGTTACTTACTTTTTCAAAATTTTGAACGTGAGAAACAAGTTACAGTGGGGTAACCATGAAACGAATTTCAAACAAACAATAGTTTGTGAAAAATTGTGAGAAAATGTCAAATCCGATTAATGAAAACTGTGTTCCGGATGATGTCTAAGGAGCAGCCGACCGGGTAGAACTCAGTTTGCTGCCAGAAAAAATCACGCGCAAGGTGCGAGGAATCATTACGACAAATTTATAACTTGGTAACGTCAAAAGAAGGTAAATAGCCACCCGGAAACAATTGTGCTTGCTTATTTCCCTGGATTGGCTGAACTACTGCAGCCCGCAACACTTTGGGCACGCTATTCATTGATTAAAAGTACTTTGATCTAAAAAAGGAAAAATAAGAAGAAACTGTAAAAGCAGATTTTTTGTGGTGATTCATCATCTTCTATGGTTAAGGACAATACGTTTTCCAGTAGGAACGCCTATTTATCATTCATCCTCTGCGTTGAAGGAGATTACTGTTTATACAGAACCACCATCTTCTAACATTAAGGACGACACCCTTTCCACAATAAAAGCGAGTGAACTCTCTGCGTAAAAAGGAGGTTGTTGTTTCTTCCTCTTCAGTTGCTTTACGCGCAGGTGTAACAGATGTACAATTTAATAATTTAAGTAATTGTTGTATTAACATATAAAATAATAAACCTCAGAGGTGAGCAGCGCTTGTATTTGCGATTTTTACATTTCTCGCACGAGTGCGGGAAATGGTCACTTCTCGCACTCAATTTGCGTGCGGGAATGTTTAATTCCTTAACGATTGTAGGAAAAACTTTTTTGATTATTACATTCGAATGTCACATGACATTTGACGACCAATTGAATTTTGTTAATAGAATAAAGTAAGCCAATGTGCACATGATTATGCGATAAGTGTCAGCTTGATAGTTTCTGGTGTGTTATAGCATCTAGATTATATTTATGTAGTGTCTTTTATCAATAAAAGGTTCGAACAATAAACACATACTGGTCATTGTCACCTCTGTGATCCCGTTTTCTTTCTCTTGTAATCCTCAAAATACAGAGCGAGCATTCTATGTTCTCAGATAATTTTGCTTAGGTCAATCTTTCATGTGTTAGAAAGAAAACTGCACTCGTGCAGTATTTTTTTTTAAAGATGAATATTCAAAATCTGTGAACACATACACTTTTTTTAAAAGCGAATTCAGTAGCACAGTCACATTTTTTCTATAGTCGCCCATTTCATAAGAAATAAATAAAATTTAATTTTCTTAAATGGAAGTCATGGTTGGCTATGTTTAAAAAAATTCTCTTGTTTACCCCTTTTCAACAATATATAGTTTTGGGTATTTATTTCTAAAAATGAGGGAATTATTGAATGTTTTACCTTTATATTGAAGCGGCATTGGAACAGTCAATTACATTAAATATAAAGTCAAAATTAAAACTAAAACACTATTTTAAAATATAAAAAATTTCTGAGACGGGTGCGCCTGGGGGAAAAGTTCCCATTACTGAAATGGAATTTCCGCTCTGAATTGCTATTCCTATCCTTTGTATGAAATACGTCATTGAAAATGGCTCTCTTGTTTGGGTCATAAGCAAGTTTTCTAATTTCATCGAATATTCTATCGCTTCGTCGTACCATGGTTCTACGGTTTCGGCTGCAAACGGTAACAAAATGTATCCTCCTTCATAACATTAGAGTATTTGTTTTCTTGTTAGAGGCCGCGGTTTTGGCTGCTGTTCCAACATGCAGATGGAGTTAGTGTGTCTGAGCAAGTGTCGTCCCAAATTAAACATTTTCCTTCTTTCCAAGAAATTAAAGTAACACCATCAACTCGTTTTCCATCGTTCTTTGATATTCCAACAGGTTCTAAATGGCAAGGGATCTTTGCGGATGTTAGTGATCGGCTTAGTATGTTGTTTAGCTCGTGGTGTCTGAAGTACCGTCCAAGGCTTTTTGAACAACTTAATCAGTGTCTGCCAAAAGAGTCGACTTTTTATCCGCATATGCAAGTGTAGGTGATGCATAATTCCCAAAAAAGTCTTAAACCGATTGAGATACGAAAGGAGTTGTTATCTAAGAAGGTACCTATTAATTGTGAAGGAAGTGCGTTAAGCCAAGAGTTTTATTCTGGTTTTTCTAGGGCCAAATGGGTTGCTTTCTCGTATTCTGTGGCATATTTTTAATTTCCTAGAATTAAAGCAGTTAACATGTTATCCCAACTTTTTGCAGGAAAGAGGCAGGGGTACGTTGAAATTGCCACTTAAAATATTCCATTCCAAAATTGCTTCCTCGCAAAGTGCAATATTCGGCTTGTCTGAATCATTAAGATGTAATATCATATTGACAAGTCGAGATGTTGCATGTACTGAGGAAAGGAAAGCCGGGATTGCAATGTCTGATGGTTTTCTGATTCCAAGTCCCCCCTTGCTTGTTGGCAGTACAGCTCTCGTTTAGATGAGTGTTAAATAGTTTTTCCATTGTAGTTTTAAACATTAAATCCATACTGCATAAAAGATCCTTACATTACCAAAAAGGTGTAGTCCGTAACAGGTAAGTTAATTTCGGGACTGCGAAATAGTTTCTCAACAAGTAATAGAGAACTTTTCAATTTGACGAGTCGTTCGAATAGCACTTGCAATTCATTCTCTTTCTTCAAGTGTACTGACTCTATTGATAAGTCGTCTATCGGAGCTCCAAGTAATGTTAAATCTTGTACAATATTGATTCCAGGAGAAAGTTTGTTAAAGTGAGATTCTACCATATATTCCATTCTGTACTCTTCCTGGTTGCAGAAGTACAATTTGTATTTTTTGGGATTGATCTATTTTCCCACATGAATTGATGACCTTTGAAAATCAGACAAGACAGTTTCCTTATTTCCTGCCAGAAATCCGTCGTCCAGATAGAATCAAACCAGTTCCGATGAAAGTTTCTCTATAATAGATTGTAGAACAAGACAGAATATAAGAGGTTCAGCAGGATCCCCTGCTGGGCACCGCATTGGGATGGAATTACTTTGTCTCCAAAAAGGTGGACTGCTGAGTGCATCCCATAAGTAGTGGTATATTTTAGGTGTCCGAGTTTGAAGTTCTTGCAGAAAGACATCTCAGTGTACGGTGTTAAAGGCGTTTTTAAAGTCTATCTTCAAAATTACATTCTGATTGTTATTATTTGTGTTAAGGAATGTTCTTGTAGCGTGTACGGCTGCTTCACTATCACCTTTAGTCGCGAAACCCAATTGTAAGGATCTGAGGTAGCCTCCAATCTCGTCTTTAACAGATGTACAGCACAGTTTTAATACTAGTCGTCGTAAACTGTTCCCAGCTGCTATGGGGCGGATTTCTCCATCTTTCTTTCTTAGGGCGCATAAAGTTGCTCCAAAAAAAATTGGAGCAAACTGTTTGTTTACTTTCTCAGAAAGAACAAAATTGCAGAATTTTGTAAGTGATGTCAGTAGTTTGGAAGCTGCCTCGCCGTTATTCTGTGACGAGAGATCTTTCAAATTCTGTGGTTAAAGCCCATCAATTCCTGAACTTGTCCATTTGGAAACTATAGACACCCATTTTTTTCTGTGACAATCAAAACATTTTCTTCTGTTGGAGGGTCAGGGTAAGTCAAGGTTTCCGATTCTTGGGAGTACTTCAAGAGGAGCTCCTTAAAAGTATCATCATCTTGAGGTGCCAAATTGTCTAACGAGGTAAGTAACTTCATAGCTCCAGGAATGTCTCCTTCTTTTGAGGCTACTTTTCGACTTAGAGATGTGTTTGCTGATCCCTTATTTTTTACAAAATACCTACTATTGATTGATATTTGATTTTACTAAAGTGGCCAGTGAACATTTTTTTCTGCCCCTTTCAGGTACGCAGAGATTCGAGAAAGAAAATAGAAGTAGTGAAAGCCATGATATTTGGCCATTCCCTTCTGTACAATTAGACAGGGTTGTAGAAAGTTTCATCGCTGCTGAAAATCTTGATCCTTTTAGGAAACCTTTTAAGTACCTTAATCTTTTTTTTTTTTGATCTGTAAGCTGTTTGATTAAGTCTAGAGATAAAGAGATAGTATCCTTTGCTTGTGAAATGGTCAAAATTCTATGTTTTTTTCCAATGTGTATGTTAAGACCCTTTTGAGAAACTAGGATAAGACACTTGTTTGTGTTTTCAATTTCATGCTGGACAATGTCAACTTGCTTTGTTTGCAATGGCAGCAGAACCATGTAGAGTTATCAAGTCCTAGTTTCCTCACCAGTTCATCTTTCAATCCTGCGCAGTTTGAGTGGTACCAAAATTAGAGTTGTCACATTGTATCCAGAGTTCGGATGAATTACATTTTTTCCGCCAAGAGCAAAACATAATATAAACGAAGAAAATCAAAGGTTGGATTTAAGCAAAAGGGGTCCGGTACCTTTCTTGTTATATGCATGTATATTTTTTTAAATCAAATGAAAACATGTCATTTTTTTTTAAAAGAAAGGAATTGTAATAACTGTAATATAGCAACCAACACCGTTTACCGCCGATCACATGAAAACAACTTAAATTGATTAAAACAAATTCTAACATTCATAAAACAAGGAAAGCTACCGGGCCCCCTTTGATTAAATCAAATATTACAGTTAAACGTTATTGGAGAGGTAATAGAAATAGATGATCCTCAACCTCCTGTCGAACATTATCTTATCTCATGGAACAGGTTTCCCAAAAACGATTGTACTGAAAACACTTGCAAAACATAAATTTAAGCCCTTCAGAACAAGGAGGATTCATCAACTTCGTGAAGGGGACGCCCATAAAAGTATAAAATTATATCAGAAGTTTGTTGAAAAATGTAAAGAAGATGTAAGTTTTCCATTAAACGTTATTTGGACTGACCAAGTCAGAGTGGATATTTGACAAGTATAATTGTTACATTTGGTGCACTGAAAATCCACACGTACCTATATGACGGTACTTTAACTGCAAATAATTATGTAAACATTTTGCGCACCTATATTGTCCTGTTTCCAGAAGATTTACCTTTAGCTAGTGCTAGAAATATTTATTATTAACAAGACGGTCGTCTTCCGCACAACGCTAGAGTTACAACTGATCTTTTAAACAGAGAGTTTGGACATAACTGGATTGGTACTACGGGCCCCATAACTTGGCCTGCTACATCATGTGATCTAACTCCCCTAGATTTCTATTTACGGGGAGATTAAAGGGTGTTATATTTAACGGAAGAGCTATTGAGCCAAGAGATTACTTAATGAAGGCAACTAGGCAAGCTTTTGAACAAATTAAGCCATTTGAATTAAGAAATAGCTGTAACTTTGTGTGTAGAAGATCTTAATATATATTCGAAAAGGGGTGCTCAGTTTGACCATCTTCGCTGAATACCTCTTTACTTGAGTTTTGTGTTTAAAGATACAAAGATTAAAGATTAAACGAAAGAGTTATTGAGACAAGAGAGAACTTGATGGAGACTACTGGGTAAGCTTTTGAACAAATTATGCCATGTGAACTAAGAAATAGTGCATAGGAGAGTTTTATATACAGGGTGAGTTTTTAAGAAGGGATAGCTTGATTACTCCTATGTTTTTAAAGATATCAAAATTATCCAAACGGCGTTGTAAATGGTACATCTGTGCGCACTTTTTAAAAATATTTTTGTTTTATACAAGGTGTATCGTTTATACAGGGTGGTTCTGGAGGACAAAATTTTTTTTAGAAATATGTATATATTTTACATATTTAGATAAATAATAATCAAAGTTTTTTAAATATGTTTTATTTTTAACATTTAGTCAAGCCGTTTTAAAAGTTTTTTACTTTTCTTCATAAAATAGGTTTTGTTAGAAGTCATAAAAAACTGCCTTTTATTATATCAAGTTGAGATTTGGTACATTATTAGACAATATTTGAAAGTAAGTTGTTATCATAAAAACACCCATTTATGTGAAAAGATTACCCTGCTATGATTTTTTGATCTCAAATCACCATAACTTTAAAAATTTAAATTGCAAGCCCTGTATATTATTGTTAAATCGTATTCACCATTTCATTTACAACTTTTTATACTACATATGCTATACCAAAATTGATACTTTATAAACATAGGAGTAATCAAGTATTCTCGTCTTAAAAACTCACCCTGTATATTTCACAAGGAGGTGCTCAGTTTGAACACCTTCGCTGAATACCGCTTTACTTGAGTTTTGTGTTTTGTAATATATAATTTATCTTTTTTAAAGCTCTAAATAAATAAACTTTATTTGATTTTTAAATAAATGTATGGTATTAAATTATAAAATTAATAAACAATTTAGTAAACAATCAATACCAACAACTTTATAATTGTGGAAAGGGGGCATTTATTAAAATCATAGGAGCTACTATGAGTAACGATTGAGTTACATGAGTTACTATAGTTCCGTTGGATTAGTCGATATGATTTATTTAAATGGCGATACAAAATTACTTTATTTTAAGGCTTTCAGAAAAATATAAAATTAAATAAAAATCTTCGGTGCAGGACAAATAATGGTTTTCAAAAATGTAATACAAAAGTGTCTAGTTAATTTTGTTTTTCATACTATTTACAAAATTTGAAAATGACAATAAAAACTACAGCAACAATGATATCAGCAATTTGAGAAAATTTATTTCTAATCCGTTAAATAAAAAACAAAGTAATATCTCATAAAAAGTTTATGCTGATATCAAGTTTAATAATGTTTTATAGGGTCAAAAGTAAGACATACTTACTTGAACTGGAGGAATTCAATCCATTTTTAAAAATAAGACTTATTTGCTTTTACCGTGCATGTATTATATAATCAGTAGTTATTTAAACGAAACCACAACTTATCAACACTATTCTGTTTAAAAGTAAGGTACATTTAAACATACTCGTTCAATTTCCGATTCGTAATTGAAGGCTAACCCTGACGAGTACAGTTGAACAATAATTACTTTGATCGACGAAAAAAGTACTAAAACAGATATATTTAGATGTGAAGTTCACGAATAAAATTAAATTGAATACAATTTAAATACCGAATATTATATAGTAGACCTTAATTTAATTTTCACTAGTAAGAGATTCATAATTTTAATTATTTTTTTTTTTCAGAAAAAAGAGATGGGAAACGATGTATTTTAAAGAACATAAAAACAAATATATTACAAAAATAAAAAAATTCAATGAAATAAACAGTCTAAATTAAATCAATAAAATGCTTGGATGAGTTTGGTTAAATATTTTTTAATTCAAAGCGAATCATAAAAACGATATGATATGTTAATCCAAAACTATACTTCGAAATTACAATTGAGTTAATTAAAGTTTAAAGCTTATCTTGTTTTCGATTTTAAATGGCGTTTGGGTATACTAAAAATATTTAAACAGTCCTAATTGACTACATAAAAAAATAATAAAACGAAAAGCTCAAAGAATATTAATTATAGTTAGTGTTTACATTCACCTCGAAGTTTTTGAATTTCCAAAAAAAAATACTATAATCTATAATATTCAGAACATATCGAACAACTTATGTCAGTTCTTCAATAATCTTGCTTAGAAAATAAAATTTTTACAGTAGTACTTGCAAATTTTGTCTTACCTTGCGCAACTACAAATGTTTGGTAATATTGCGACAAATAAGTGAGAATCGACAAACGATCCGGAACAGGATACTCAACCATGTCTTCTGGTTCCAATAAAGCGGGTATGCCCAAATGACGTTCGGCAGTTTGAAATGCCAAGTCGTTGTTGTAATAAATGTCATCTTTGTTTAATTTCGAGAAGTCTCTGCAAACAGAAAGAAAACGCGTTTAATACTTTGATATAACAACAGTTGTAATTATTAAATTTCGAAATACCACACACCAGTGAGAACTTAAAAAATGTAATTGCATTATAATTGAAGCTGTTATGCAGTAATTGTTGAGTACATTTATTTCAGTGCAATAAAAAAACATTCGTTTGTTTACAATTTGATATAAGGTCGTTATGTCATAAGCCTATTCACCAGATGCTACAACAAGTGTGCGAGATTTTATTGAACTCGGTAGTAACATTTCATAGTTGTAATTTGTGGGTAAATTAAAAATAGATTGCGTAATTGCACAAGAATTGTATTAAGTCATCGTGTTGAAGAAGAATGTCGTGATGAGTAATTCATGACGTATTTTGAACTTAATGTCGGTAGACAATAAAAAAACTAAAATTACGTTCGCAGAAGTTAATTAAAATGCAAGAATTCGTACGTAAAAATTAGCATAATTTCAAAATAGGTAACACTTAATTCTTGAATTTGTACATACTTAGTTTCCTTTTTAAAATAAATTATTTCATTGTGTACATTTTATACTACATATATGAAACGCTTCGTCTTTTCGAAGATCACAGCAATCTATAAAAGAAGATCGCGAAAAATATTATACTAACACTGCAAACTTACAGGTTAAAACCGTTTTAATGCTTATATTCACCTCCTTTTTTGGCTGTAATTTTATTTTCTAAATTACGGATTGTATAATATATAATTAATTTCTCAAAAATTTTGTTTAAATGTTTCCGCTGAATCAAAGACTTAATGAACATTATACAATTAGTATTTAACAATATATTTTATAAATGATGGTTTCAATACCATGGTATCTGTAAAAATAAGTAATGTGATTAAGAATTCCACATCACAACAGATTACTTGATAAAAAATAAAAAATGCTCCTTTGATTCGGTTATCCCCACCATTTAATCTAATTACTGGAATAATAAAAAAAAAGTTATACTCAGTTTACAGACAAGTATTTGTTTGTTCAGGGTGAGCCAATAACAATGGACGCAGGCCATATCTCGAAACGGTTTATTGTATACCTACAATTGGAAACAGTGGAAAAGTGACCACAAAAAAGCTTTGAAAAATATTTTTAATTTTCTAAAACGACTGCTAGGGGCGTAATACTCATGGCTAAATAGAAATTCGAGTTTTCTCCGCTTTTTGCGTATTTAGAGGGTAATCAAAATAATTTTACTATAATTCTGAAACATTTTCGAATATTTTATGTCTTTAACTTTTGGTTGTACATATTTTTAAAAAATAAAGTAGTGGGAAGAGCAAAGTTTTTTTATTTAAAAGCGGAATTTATTGAATTTGAATGCGTTAGAAAGGATTTTCCTTAGTTTATCGGACAGCAATTATTCTGATTATTACCGTTGCCGCTAGAGAGCGTTACATATGTAATCAACAAATAAAGTCGTTTTTCTGAAAAAATTCAAATCGAATCATATGTTAAGTTTTACACGATAAAATAGAGAATTAAAGGCTCAACAAGACAGTGAACCGCACTTCCACTTGATTTGTTTTTAAATAAAATTGTTTACGGTAACTTTAGAACATAACATGTTTTCAGTTTTTTCTCGTTTGATCAATTTTCAGTGGCAATGTTTATGATTAAACTTAATTTAATTCAATTACTAGGTCACTTTTCCATTTATGTTTCTAATTCTATCTAAGATTTACTTTATTTTTAGTTAAATAAGAACAAATGCTATCAAAGCACATCCGAAAAGTGATCTCTACACGAATGCAACTTTTCGACAGAAGTGTAAGTAGTTACATAAGTCGATTCTTCTGATTATTGTCGAACAATCTCCAATCGCCTGTTGTAGATTCGCAAGAGATTGTACAATAGCAAACACCTACAATTTCGTCCTTTCGGGACTCTACAGGAGTGAGAGAACTGAAGTGTAAGTTCACTATTGTACAATATGCGTGATTGTCGACTATTACCCATAGGAGGGCAAATCACATAGACAAATAAAATGTTGCAACATTTAGTGTCGCCTCGTGCTATCGTACCACATCCTAAAAGAATAAAAGTGATCTCTGCACTAATGCAACTTTGTCGATAGAGGTGTAAGCAGTTACATAAATGTCGAGAAAGTTGCATTAAATAAGAACCTTCAAATTTTACAAAATTTAACCGAACCCGAAATATTTTTTTTGAATCATGGACATTTTTTTAATTGCACGGAAAGCACCTGTCACAATCTTTATGCCACAGAAAACTCTTAAAATCTAAATCTAAATCGTTAGAATAATATGATAATAATAATTTCTGTGTTTCTCAAAAATGTTTATAATGAGATGATAACCATTGATATTAAGAATGAAATTGTTGAATTGTTCAAAGATTACATGATTACAGATAAGTTTGCCTGAAACATGACAGTATCTAATTACGACATCTTAGTAAAATCTACTAACCAATCATGAGGTTCGTAAGACTCAGCAATTCAAGAAAAGTACGGAAATAAAATTGTGCCTCTCCTAAGCGTTTAATCGGAAACTAAGTCAGTACTATTGGTAGAAATTAAACAAGTATTTTCCACATCTGTGTAACGTAGTTCAAAAGTTTTTGCCAGTACTAACTAGTACTGTCACTAGTAAAAGTTTATACTCTGTGAGCGACAAAATTTAAGAAATTGGTGACACTCGAAGCATGGAGAAGCATTTCTACAATTTATATACCATAATTCTGACGATGTCAGTTTAAGTTTTGCTTCTTAGTATCTGAAGTTTAGTCATCAATGTAAAATGTTTTCCGTCGACCTCATTATAAAATTGAGTTTTACGTACTCTCTGAATAATCATAAAGTAACACTTTTTTAACTGTAATACTTTTCGTCCGCAAACATCTGTCAATGTCAATTATTATTTTATGTCAAATTAAATAAAGTCGAAGTAACCAGTATGAAAACCCATTTTTAAGAAAGGATGAATTTAGTGACTACATAGGATATTACAGTACTTTAGGTACATACTGAAACATTTTAGATACTGCAGAATATTGTTTGTTTACTTCCATTTATAACCTCAATTTCTCAATCCCACACAACTTTGAACAAAAACAATTTGTTGTTCAAATGACAAGTAAATAATTTTAAGTGCTTTGAAATGATATTAATAAATTGTTTCTACAATGTGCGAAGCATATAGAAGAGTCTGGTTGTAATCTCACAATACTCGATACATTGTTTTCAAATGTAACACTTTAACTTCTTTTAAAGTTATTCATTTATAAGGTAAGACAGAATTCATACGACTTGAGATCGTTTTAGACAATTTTGTTAGGTAACATTTTGATACAGAAGCGGAGTTCCGATACAAAATTTTCACGATCATAAAATACAAAATTTACAGTAGAAGTGAGTTAATTATGGGTACCTTTCTATTACTGTATTTGATTGATGTAAATAAGTAATAATGCTAATGGAAAACACAAGAACAGTAATTACTTGTGAAAAATCATTTGAATATTGATTCTGTCGCAGGAAAAAACAAAAATAGAATCATATAAGCCATCAACATTACTGGGTTCAAGATTTATTCGTACACAAAAACAAGGTGATTTCACAGTTTTCAATAAGCTGAAAGAAGATTATTACATTTTTTGAAACATTTTCGGAGTGAATCAAAAACTACGTTTGCATACTTTCTTACGGTCAGGCAATATTTTTATTGAATATAAAATGATTATAAGTCTGACCACGGTACAAACTCAGTCTTATAACTATTATATGTCCAATTAGTAAGAATCGACTTTAATGTGTTTAATAGGAGAAACTTCATTACATCTTTGATCATAATCAATTAAAGAAATGCATTAATTTTGAGGGTAGGCTTCCAACTATAACTACATTTTTAAATATACTTCAAAATAACACTACCTAAATGTAATTTTTATTATTTTAATAAATTATAAAAAAGTACATGTTTTACCTATTACCTATCATAATCAAGTGCTCTTATAAAATTATGTGATTGTTAACCAACAGAAAACCACCAAAAACTGCACCAAAACTTGACTCGGACACGTGTTTCAACAGCTAGCTGTTATCATCAGCGATACCGATACTAAAAATAAAAACAACGGGAAGCTTATATATACTAGCTGCTTATCACGCATCGTTAAACTTAATTGATTCTTAGATAAGCTTAAATAATTCCGAAAATCCTAATGGACCGTTATCATCATAATTCATAAGCAAATTTCTGTTTTTAAAATTTCTAAACTTTCATAAGAATCAAGTTCGTTTTTATTATCTACCCTCTTAATTAATTCAATGTCGCCTACTCTATGGCCATTTTCAAGCATATGCATGGCAACACTGGACCTATCTGTGCGATGATATTTGACATGAGCTACGTGCTCCTTAAAACGAGTTTTAATAGGTCTCTTGGTTTGTCTTTACAATTAATTTTATATATTCCCGATTTATCACACATTTCTATTGGGTCTTTCGGATTACCTAAAAGATTTTGTAAGTTGTTATTACTAGAAGTCACTGTTTGATAATCAAATATTGAAAATATTTTTTGAAGACCTTTTGTGTATGTGGGATAATTTGGTAATTTGAGATATTTCTTATCTATTTTGCTATTACTAGTTCCTAACGTTGTAATGTTTCTAATGTTTAACTTATGTTTATGTTTTCTAATTATGTTTATGACAATTGATTCTTGAAAACCACTGTATGATGCAATCTTCTTAATATTTCGCAGTTCTTTATCAAAGTTTTGTTTTGACAATGGGAAATGTAATAATCGGTGAATCAAAAAGTTGAAAGATGCAAGTTTATGTTGCATACTATGGTTGGAATCATTTGTTATAAACCTCATAGTGTTAGTGTCTTTACGATAAATATCTATATCTAGTTTGTTGCCATTTCTTGTCACTAAAGTGTCTAAGAAAGGTAACTTAAGGTTTGTTTCTGTTTCATAGGTAAACTTGATCGTCTCAAATTTTGAATTTAAAATTTCTACAAATTGCTGAGGGCTGTAACTTTAGTGTCGATGACTGCAAAACGTCATCTACATATCTACACCAAATTCTAGGAAAATAATCTAATTTATTTTTATATCAGTTTCAAATTTACCCATGAACAGGTTAGCCATAAACGGAGATAAGCTGTTACCCATTGTTGTACCATAATTTTGTTGATAAATATTATTGTTAATTAGAAGTAGGTTTGACATAATCTTGCTAATTTAATAAAATTATCTACTTCTGAATTGTCTAAATGGTTTTGGTGTAACATATCTTTCAAATAATCTAAAGTGACATCTATCGGAACGCTTGGAAACAATGAACAGACATCGAATGAAACTAAAACTTCGTTCTCAGTCAGCTCAATGTTTTTAATTTTTTCAATAAAATCGTATGAATTTTGAACACTGAAATTTGATTGTTGATATTCAAAACTGTTGAGTTTATTTGACAACCATTTAGATATCAGATAAGTAGGAGCATTAATACCTAAAACAATGGGACGCATTGCTTTTCCGGGTTTATGTATCTTAGGTAAACAATACATTCTAGGAAGAACCGGGTTAGATACCGTTAGTCTAAACCTAAGTTGTTTTGGTATAATATTTCCACATTCTAATAAGACTCTACGGGTATCAGCAATCATTTTCGGAAGAGGATTTTAGATGAATAGGGGCCTTCATTAAGCATCACCTGAACTGACTCAAAATAATCCTCTTTGTCCAAAATAACTACTTTATTGCCTTTATCTGCTTTGAGATAACAACAATTTTTCTCTTTAAGATTTTTAACAACGTTTATTTCTCTCGCGTTAAATTTAAATTGTGGTAACTGCTGAATATTATCCGAAATTTGAATTTTACAGGCATTCCTAATGAATTTTTAGAATTATCGTCTAAAAGTTTGATCAAACTTTCAATTCCTACAATAATCTTATCTATGGGCGCTTTGTTAAATTTGAGGTTATATTTCAAGCCTTTATTCAACAAAGTTAATTCGTCATTGTTAAAATTCTCCGAGGATTTGTTTACCACTATGTTAGATTTTTGGGGATCAAGTCTGTGCATCTCTTTTCTTTTTAGATAATTCTGTGAACTTTTTGTTGTGGGTCATCTTTTTTGCCAAAATTTGTGTTGAATAATTTCATTAATATGGTGCAAAAACTTAATCCATTGAACATACTCGTCATCATTTAATCCTGAAGTCAGTTTTAAATGTAACTCATATGCTTCTAACTCTAATTTACCTAATTTACCATAATGACATTTAATTTCCAAATCTAACCATTTACGCTTAGCAAATTCAAGCGCCTTTTTACATGAGTATGAATTAAAATTTGCATAAACTTTAATAAATTTTGGAAAAACACCTGCTTTGCGGCAAGATTTAAGAAATTCAATGTCACATTTAACAAAAAGAAATCTTACTTTTAATCTTGAAGAACCTGTTCCGTAGTGTAGACCTGGAAGCCATCAGTTTTTGGTGCAGTTTTTGGTGGTTTTCTGTTGGTTAAATAGACGCTGCAGTTGGTGTTCCTTTCTGATATGTGATTATTTGTAAACAAATGCTTTATCAGTACAATATTCGAACGCGGAAAGCTTTTATTTCCTTTAATAAATTTTTGACACAAATGTTACAATACTGAACGGTGAAGTGAACATTAGGTACAGTAAAATCAGAACAAACGTAACATTTTGTTTAAAATTACTAAACATTTTGTTTTCAGTAAACGGTAATAAATAGAAAATTAATTAATTTAAGGTCAACGGAAAAATAATATGTACCTCGAAAAAAGTGCTTTTTAATAACCTCGCCTGTTTGCTTGCCTCGGCTAACGCCTCGGCCAGCAAATTCAGTCTCGTACATAAAAGTGCACTTTTTTGTCCTTGTTACATAAATAACTATCATAATTGTATGTCCTTCAAAACGGAATAATTGTCTTTAAATGATCTCCATAATTGTGCAAGTTGATACGAGTACTTCGGTCGAGTCCATCTTCTTTTTCATCGCAAATTTGAACAATCAAAATAGCATAAAGACTATATACCGGGTGTCCTATTAAAAGTGGATCGCAGCTATTTACTCTACTGCTTCAGAAAAAAAAATTTACTACGTACAGTGCGTTTCAAGGAACGTGATCACATTTCAAATCAAGATAACTCTGGAACTTTAAAAGATAGAAGGATGGGACAAAAACTAAGATCTAGGGTGAGTGTGTCCAAGTTTTTTTTTACACATATTGAAAAACAAAAGCGAATCATCTGTCAAACTTATTAATGCACCATTCCATTCTGAGTTCAAAGATATAGCACACATTGATACTTTTAACTCAGGCGTTGATTAATTTTGTGCACCCTAGATGTAAGTTTTTGTCCTATTCTTCTAAACTTCAGAATTATCTTGATTTGAAATGATCACGTTCTGAAACACTAACTGTACAAAAAGTAACGTCAAGAAATTTACTAAAATTATTTGTACGTTTCTAAAATTGACGTACGAGAGCGTAAAGACTGATAAATTGAAAATTTGCTTTTTATAAACATTTTCAAGTATGAACAGAGCAGAAAATATTCTCTTAGTCCGTGGATCCGTGACATAATGAATCGAATTATGACATTTTCGGATTTATTTTCCTTTTAACATTTCACCGCTTCAACCAAAACGTCAGCTTTTGGAAATTCAATAATATTTTATCGAGAACAAACAATTTACAAAAAGCTGACGATACAATTGCCAATGCACATTGCAATGAGAATTGTATGGGCCTGAACGTTTGGATCTGGATAAAAACGTCAGCTTTTTTGGCTTTGGCAACTAAACCATACCTTAGAAACCTGTCTACCAAAAAGCTGACGTACAATTTGAAAAAATATATTGCATCCAATATTGTATGAGCCCAAATCAAACGGTAAACTTTTTTGGTCCTCATGTCGCGGATCAGCACGTTTCATAGCATTCTACACCTAAGATCTAAAAAGCTGACATACAAGTTTCCTGACACATTATGTCACCGGCCCACGAACTATCTGTTTAAACTGCCCTGTGTAATGATATTTTTTGGGGATAGGTTGGGGTAGTTTTTACATATTTACTTAAAATTGGGTCAGTTCCTTATGCCTTAAGGGATTTGCTTCAACTTGAACTCATTTCAAATTATGCAATTATGTGGTTTTGAGCAGAAATTAATTACTTTATTATTTTCAGCAATAACTAAATTTCAGTTACATTTAAATTTTCGAATTGAATGATACAGCTATAAAAAACAAATATTCTTAGTATATCCTTTAATATTAAGATAAATAACAATCATAATCTATAGTTACACAGTAGTTATTGGAGACTGTGCTGTATGTAATTTTGTTTCTTCGACATTCTTACAAGTAAAGATTATGATTGTTAATAGGTAAATATTTCCTCCTGTAACTTTTATTTAAATGATTGGTTCTCCTTCGAGGAGGGGCACAAAAAACCACTATATCGCTTTATCTAATGTGTGCCCTTGATCAAGCTTCGAAGTGATATAGTGATTATTGGTGCCCCTTCCCAAAGAGGGAATAATTTAAATTATGATTGTTATTTATCATAATATTACAGAAAAACTTAAGAAACAATTGATTTGTTTAGAAAAGTCAAAATAACAAAGATTTCGATTACGGGTTTTCATCTGACGTTTTTTCTTTAAATTAGCTTTCTTTCCGGATAATAGGACCCATATAATTACATTGCAATAAAATTAAAATTAAGTTTTTTCATGAAAATAGCGCTAGCTTGTGACTAAGTTAATAAAGTAATTAATGTCTAAACATTATTCGTTAAGACATAAGGAACATAACCAAAACTGCCTCCATCCCTTTATTCATAAAGTTGCTGTGGAGAGTTTACTAATTGTCACTGACAGTTTTTTTGATTATCTTGATATTAAAAATTAGTTTAAAACTCGGTTTTTGAATATTCGATTATGACTTTGACACGTTGGTATTATTTGCCTCTATTGTCGCTCGGTAACTAAAACATATTTGTCATGAAAAATCAAACTTTAGTGTCTTGATATAAAAATAACTATTTTTTGAAACTGTACAGTAAATAATTTCTGACAAATAGATGTGATTCATCCTAATGAAACACACGGTAGTACAATATCATGTAGATAATTAAGATTTCTCGATTTATATATTTAGTAGAAGGAAATACTATCCCATAAGGACATCCGATGAGTATTGTATAAAAAATGTGTTATACCAAAATTAACCGTTTTGTTTAAAAAAACGCAGCCTCCTTTAAAACTGAAAAAAGTAGACCCGCTAATTAGTGCAGTATATTCTTACTAATTAAAAGGAGAAACGTACAATAAGTTAGTTATTATAGAAGTAATTAAATTGATTAAGAATTACGTACAAAAAAGAGACACAATCGCCCAATTTTAATCATACAGTTTTTTTTCAAATAAAAAAAATAGTAAATCGAAAACAAATATTTTAAACCTTGAACGTTCTTGCATAAACAATCGAACTATGCAAAAATAAACATAAATAGATTAGTAAGCATACGATACTAACTCTATAAATATTATTGATATCTTTTTATTTCAAACGTCAATGCCTTAAAAAAAAAAACAAATTTTTAACACTTGAAGCACTCCATGTATAATTATTGTTCAGCATTTATTTGTTGAAAAATCTGCAAACGATCTCTATTCAATATTAATAATTGTAATTCGAATTCTTTCGATTCATTTCCCCATTACGGATGTTATTTATTAATGTACTTATATTCATTTTAAAACTACAAAAACATTCCAATTTGATACGGTTAGACAATTACATCGCATTTAATATTTAACTGCTCGACATTGTTCCAATGACCCATATTTTCGCGTAGGCAAAAACATAGTAAACGGTAAACGAAATTAAACTGTGCAACTCATAATAACTAATAGGAGTAACAACAAAGGATCACAAACGTTTTCAACATATTTACAGCTATTCCTTTGCTTTGTGTTCAATAAACTTAATGCGATTGATGACTTTGTACATGAAACAATACAACAATGAAACTAATTTTAAACACAAACAGCATTTATTGCTCATACAACAAAAAAACATAACTAAAAATACTGTTTTGTAGGAAATCCTTTAAAAGTAAAGCCAATGCAATCATTACGCACCAAAAAAGTAATAACCTTTGAAAAATCCAGAAAGGAAATACAAATCCATTTAAGGCTTTAATTATTTTTGAATACATTAAAAATAAAAGTAAATTAAAATAAAACCGTTCCGTGTTGATTTTTTTATGGTAGGTATAACAAAAACAAGCGTATGGGAAAAACTGCACTTTTCCCCACTGCGGAATCAAATTCCGTTATTAACGTGAATTAATTTTATTGAACGCAAAGCAAAAGCGTTTGGATTTTTGAAATTTAATCGTCATATAACTTAGTACAATTTATAACCGTTTTAAATTGTACAATATCCATAAAAAGTTTTAAATATTACTTAACTGTTATATGGCTTTAACGCGTTTACCAGATGATTGTGAGAAATAAATTAAGATGTCGACGTTTGAGATATTACATCAAATACGCTTAAAATCGACAGTAATGCATATTACAGTAAAACATAATATATTTTTTCCCACTTTGTTTATTTTATTGCTGCCATTCTAACCAAATCATTAAAATTTAGTTGTAAATTGCTTGTTATACAACGAACTCCAGGTCTTAAATTTGAAATTTTGATATATTAGTGATTAGTGTGAAAAACATTGATCATCATACGATGCGAATTTGAAAATTTTTAAACAGTAAAAATTCTCTCCCAAACTATATGTAATTCTAATAAAACTCTAACGTTTCGGAAGCGAAAAACTGATCAAAACTTTTCGATGTACTTATTTATAATTTCATTCATCTGCGTCTATCCTATAACCAGCAGATTAATTAATAAATAATTGTAAACGGCTGTTTTTAAATAAGTCGTGCGTAAAAGTATAAATCCTGTGTACAATGCAAATTAAGTACTTTTATTAACGATTTTTGTTGACATTGACGTCAGGCAACCAAATCACACAAACTGTCAAGAATAAAATAAAAGTAAAACCGCATGGGTAACGTCTGTTGTAGTACGTACCAGTTCCAAATTACAAATGATAGTTCTGACGTACATAAAATATTCTATGACGACGTTACAGAACTTTTATGTAACTTCGCAACTCGTGCATATACTCACACACTTGTATCAGAAATAATTGTTATAAACATTGTCTGAATTAAAGCTTATCATTCCTACAGAATTGTCATGTTAACATCTAACAGACACTACGTCAGTCCTATTTCATTTACTTTTGTGTTGATTGTGTTGACTATACGTGCTATTAATTTTATTTTTTAAAAGTTCTTTTTATGCGATTTTTATGAGATTTTCTAAAATATACCTTTTCAAGCTCAATTTGAGACGAATCAACTTCCTTTAGATTTAACAAATTCAATTTAAGACATTGAAATTTTAATTGGATTTTAATTTGCTACAAAACAATTTTAAATTGAGACTAAACAAATTCAGTTAAAGATATTTTGTTTCAAATTGAAATCTAACAATTTTAATTTATAACTAAAACAAAATCCATTTGAAATTTAACAAATTCAATTTGGCTGAAAGCAAAATCAATTTAAAATTTTAACAAATTTCATATGTATAAAGTGATAATTATTACCAAAATCACCTTGTTACGGTTTTATTTCTCCGAATTTAGGACGTATGTCATGAGCCGTCTTAAAACGTGTGTCGCAAGTAGTATGTTGCGACGAAAATCGTATTTGGCGCGCATGTTGCTAATTTTCTATTGGCGGAGAGGAAAATACGATTGGATTTTGGAGACGCACAGCGGACCTTTTCTTTTTCGTTTGATACACGCGGGTGACTGTAGCATGCTTCCTAAAGTGAAATATTCACCAAAAATTATTTAATGTGGGTTTCACGATTTCCAAAACAAATTGGCGTTTAAGTTTAATCCGGATAGATTCTCTACGTGTTCGATATTATGTGCTCATTAGGTATTGTACTTGGATAACTCTTGAGGGTGTTGGAGTGGCTGTTTAAGAACCTTCCCTATAAATGAAAGACAACACCACGGTTTCGCATTAATTAAGCTGCACACCACCGGTGAATATTACGTCTACAGAGGTTGGTTATGCTGCATACTTCCAGCGAGGGAGTCAATCGCCTTCTGTTCTTCTCCGCACACCTACCCTAAGAGGAATCCCTGGGACTATCTAACTACCACAACTGTCGATACCGTCGCTGGCAGAATACCTTCATTCTCGAAACTACACTAGAACGATTACAGCTAAGTTTTAGTATTTAAGCCACTTATTCATAATAATAATGCGTATGAAGCTCAAGTACATATGACATAAAACGGATCGATAGCTAATATTTAAGTAACTTTTATCGGTGTACACTTCTCAACCGGACGTTTGTTTTTAATCAGCTCAATAAGGGCTGGGGCGCTTTATTTAGAGCGGTTGCCGTGGACACAAAAGGGTTTGCGGGAGGTACTTACCCTTTCATTCTAGTTTAGATTTAGTGTAAATCTCCGTGTGTAAGTGATATGTGTACGCAGAGCCGTAATAGCAGCCAATTCTCAATTAGAATGATAACTTAAACTCGAGCGTAACTAAAGCTTACCTGAAATTAAACACATTCATTGCGAGCCTTATTTATTGTAAGCGAGGCTGCTGCTAACGCACGTAACTATATGCGACAGTCTCTCTATTTCTGTCACATTCTCCTAATATTTTAAGATTTGTTATACTGAATTGTTTGTCTTTCTCTCTCTCTGGTTTGTGTTCAATTTAGCATATTAGATTTTAAGTAAAACCTGTTGATCTCCTATTGGTCGGTTTTATTTCTTTCTTTATCCAGCAGGTGGCGCCTTGTTAAACCAGCAATCTAATTTCTTATAGTTATTCAGGAATCCACGTAACTCTCCGACGAAGCCGGACGCTGCTGCTCTAACTACTATAAATATTCTTATCCTTCTATAATTTAGTGCGCTACATCAAACCGAATTCCGTTTGGTTTTTTTTCTACGTTGTTCCGCTAGAGCCGTCGCTTCTTTTTGTTAGTTTGTAAACAACAACCGTTACAACCTGGCCCAAAATTTTATGAAGAAAACATGGAGTTTTATTTAACTTTTGCTTCAGTTTTGTAATTTTGAATTTAAAATTTATGATGGAGGACATAACTGTAACACGTCATCGAATCTTTTATTACATACAACAAATAAATGGAAATGTTAAACGACAAAATTAACAAATTACAAAATTGGAAACAAAGGTTAATTGAAACTCTATGCTTTGTTAATTCCAAAATTGATTTTGTTTATTCTATAATTTGAATTTGTTAGATCCCAATTTGAAACCAAATATCTCAAATTAAAATTATTTTGTACCAAATTACAATTGATCAAATCCCAATTAAAATTTCAATGTCTTAGATTGAATTTGTTAATCTAAAATTGAAATTAATTCGTCATAAATTGAGCTTGAAAAGGTATAGTGCCAAATTCACTACAAAACCTCTTGTGACTATTTGTGTAGACATGTAATTAGATAACAACTTTTGCTGCTCTCGTTATCTTAAAAAAATACAAACATGACGAAGACTCAAAACAAAATCTGCTCAAATTAGTCGTATTATTATTTTTAATTATATACTGGTCAGGTTTGGTTTAGTTGTTTTCCTAAATCCAAGCAAATGCTTTGTCAAGATGAACCAGTCCACCATTACACACCATAGAAGTTTACAGTAATTATTGCAGACAATAACGTCATCCGTCACAACACAACTATAAAAAAATAAAAATACATTCAAGCAAATAAATATTGAAAATAATTATAAATATGTATAATCATATAGGTTAAAAATTATCATATTTTATATTATTTTTACACTATTAGTGCACGTTTTATTAGTCTAAATATTCTAAATTCCAATAAAACAACAAAAATCTTTAAACGCCTCCTCATAATAATTAATATGGCAGTAAATCACGACCAATAAAAATTAATCACTAATAAATAATGACAAAGGAATAGATGCACAAATTCCAATAAAAGTCCCTGTTTGAAACTTTCACAAAATTTAGGTGTTTAGTTGATAACATATGTGAATTAAAAGATTGAAGATTAAAAACAAATGATACTTTGTAGCATTAAGTTACGGCCACTATAAAAATTAATCACTAAAATATTCATTAAAAGAAATATGAACACAAACTAGTAAAAGACTAATATTGTTAACCTTTTTTCCGACAATGTTGGTAAAATTTAGATGATAGGTATAAGATCAAAATTGTGATGCAATCGTTTGCATTTATTACAAAACTGTGTATAATTAATATTTTAGTTCTTTGTAAGTTACTAAAATTCAAAATATATTCTATCAAAAGATTTATTTTCGTTAATGAAACAGAGTGTATTGTACCATTGAAATTGAACGAGAATTTTAAAAGAATACGACAGAAACTAACGCAGTTTTTTCTTATCTATTACAGACTTATTTTTGATTTTTTTTAAATTTATTAGTTTGACAAAATAAGGAAGAACACCCATGAACATTGACTTCAGCACCTAGACGAAATATTTAATTCTTTAAGAAATTACTTTTGCAAAATTCCCCAAATAAAAAGGAAACCAAAAATGCGATAACACTTTCTTTAACATTAATTTTTTTAAATAAATATCAATGTGAAAAGGAAAGCAATCAAGATAAAAAATATTAGCCGCAGTACATACATAGAAAAAAACATTATCTCGTACTTTCCTCGTTTAGAATCGCTCTATAATTCTAGTATATAAAACATTTCCATCGACATTATTAAGAAATAAATATAATTAAGTGAAAGCGAAACTTATAATTGTATCATTATTTTAATAAACTTATAAACAATTGCGTTTCTAACAATAGAAGTTTGATTGCACCAAATTTGTTGGTACGGGATAACGCACTAATGAAAGTACACTAAGAAGAACAGCATATTATAGACGTCAATGTAATCGTCGTAAATAATTATCACAATGGTAATGTTTTTAAAAACACCGCAACGTAACAATTATTCCATATCGATAATACAAATTGTCCATTGTGCTTAATCTGAAACATAAATTTAATTTTGATTTGCTAACAAACACGTCATACATAGATTCGATAGATTCGAAATTTATCAGTGATGCAAATGATTTTATCAAAACCTAATTAAAAATTGAACGAATTGGGAATGCTGGAAAATTTTAAAGTGTGAAATTTAAAACGCCTAATGAAAAATAACACCCCGAGAAGTTGAACTAAAAAACTATAATCATTGAGTAATCAATGCTATAATCGTTAAAATTTTGAATTAACATTCAACTCAATTTGATGTCCAAATTCAATGAAATTTATTAAATCGAGGTTACGGACACAGTCAGTACCATGCCACAAACCAACAATTAAAATAATTAATCAGAGATTCAATTTCCAATTATGAACCATATTTTCAACAATACAAATTCATACACCATGTAACAAAGAATGTACATAAAAAAAATAAAGATGTGAGAACTATAAAAATAATAGCTATTTATTACAAAACATTATTTACAAAAACCGATCTTATCGTGGTTAGCCAAAATGAATGTCAAAACAATTAGACAAGTAGCGAAACATTTTTTCGTAACTAGTGACGAAAAGTTGATCATTTTTACACCTACATCGATTATGAAAAATGTCAAAATTAGAAAAACACAATTAACATAATTCAAAATTGTTTTTCTACTAAGAATCAAAGGTGTGGCTATCAATATTTTCAGGTAAGAAACCAAATTACTTTGAACGTTTGGAAATATATTTTGGCAGTTATCGGGACAATAATTTACGGCAGATAGTGCTGCTCAAACAAATGAGAACCCATCATCTTATACTTATTTTCTAAGGAAAATTTGTTGACACCTCAAATAAACAGTCTCCAATCTAAGAATGAACAGTAATGAGGATCTTAAATACGGTAAAAGATTCGAAGTGACTAAAATTACAAAAAAGTTGGGTAACTTAGAGTATATTAACATGGAGTTCAAAAAGTTCAATAGTTTTACAAAAAATTAATATTTTCGTATTTTTTGCTCTTATTTTAAAAGATATAAAAATCCGAAAACACTTTTTCATTTCTGGTCAAGTCAAACTAGCATTCAACCTCGAAAACATTACTATAATATACAATCTGTCAAAAGTTCCCAACGATCCGACCCCTCCTAATTTTTTTATGTGTTGTCAAAGAGAAGAAAAATTAGTTTTTTGTAAATATCTGGCAAACTACGGGGTTTTCGAAAAGAATAGATATTAGCTAATTTGTAGGTTAAACAATTTAGAAATAGATGGGTGGCTTGGTTTTTCCCTAAATTTTAACATTAACTTCACACCTTAGGTGAGGTGTTGGAAGTGATTTTGATTTCAACGTAATGTCCGTAATGTACAAAAAACTAATTTTCCTCCTCTTTGACACCACACAAAAAATTTAGCAGGAGTCGGATCCATGGAGAGTTTTGACACAATGTTTATAATGGCAATATCTTCTCGTACACAAAAATCTATCCGAGGTTCCCTTATATTTTTGTCTTATTTGACTGGGCTATTCACTTTTAATGTCTTATAAATTGCTTAATCCAACAATTCATCTCAGAGGAACCATCGTCAATGTTAATGTATCGTTGCATGGTGCCATTATAATCAAAACGTATGGTATTAAACGATTTTCCAAGAAGTCAACATATACCTTCGCTATTACAAATTGGACTTCAAATTCCGTTTGTAGAATCTTTTAGGAAAACTAAGATGGAATTTTAAAAAGCTAATTGGACAAACTATAGAACATCTCTCGATTTTATTCTTAGATGGATACCACAGGTTTCTGATAGTTATTTTAGATTTGTAGGTGCCCTTAAATGTGCAGCAAAAAATCAATTACACGTGGTTTTCGGAAGAATATGTCCCCTGCTGATCGACTGAAACAAAGAGATTTGACAAATCATATCTAAAAAACCAAATAAAAATACTGGGGATGCTGTTCTGTTATCTCTAAATAATAGAAGAAAAAAGAAATGAAATTAATCAATGGAAAATATGAATTTCGTCAGGGTTGAGTGATTTAAATCAAATGTTTTAAATCACTGATTAAAATCACAATTTAAATCACTCGAAAAAAATTATGATTAAAATCATTATAAATAAAAATATTATAAATATTAAATAATCGTACGCAAACATTGTTGTTATGTGGGATTAAACAAATAAACAATGTGATAATAAGGACAGTATGTATTGTCTGGTGTCGGATTGTCTAGACTTAACGACTATCACTCTTCAATTCCTCAATTAATTAATATTAATAAGTTTAGGCTTGGTATCTCTTGTTAGTAAGGTTTAATAATGGTATATTGCTTGATTGATGTTAGATTTGCGTATACTTTATTTTTATCATTTGATGAACTAATGAACTCTATATTAGTCTAATGGTTAAAAAACACCTTTTGACTCAGCAGGTTTTTTAAGTTTGAAAGTTCATTTTAAAAAAATCAAAAAATCTGATTTAAATCAAAAAATCCGATTTTTTTGATTTTTTAAAAAAAATCATGATTTTTATCAACCCTGAATTTCGTACATTCCAGTAGTAAAATCTGAGTTCTTTTAAATAAATTAAGTTCTACAAATCGAATACAAAAATTTCATCAAATTTGCTTCTCGATTGGTTTTAATGTTTCAAACTCAATAAAAGTAAACTGTCTACAAAAGAAAAAATCTACACCTATCTTAGAAAAGATATCCTCAAGATATCCAGACCTTTAACAGTAGAACAGCTAAATCATACATTAAAAAGACAAAATCGATGAAAACTGTCGGTTTCGATGAAATAAATCCAGAATTTCTGAAAAATTTAGAAAATTATTCTTTAAAGTGGCTACTTATACAGGGTGTCCTGATATTTTCTGTGTACATATCATTGTAGATTTCTGGGACCAAAATATGCCGATTTAACCCAAATTACCTTAGTCCAAAAGTTGATAGTTTGATAATTTTCTTAATAGCTGTACTATTTGCATGAAATTGGGTACTCGGGGTTTCTTTTGGGATGAGAATTTGAAATCCGTCACTTACAGCACTTTTTTTACATATAAAATGACCTAATTTTTTTGTACCTTCCTGTATTAAATTTTGTTTGATTATTTTTATACTCCAACTTCTTCTGCCCAAAAAAGATACTTAATAAATGTCGCTCCGAGCAACAGTTTTGATTTCTGATTTTTGCTATGTTTCTTGTTTTCATTTAAGCAACACAGAAAAAAGTAGAAAACTTAATACTATCTTTAAATTGGAGGAAACTACTTACTTACCTTATTGTTATCTTTAATAATACAACAACTTTATAATCAATGATACAACATTAAACCACAATTGTAACCCAGTTTATCTGAGAGTATCTTTAGATACATTTTCAATTTACAAAGAACATTCAGAAAGTCAAACAAAAAATATAAACAAGAAATGTCATTCAAAAAAATTAGCTACACCAACTTGGGAAACAGATGCAAAGACACTTCGTATAAAATAAAATAAATTTACAGTTGAATTCCACTAAGATCCGTTAAATTTACTCCTTTCGATTGGCTTCCTGTTCTTTGTAATATCATTCCATTTAACGAAAAACTGCGTTGGGTTACATAAAAAATAAAGGATATAACGAAAATTTTGCAAATAGAATCAATTATTAGCATCAGTTAATACAATAACATGAGACAAGTTAGAACGTATTTTAAATTTAACAGTAAGGAAAGTTTACTTGTGTTACAAAGTAATGGTACTTTACTTGAACAGTTAACATAAGTTTTTTGCCGTTTAGTTCTCAATTTTTATCAACGCCTACTAAATACAAAATTAGAAACACTAAATATCACTATTTCTTACAAAATTAGACTCTAAACAATTATGTGTGATACATCGTAAACATTACCAAATACAGGGTGTCTTTTTTATACGCGGCTTTATAAAAATAAAGTTGCTGGTGGTTTCTCCGAAATGAAATGAAAATCTGAAAGCACCATTTTCTAAAGCTCTAAAAATGGCAATAAAAAGCTGCTTTTAATAATAATAATAATCCTTATTGATCATATGAAGTAAGAAAAAATAAATAATATACAGTGCGAACGTTTAGTCTGGAATAATGGATATATCTGCGTCCCAGATCTTTTACGACAAAAAAACTCGGTTATGTCAATTTTATGTTTTCCCTGAAATTCAAATTAACCATTTACTTCAAGATAAAAGTAAAAAATGATCGTTACCAACTGATAAGTGACTTACAGAAATTTTTTCACTTCTTTCATAAAACTTCTAAAATCTCTAGTTTTCGTTTTATTTTATAAATTAGTATCTCGGGAACTGCCAATATCAAAAGTGGCACATGTCAGAATGCTTCCTCAAAACTGTATAAAAATGTAGGTAGTGCCATTAAAAATATTGTCGATGACGTCATTGCAAGATTATAAGATAATGCAAAACACTATAACTGTCCGCTACGTGATATGTTTGTGTTTAGTGAAAATTTTCATATACGAGGTAACAGCTACCAACTCGTTCATCAGCGTTTTCATTGTCAGTGTCGCCCAAACTTTTTTGTTGTTCGTGTGTGTACTCTTGGAATGCCCTCACAAATGAAACTGTTAATCTTGAATCATTAAACGCATTTAAAAATCAAATAGGTGTAGTATTAGGTTTAATAGTGCAGTAAATACGATCTTAAAAACGGGCCTATAAAAAAAATTTTGTAATAATGAACGATTTTGACGAAATAGAGCTCATTTTTTTCGTAAAAATATATAGATCAAAGAAGGTCATTTCTTTTTCATGGAAACTTGTTTACATTGTTTACATAGTTTGCTGGTAAAGTGCTAATTTTAATCAATTCTTCTGACCGGGTAAACTTTTTCCATATACAGAGTGGTCAAAAAATATAGGTCGCAAACTATACTACGCTACTAAGCATAAAAAATTATGAAAATTTTCTTTATAACCTTTTGTTCAGTTGGGCTTACTTAAGGAGACACGGCGCTGTAAAAGTTTCAATTTAAAATTGGTTTTTTTCTTATTATTTCAGAAATAAGTTAAAAGAAAAAAATCTGGGGAAGCTGTGAGGGATATTATTAAAAACGAATGTAAATCTTAGAAATTTCGATCACCCTGTACGAATTTTGGAATAAGCACTTTATTATGGACAAAAATTGTTCTTTCAATTTTTCGTTAATGTAATATTTTTCAAGAAAAATCGTTTTATTGTCTGTTTTTCGTTTGATTTAAAAACAAACTACAAAATTTTAATAAATAATAGGAGGCTTTCTGAATTAAACAACTGCAATTATTTTTATGACCGTAGTTGTATTTTTATTTCATTTTTATAACATAAATGTTAATAAAAAAGTTAAAAAGTTCAAAATCATGGCATGTGTGGAGTCACTAGGGCAACATTTTGAGAATCTATTTAAGATGTAAATGTAATATTAATTGTTAAGTTATTTTTTAAATCTTGATATTTATTTTTAAATAAATTTATAAAATAAAAAAAATAAAATTTTGAGTTTTACACTTCTTTTTCAATGACAACTTTACCATTATAATTTTTGATGCGAAAAACCAAACATTAAAAAAAACTATTTTTCTCGAAAAATATTAAGTATACTAACGTAAAATATGAAAGAACAATTTCTTTGTCCAATAAATTGCTTATTCCAAAAATTCGTACAGGGTAATAAAATTTCTAAGATTTACAATTTTTTTAAATAACGACCTCACCGCTACCCCGGTATCTACGCCACTGCTTAAGATCTTATTTTTTAAAAGATAGAATATTAAATTGAATATCATATTACCGTATTTTTACCATATAAATTTTCAGATATTGTCTTTAATTGATTTCTGAGATAATAAGAAAAAACCAATTTTAAATTGAAACTTTACAGGGCCGTACCTCTTTAAGTGAAGTCCAACTGAAGAAAAGTTAAGAAAAATTTTCATAACTTTTTTTTTTTAGCTTAAGTAGTAGTATAGTTTGCAGACCTATATTTTTAGACCACCCTGTATCTTACATTAAAATTATATATAAAATATTTTATGGTTAAATTAATTATTAATTAATTAATAAATTATAGGCACTTCAAAAATTTCGAGTTTGTATTCGTTTTTGAATAATTTTAACACGCTAAATTCTATTTTTTGTCCATATTATTAAAAATTAATTAATTTGTTAGTTTGTTAATTAACAATTTAATTGTGAAATTAACAACTTATAGACTAAAAAATAGAATTTAGCGTGTTAAGATTACTCAAAAACGAATACATACTCGAAATTTTTGAAATATTAATGAATTTGCCCATAATGCATTAATTAATTAATAATTAAATTAACAAATTAATTTAACCATAAAATATTTTTATATAGAATTTCTAGTGATAAGATAGGTATATGAAAAAAAATTTTTTACCCTGTCAAAATTGATTAAAATTAGAACTTTACCAGCAAATTTTGCTATGTATGTACACTCATGAAATTTAAAACTTGGACACCACAATTTCTGTAAACAAAATTTGCACATTGTGAAGCGGGCTTAAAGGTATCATTTACAATTCTAACAGCAGGTAGTCTCAGCAAGGGTTATCTTATAGAAGGACTGTAGAATGAATCATTACGCTAAGCACGTTTTAGAAAATAGGTAATTTACGTTGCTTACTTAATTTTTTTCTTTAAAGAATATATTTGAAGGTATCGCTAATTAAACACCATAGCTCGATTAATTATCGAATCAAAATTTTGTTTAGGAAATGTTTACAAAATAAAATTAGAAATAATTTTGATTTAAAAAACGTCTACAAGCAATAACTTTTAAATTAAATCAAAAACTAAACATGGTTATTTGGGTTGACTGATTATTACTTATTTTTAAATAAATCTAACCTACTAATTATTGTAAGTTATTAAAAAATAATCATTAAACTCTCTATTCATAATATTTAGTCCTTACAAAATGTATATTTTATGACGTTTCATTTTTTTCTGTAGTTAATATAAAAAGTGAAAATAAAAACTAAGGCAATTCTTATTGTCAACGTATATATTTAGTTTTTTGACAAGAATTTATTACATAATTATAATTAAGATACCAAGTTATAGTTTAAAATTAAATGAAAACGTTTTTTTTAAATAAAGGTATTACTATATAAATAAATATAAGAAATCAATAATGGGTGTAACCTCCATTATTATTGATACATTCTTGGAGGCGTCTGCTCATTGACGCTATCAAGGTATCAATATAATTAATATTAATCGTTTCCCATGCGGTATCAATGGCTGCAATTAGTGCATTACGGTTTACTGGTATAAAATTTGGCCCTTGTTGTCTTCGGATAACAGCAAGTATTCGAGCCCAAACATTTTCGATAATGTTAAAATCTGGGCTTTTTGCTGGCCAGGGTAACAGCTCCAAGTTATTTTCTCGTATCCAATTGCGCACAACCCGCGAAGTATGAATAAGGGCGTTGTCCTTTAACAACAAAAATACATTATGAAAATGTTAATTCAACAGATCCCGAACTATTTTTTGGAGAAAGTATAGTGAAATAAGAATACTTACTTGTTGGAAAATATAATCTTCGTCTGGATAAAACACTTCGACTGAAGGTTTCATAATAGTTTCAAAATATCTAAATACGCAGCAGAATCAAGACGTCCATCGATAGCCCAACAAACTCCTGGACGCCGCTAACCCAACCCCACACATTCACAGAAAAATAACCACTTCATTTTTTAGGACATATGTGATTATTTTCGTAACGAGTTCCTTCCATTCTAAAAACTTTTAGTGGTCCATCGTTGCGGCTATTGAACGTTTTTTTTTTTGTCGCTAAAAATCACTCGATTCCAAAATTCCAAAGGTTCGTTCACATATCGCCTTGCAAATTCCAGACGACGTCTCATATTTTCGTCACTGAGAACTTCTTTCGCAGCAGCATTATACTTCTTTATTCCCATCTCCTTTAATCTTTTTGTGCAGTTATACGGCATCCGGGAAAATGTGTATCTGCTATAGCCCTGGAGTATGTAGCAAATGGTTGTTCTGTTACGTAATGAAACAACTCGAGATCTTGAGCACGTGTAGATACTTTAGGTCTACCACTTCCGATGGCTCTTTCCAAAGTGTGTTCAAGATTCCATTTTACTCGGTAATGCCCTACGGTGCTTTTGGTATATCTAACATACGTGAAATTTCACGCACGCTACGGCCCGCCGCTAATTCCGAAACAATCCGCGCTTTCAAATCAGCACCGAGATGAGGTGGCATTTTCACAACACTTGAAATTTTAAACTAAAATGGAATTTACATTTCTTACTTTATTTATTGGTTCACACTACCCCTTCTCAAACAGTAGGTAATTGTTTATTTATTACATACTTCTAATGACCAATGTAACAACCCTTAGAGCAATATGACTCAAAGGAAGTAAATTAAACAAGCAAGGATATTCTATTGTTATTGAAACTTATTCATAAAGTAAAGCCATTTCCTTATAATTCTAATGGACAGGATTTTCTTTTAAGTATTAAGATTACAATAGAAGACTTATAAACTTTCGAAAATATCTAATTATAAATATTTACACTGCAATTGCGCTTTTTCTTAATAATTTCTTAGCAATAACATACACGTTCTTGGTTTTTAAGTTGTCATAAATTTGATATGATATAAATTTGTGTTTCTAATATTACATCACAAACTAATCTTTATTCGCCAAAAATTGTTGCTTAAGTTGTAAAGCTTCGTACACACCTGAACAACAAACCGAGCAACAAACATAACAACGAACCGAAAGTCAAACAGAACGACAAACGATGTTTTATGATTTCCACAATCCGAACAACAAACGGAACGTTTGTGCTGTTCCCATAATTATTTTCAGTAGTTTTCAGTTCATATATATTTATTATTGAGAAGAGAAAATTGCGGAAAACAAGAAGATAGTGTCAACCAAATTTTTACGCACAAAGAAGAGTAAAAAATTATAATTTACTTCGCTTTTTTTATTTTGGAAATTTCCCGCCCAAATGATGCTAATAGGGACGTCATTTTTTCTTGCATTCTTAAACACTGATTAATTTAAAACATTTTTCTTCTGTCAACTCCATAATATTACCTAAAACACAACAAACCCACAAAAAGGGAGGACAAAAATAAATAATTTAATTCTCCCGCATACGTTTGTTCGCCGTTTTGTTTAGATTCGTCCAAACCTGCAAACGCATTCGCGCGCATTTTCTTTGATGTCGGAGAAAAAACCGACAAGTTGCGGGAACGCCGCAAACCGTTCGTGGAACAATCAGGACTTGCAATCTGTTCTAAAATTCGTACGTAGCACCGTCCAAATTAATGTTCCGATTGCCGTTCGGTTCGTTGTTCTGTTTGTTCCTCGGTTTGTTGTTCAGGTGTGTACGAAGCTTTACAATAAGCATATTAATATGAACTATATCTTATGAAAGGAGAGTTATGTAACTATAATTAACGACTTAACGTTACGGTAGTAGGTTCCATTTATATTTACACATATTTTCTTGGAACATTCGACAATTAACTATCGGGATATGATGACCCTATACTTCGCAGGTTGTGCGCAACTGGATACAAGCAAATAACTTGGAGCTGTTACCCTGGCCAGCAAAAAGCCCAGATTTTAACATTATCGAAAATGTTTGGGCTCGAATACTTGCTGTTATCCGAAGACAACAAGGGCCAAATTTTATACCAGTAAACTGTAATGCACTAATTGCGGCCATTGATACCGCATGGGAAACGATTAATATTAATTATATTGATACCTTGATAGCGTCAATGAGCAGACGCCTCCAAGAATGTATCAATAATAATGGAGGTCACACCCATTATTGATTTCTTATATTTATTTATATAGTAATACCTTTATTTAAAAAAACGTTTTTACTTAATTTTAAACTATAACTTGGTATCTTAATTATAATTATGTAATAAATTCTTGCCAAAAAACTAAATATATACGTTGACAATAAGAATTGCTTTAGTTTTTATTTTCACTTTTATATTAACTACAGAAAAAAATGAAACGTCATAAAATATACATTTTGTAAGGACTAAATATTATGAATAGAGAGTTTAATGATTTTTTTTTAATAACTTACAATAATTAGTAGGTTAGATTTATTTAAAAATAAGTAATAATCAGTCAACCCAAATAACTATGTTTAGTTTTTGATTTAATTTAAAAAGTTATTGCTTGTAGACGTTTTTTTAAATCAAAATTATTTCTAATTTTATTTTGTAAACATTTCCTAAACAAAATTTTGATTCGATAATTAATCGAGCTATGGTGTTTAATTAGCGATACCTTCAAATATATTCTTTAAAGAAAAAAATTAAGTAAGCAACGTAAATTACCTATTTTCTAAAACGTGCTTAGTGTAATGATTCATTCTACAATCCTTCTATAAGATAACCCCTGCTGAGACTACCTGCTGTTAGAATTGTAAATGATACCCTTAAGCCCGCTTCACAATGTGCAAATTTTTGTTTACAGAAATTGTGGTGTCCAAGTTTTAAATTTCATAAGTGTACATACTTAAACAATGTAAACAAGTTTCCGCAAAAAAGAAAGGGTTATTTTTGATCAACATATTTTTACGAAAAAAATGAGTCTTATTACGTCAAAATCCGTTCATTATTACAATTTTTTTTATTTAATACCGTTTTTACTGCACTATAAGCTAAGTAGTGCAAATTGGTTTACTTCATAAGTTTATAAAGTTTTAGATAAACTAGTGACCTCTTAGTGCTTAAGTTAATTATGTACAGATATGTTCTGCAATTCTATGGTCATTTGCTTTGCGCGAGATATAATAATAAGAACAATAAAAAGTACAGGCGGTTAAAAATTAATTTGAATTAGGAAATATGCACTTTAAAAAAACAAAATTGACGTGCCCGAGGGTTTTTGTCGTAAACGATCTGGAACTTAGATATATCCATTATTCCATACTAAACGTTCACACTTTATATAAATTTATAATAAAATAACTAAAGTGGTCAAATGGTTTACAATCAAGCCCAAAAATAAGCAAACTGCTGGGCTTCCTAGCAAACCTTTTTGTAATTTGAGCCACCCAGTGTCTTTTACCGTTTTTTAGAGTCCCATTATGAACACGGATATTCCAATAAACATTTATGAAACTTCATAAATTATTGATTATAAGTATTTTCAGTGTTTATTAATTATTTGTTGTGATTGATGGGACTTCAAGAATATTAAATGTTAGTGTTGCATTATTCACATTTACCTACATACATTGCCCCACAAGACAATGATTTAGTATACAGGAAACATTAAATTTAGAATCTAAACAATTTCTATACTAGTTTTATCCACAGAAAACACACTTTCATTGCTTCTATTGTTATGATAGTTTGCGCAGAAAAGCGCTGAATATCTTTGTTATTATTTCTATTTTTAATACAATTCAAAACTACTATTATACAAAAAGATATGTGATCTCAATTAGTCAAAGGCAAACATAAATTAGTTAAAAATCTGATTTCACGAACAAAAAGATTTATCGTCTGTCACTGCAATAAAAAATTAACGAACAAATTATCTTTTGAAAGCTATAAGTATGTACACTGCTTTAAAACATGTAGACAATTACATCTTGGGTGGTGCTCTTTTCAACTTTCAAAACGAATAAACCTTCTCTCGTAAAACTTTGGGAGTTAATTACAACTTTTAAAATACATTTTATAATATTTTCCTTTAAAAGACAATCACTAATAAAAAATAAAAATGCAGGTAGAGGTGTGCTCCAAGCCACTATCGAAATATGTCAAGTTTTAAAATAATCCGGTTTAACAAAAGAGTTCCCTTTTTTAAGTAACAAATGACCTGGTTTGTTTATGGACCATTTTACAAACATAAAGCATTTCGGTTTTTTTAAAATCTGCTGCATGACAATATCTGAGAGGTTTTAAAGGCATATTTTTGAATGTTGGGCAGATCAGCTCACAAAATAGAAGAAATAGTTAAGCTGCATCCTTTCTTATATTAAAGATTAACAATTAATTGAATAGAATAGTCCTTGTTTACACACTATAAACGCTAAATCACATACGTTATAAATTATCAAATGTCAATATATCCAACTAATCAACAAAACACACTGTACGTATTATAGTTAAATTAGTTTACAATGAAAATAATTTCTACGTCCAACAAAAATTAATTAGCTCTTCATATTTCACCTTTTTTAAAGTATGAAAAAACACAAGAAATATTAATATTAATAAAATATTGGTATCAGGAGCACAGCAATTAAATCTTCAGGATTTTTTTATACAAGTACTTGTATGATTTACTTGAAAGTAGGGTATTTAGAATGTTCACTGCCTATCTACGCAGAAACAACAGATAGAAGTTCAATCAAAACTAATACCATAAGGCCATTCAAAATGCAACTCTATGTTGTTCAAATGGGGTGCGATTTCTAATCCAAATTGTGACTATGGAAACGAACCAGAGACCGTTACACATATTGTAGAGGATTGTCAATTAACGAAGTTAAAGGAGGGTTTCCAAACATTCATAATTTAACGGATGAAGCCATATTATGGCTTACGAATCTGAAGGACATCTGAAGTTCAGTAATTTTTTGTATTCTTGTCTTGATTATGTATTTTCCATTATTCCACTAGGGTGGGTAAGGGTTGGCATGTTTAGGTTTTAGTGGTTTTCCTAAACCTTGAAGTAAATGCTTTGCCAAGATGAACCAATCCACTAATGCACACGGTTTCGTCACCACACTATACAGGTTTATACTGATCTTCTGGGGCACCATACATACCACTTTCATCACAATACAATATTTGTGTAATGTACCATACGAATAAATAAATAAATAAAACCATTCTAATACAATAACCCATAGTAATTCTGACGTAACAACTAAACTCGTTATCAAATTTATAAGTTAGCAATAAATGTATTTAAAAAATACAGAAATTCGAATTTATATCAAAACACCGAAAATTTCGATATTTACATATTTAACTAATTAAGTGTTATAAGAATTAAAATTATGGGAAAATTATACAGATACTTAAAAAACATTTTCTTAATGTGTAAGATATAAATGGTTTATATAATTCGCTTCGCTAAAATATAATTCTGTCATTCGCTAATTCGCAGAAGTTGCTTAATCTTTTTCCTAAACTACGTCATTAATGACCGATCTAATTTAATTTAAAACGAACATTGGATAAAGTTGTTTTGTAGTACGTTGAGATTAGAATTAGAAAAAGATTGGCCATTACTTAGTCAAATCAACAATGTGTGGTAACCAAAAAGTCCACTATTTTAAATAATATCATTAATATAGGCAAAAAACTCTGAAACTAAAGCTACACTCTCTACAACACTTATTTGAAAAACTGTTCTTTTTTAATCTAAAAAAGTACATTACATCTGCTTTTAGAACACGATTATTTTATTTTTAGATTTTTATGTAATCAATTTTTACAGAAATACTATACCTACAAAAAATTTGAATAATTTTACATTAATGACATTGATATTCTAAGGTTGGGTTATCTGTGTTTATTTACCTATTTTGATAGTCTTTGTCTTCACAATTGAATTTCACTGTAAACAAAATCAGTGAACAAAATATTAATTTTATTCTAACTTTCAGGATTTCCTTATTACATATATTGGTGATGTTCAATTAATATTAGAATTCTAAATATGTTTTTATAAATAAATTATGTTCAGAATTTTAATTTTCGGAGATCAACAATTAAGAAAATTTCTCAACTTATTTTTTACTACAAATAACTTTTTTTTAATTATTTTTTACTGAACTATTATTCAACAAAAATGAGAGTTTCTTAATATTATTTTTTTGGCAAGAATTCAAAAATTAACAAATTATAACATAGAATAAAATTAAAAGAACTCAATATTAGGAGATTTTGGGTCACCTAAAATCGCAGTTTCGGCGGTCATCGTTATTTCTACGGATGCCCAGTAAAAAAATGCCCAGTAAGAAAAAAAATTGTAAACCGTCATACAAAATTAAGTTAGGGTTAAAAATATAATTAAAAAGTGTAATAACTGACGGTTCTGTGAAATGCAGTCCAAAACCTCTATTGAAATTGCTCGACGATATACAGGGTGCCCATAATCTATCTCATAACATGGGTAACTTTCTTAATATGCAAAATAGGTAATCGGTTAAATTAGGAAAGTTGGGCAGAATTACAAGCAAAATGTTAAACTTTTTTCAAATTTGACATATGTCTTCAACTTTTTGAAATTTTGTGAAAAAACTGAAAACAGTCGATTTTTTTAATGTTGTCCTGTTCCACTACTACTTACTTTAGAACTGAACTAAAATGACATCTTATACATATTTTTACGTAGAATTCGATAAAATTACTCAAAATGTCATAACCCTCTTGATTTTCGAGATATAACACAAACTTACATTTTTTTAAATGGCAATCATAGTTGGCTGTGATCTTATTAAATAGCTTTTGTTTTTGCGATTTCATTGATATAAGGTTCGATATACTTTACTCTTGTATTTCTAGTTAAATGCCCAAAATTGTGTTGTTGATACCATTAAGGAACAAAATGATTTACAAGTTAGTTAAACTTGAAACAAAAATTTATATTGACAATATAATACCACAAGTAGGTACTATTAATGGTTTGTAATTATGTTCTATTTCAATAATGTACAAAAGACATAAAAGTTCATATTAAATGTTCGAAATGGCCCCTGTTAACCAATATGCACATTTGACATCTTCTAACCATCTCTATGCACTTTTTCCAAACTGCGAGGACGAATTCTTCTAATAATCAACCTAATTCTATCTTTTAATTCTTCTACATTATTGGGTTTTTTCTTTGTACACCCTGTCTTTAACGGTTCCCCACAAGAAAAAATCGAGAGGTGTGATATCAGGTGTTCTTGCCGGCCAATTAATAGGACCTGAATTACCGATCCAGCTCGGAAAACGTTCGGAAAGATATTCAGAAACAGCTCTAAAATTATGAGCAGGAGCACCATCATGTTGGAAATGAGTAAGATTTTGTACCACATTTAATGGCAGTTCATCTAACATGTCTTCCAAGTCATTTTGAAGAAATTCTAAATATCGCCTTCCATTTAAATGGTAATTGTAAAAGAACGGACCAATTATTCTGCTACCGAGGATGCCACACCACACATTTATTGAAAAATATGTTGATCTCGTCTCTCAACAGTAACATGAGGGTTGTTCTCAGACCAATAGTTATTATTATGTCTATTAAATACACCGTTATTGGTAAATTTTGCCTCGTCAGTAAATAAAATTCTGCGCAAGAAATATGAATCGTTGTCAGTTTCTCTTAAAAACCATCGAACGTAATTTAATCTTCTCTCTGAGTCGGCTGGATACAAGGTGTTGCCGATATGAAATTTATACGGCTTGAATCGATTTTGTTTTAAAAATTAAACGAGCTTTTTCTGTAGTAGTACCACACTCACTTGCAATTTCACGGGTAGATGTTTTGGTTTATAATTTACATATGCCAAAAACTCTTTCTTCGTCTTCTTGATTAAACTTTTGCTTAGCTTTTTGGTTTCATAAATGATCCGTATAGTTTTAAATTATTTTCCAGTTTGGAAAAAGTCTTTTATCTGGTTGTCTTTTCCATATATCTTTGCAAATACATTTCACTGGCTTCATTACTATTTCTGTTGCTAGCATAATAACAAAAAAGCATGTCGTTTCTTCTCTTCATGTGAATACATTGTTTATTTTGAGAATTTTATGTTTTTAAAATAAATCACCGTGAATAATACAACTTACTTATGTAAATCAAATTATTTAGTTGACGACACAGGCTTTTGTTTCAATAGGTTTTTTGTTTGAAGCATTTGTTTCCATAGCCTGCCTGTGTATTATTTTGCAGCTTAATTGTATCAATAAACTACTTTTAGCATTTACAAAAAAATGTAAGAGTAAAGTATATCGAACCTTATATCAATGAAATCGCAAAACAAAAGCTATTTAATAAGATCACAGCCAACTATGATTGCCATTTAAAAAATGTAAGTTTGTGTTATATCTCGAAAATCAAGAGGGTTATGACATTTTGAGTAATTTTATCGGAATTCTACGTAAAAATATGTATAAGATGTCATTTTTAGTTCAGTTCTAAAGTAAGTAGTAGTGGAACAGGACAACATTAAAAAATCGACTGTTTTCAGTTTTTTACAAAATTTCAAAAGTTGAAGACATATGTCAAATTTGAAAAAGTTTAACATTTGCTTGTAATTCTGCCCAACTTTCCTAATTTAACCGATTACCTATTTTGCATATTAAGAAAGTTACCCATGTTATGAGATAGATTAAGGGCACCCTGTATAGTTATAATCACAGAGTATGATATTTTTGACGTTATTTTAAGTGACCCAAAATCTCTCTATTATTTAAGTTTAATTTTCTATGGACTTACATTTAAAAAAAAAATAAACCGGGAGGTGAAGTTACCCTAACCTATTTCTCCCTCTGTCCCTCAGAAGATTAATGTCACAAACCATAGGGTTCTACAGAAGGTAGAGTTTAACAAATACCAACTTTCAAATTCACATGTTTAAATATTTCAAAAATTATGAAGGAACACATCATAACTGAAAATGTTTCTGTTCAAATTTTGTTTTTACACGTTTTCAAACATTTAAACGCACCCCAAAAATCATCTTTTTACCTTAATTTTGATTCTAGGTAAGGTTTGATTTATCACTTTTCTAATTATTAGAAGAGAGAGAGAAGTGGCATCAGAGTTTTAAAACCGATATAGTTGGAATATTAAACTCAAATTCTGTTTTGTCGCCGTTTTTGGAATAAATCAATGCCATAAAACCCACGTTATTATGGTACTGGCGGGTTCTGATTTCATTTGTCCTTCTTCGGGTTATCGCACGAGTATGTTTGTCCTCTTTCTGTCAAATCGTCAGTAGGAACATCCATGAACTTTGTTTCCATTTACGCACTTCCTTACGAAAATAATCGATATTTAGTACGACGGTGATATTTTTACAAAATTGTATAATTTTTCCTTATTAACAATGCACGACAGTTCAGGCATATGTACTACTCTGCAATGGGCAGTTCTTTCCCCAAAATTATGTATGACAAACGCACATACGGGCTGCGTAAGCTCCTTAATCTCCTGGAAGATATTGAGGTTCTGAATGGTTGTTGGCTATTTCTTGTACACGCTAACCTTCAAATAGTACCATAAGAAAAAATCCACTTGGCACTTTATTATGAAGGAACAAACGTCAAAGAGGACGAATTGTAGCCACTACAGAACCATTATTTTCATGCTATGTTCTCACAATCGCTAAACATACACCCGTTTGGACACCCTTAATATTATAAAATGCGACGAAGAGTGAAATTGCAGTCTTACTTTTCTCTATACAGAGTTTTTCGTTTGCGCATTAAGAGGGTATTTGCCCTGGTGTTTGAAATGCATAGAACAGCGGTAGCAAAATAACTATTTTCTATAGAAATAAAGAACATACAACGTCCAAACAAAAAAATCTGCTAAGAAAAATTATGATTCTACGCCCCTCGTGTAATAAATTTTTAGTTTTTCTCAAAATATGTGTTTTTGAAGAGACTAAACTTTCAAAAAATAACTTAATAACTTAATATCGTGATAATATATTCTTCAAAATATGCATTTAATTGCATTAAAACAAAATTTTGACACATGGCGGGCATGTATTGATGTTTTCGGTAATAAAATATGTATGCGGTTCAAGATTTAAAAAATTGTTGTTAAAAAAGTCTATAGTCACATATAAAATATTTTTACTTATAAATGCACGGGAGAACCATAGCCTGGCTGGGTAGGGCAAATACCCTCTTAAGGGCCAGAACTGTGTGTTGAAAAGCCACCCGATTTCTGGTATATAGTGCACTGGAGGTATAAGTAACATGATGTCGAAACTTTTTTTGTTATAATTACAAGTTTACTCTTTGGGGTTTGCTATCTACTAAATTTTGATAAACAGTTGGCGGAATTGTGCTCCATTCCTCCTGCAGGTGAACTCGACTCAAAGCTGTTCTATAGGGTTCAAGTAGAAAATTCCTCGACCTAATAACAAGAGTGTTATCGCGCTGACACATAAATGACATTATTCTAATTTTTGCCATAGTGTTAGAAACACACTATTGTGTAAAAGGTCTAAAACCAAATCAGGAGAAACTGTCACATCACTACACACGACATTCTTCCGCTGCTTCATAGTTCAGTTAACGTTATTGCAAATTTGCGTTTAGTGGTTTACTGACGGCAACAGACATTTCCATCACTGATAAAAAATTTTCGTACAAAAAACTTCAGGTTTCATCGATCTCGATTCGTTACTTTCCTGGGCCTATCAGAATGGTAGTTCGGTTGATTTTTCACTTAAGGAAGACTATAGCCCGGATTACCTCCCAAGAAATCCATTCTTCACTTATTGTGTAGTTTAAAAACTTCAACATTCACCATTTTGATGTCCATTCATCTATTGTTTCTTACTACGAAATTTCAATCTTTTTTAGATTAGAGTGGTTGTTAACAGTTTATCGTCGAAAGGTAATTCTGCGCAGTAATTTAGCATATATCATCTAATTATTAATGAGTTTACTTTAAATTCCATATATTAATTTTAGGATGCAACATGTATCCTTAAAGAAAAACTGTACGATACGAGAAAAGGCCACATCCTGTATTAGGCAACAGACAACTATTCAATTTCTGAACATGTATACACAGTAACAATTTCTTGAAATTTTGCGGAATTTAGAAGAGCTATCATTTTGAAAAAAATATAAAAAAATAGCAAACTTCTTCTTTATTTATTCAGATTTTTCAAAAGGTTTTGAGTTTTTATTAAGTACAGACATTAACAAAGGATAGAAAATTATTAATCGGTGTGTAATTGATAGTCTATGTTCGTTGGTAACGCAAATCAACTTTGTTATTTGTTAGAAACTATTGGAAATTTATTATTTAAATTATAATGTATGATAGGATCATTATATTAATATAGAAAAAAAAACAATTGTTTTTTGTCGATACGATACATTTCGTTTGCGACTCAACAGGTGAAGCGTAACTATTTTTGCAGACGTCCATATAAAATTTGCATATTAATAGCACCTCATAGCATTAGTTTCTGATGGACGATAAATTAACAATAATTACAATAATAACTATTGAAGAAAGAAAATGTAGTAAAATGTCATCTACAATAACAACAACAACAACGCACCTGTTTCTTCTCACCTGTTAAGCAACGTGACATTAAGACGTCAAATACAGCTGTAAAGATGTTAAAGTGAATAAATTTAAAGAAAACACTCAGTTGCGGCAATTAGACGAAAAAGAATTTCAAACATATAACTTAACAAGTTACTTAAGTCTTTGTGTTGGTAAAGTAATTAACTTCGCACCAACTTCAACATTAAAAGGTCAATGTTCTATAAACATACATACAAAGTGTCGATAAAAAACTTACATTAAGTCGGGCCTGAAGTGATGAATTATTGCGCAAAACGCAAGAATATCTCTCCCATGAACTTGTCATGTTATTTACAGCGACTCCTGGGTAGCCCTCCGTCATCCTGCGACACCAAAGTTCCAACCCCTTAGTTCCGCGTCGTTCCCCCATTGTACTCCTGAAAGAAAAAAATTAATAATAAATCGTTTTTAAGAGAAATCTTCTACATATTACTCAATCAATCGCACGATTACTTTCGCAAAACAATCAAGATAAAGGATCTCAATGCTGTAAATCTGCTTTCATAGTAGGTGTTACTGTAATCACTACGAAACACCTGCATTATTTAATTGTATTATATTTTTCTTCAATTTATTATTGCTCAACATCACATTAAACTCACGAATCACGTTGTTAATTTATGAAGAATAAAGAACCGGCATGCATTCAATTTTAAAACAAAAGAAGTCCCGAACTTGATACCACTAACTTACGGAGAAATAATTAAAAAGAATATTGGGAGGTCCGTTTTTGTTTATGTAAAAAGAAAAGATCCGTTTTACCATCTGTCGAATATATTAATTCACGATGCTCGTATCTGATAAAACTAATTAAATAAACGTTGCCGTGTTTGGTTCTTTTTACCTCTTGTTAAGAAGAAATACATGCAGGCACTTCCTGAGGCTGGACGCAAATAAGTTTCCTTTAGAGTATGCATTTTTCTAAACGAGTTTGGCGCATACAAACCGGAGTTTTTAAAACATTAGGCGAGGGGACTGTGAGAAGATAAGCTTTCACACAAAGGCATTTTTCTGCAGGAGTTAAAATCGAATGGTTTTGGATTGCTAACATAACATACACACGAATCACCTTTCATATACAAACAAAGTAATATAAGTCTAGGTAGAATTTTAGGTGAAGAAAATACCGTTATCCTCGTGGCAGATCCAACATAACGATCCAACCCCGTAGTGCCTTGGAAAGTAATACCGCCCAGCTGTGTTGAGGGTCGTTTCGTAGACGATGTCGATACTAATCTTTTAATGGACACCGGTCTTATCGAACGTGCCATTGACTAGAAACACTCATCGGCATAATCATATTTAATTCTGTACTATATAAAACTCGCGAACAAAGGAAAGTTGTTTCGAATCGTAGATAAATGCCTAATGAGGGCATCTAGATAAAATCAGCAGATGAGTTTGGGATTGTCCTCGATCCTTCAAACAACAATAAAACTTGATAATACAAAAAAAGGGAATCCCTTGAGCCGGACTTACAAAAACGATATACTAATTAACGCAACTCTATTACGAATCAAGAAACGAGATTATTGATACACTTTTGGGTGTGGTTTTTAATTGAATAATGCTAAAAATAGCAGAAAATGTTAATAATGGTTCGGAATAAAAAGCACTGAATAAATAGAACTTGAATCAATACTTTTCATAAGATTGATTTTGTGGAGACACCGAAAGACTTGTGTTTTAAGCAAAACACTTTTCTGAAGTAAATTTAAAAATTTTGTGAAATACATAGGAATATTGGATTGTACAAATTATCAAGTAAATTGAAAATAATTAGGTATAAATATTTTTGACAGTAGCATATTCTATTCACGAGGAGAAAATCGCATATTTTTCTGTATATGCGCGAGTGGACTATTTTCTCCCAAGGACTATTTTGATTTTTGACAAGTCTTTTTGATCAACTTGGTTATACTGATCTTCTGTGGCCATACATAACACTTACATCACACCAATACAATAATAAAAATATACCATACGAGATAAATAAATTTCAAAGTGAATTCATTAATTTCGATGAAATATGAGCATCGCAATTCTGGATATGTGATTATCAATAGTTTAATCTATACGTACACACATTTGCAGAAACATCAGAAATGTCTGTTTTACAAAAAAACGCCTTCGAACATTCACGTTGAAACGATAATATATTGAGAGTACAGGTGCCCTTTTTAAGTGAAATAATTAATTTCCATGAAATATGATCAACGCAAATCTTTGATATGTTATTATCAATAGTTTAATCTATACGTACATAAATTTGCCGAAAAATCAAAAATGAACATCTTTCAAAAAATAAATCATGTTTAGGCTTTGTGTTTCTAGTGTATCTCAAGATGGGAAATGTTGAAATGCTTCTTACTTGTATTGAAATGAAATCGAATTTTTAGGGCTGAATTCGTGGTTAACTTCACACCGGTGATAATTTGTTAACTTTATCAGTTGGTTAACTACTTACCTTAGAATGGAAACACAGTATTGATCCAATCAAATTTTCAGAAAGTCGTGTTTCCAAGATAAAATTAACAAGACCTAAGTCGCTACTCAACTGCTACTTGGCGAGTACTTGCCAGTAGCAAGTAACCCGGAGCTGTGGTCGAAAATGGTACCAACTCAAAGTATCTACGTACTCGAGAGTATTTTTGATATTTTCACTTGCGCTCTACATAATGCGAACTTTGCGATGTAGCGCATCCGTCAAGAAATCTAATCATTGTATTTGCGATTAAAAATTATATCAATTTCAATAATGGAGTGGGGCAATGACTTCCGTCTCTTTCTTTCTTTTTTGTATTATTTCTGAGCAACAGGCTCACAACTCATGGTGACAAAGCAGCTAGAACTCCATTTTGACAACTATTCGTCTTCCAACTTGCACTTCCCGACAAACTTTTACTTGTAATCTACTATCGTTCTGAACATCAACAGCAATTCAATGGCGACATAAACCACCTCCTGATTCATTGTATTTTTAAAAGTGTGTAAACTAGAGGAGCCTTGAACTAGTAAAAATGTAAATCCTATCGAACCATGTTTGCCCCTTCATCACTGAAAAGCAATGGTTACGTCCCTGTCGCTAAGACCGCAGTACGTTATTTTTAAAGTTTCTTTAATATGTGTACACGATGAATTTACTATAGCGCTCCCCAATTAGATCCTACCAAGAAGCTATGAATCATCATATCAACAAAACATACAATGCACTATGTAAAGTCAGCTCATTCAGAAGTTACACGCAGGTAGATTAATTAATTTGCATAATATCGTGATATTAGAAAGATTTTACGCCACTTAATTTAGTAACGCTACACGTTATCTCTTACACTGCGGCTGTACAGTAAAGTCCGTAAAATGTAAGATTCGTATTTTCGGATTAGCGCTTCATTCAACTGCCACAGGTAGAAAGTATATCTATTTCGTTTCCTCCTACAGCGTATGATGTAGGCAGAAAAAGTAGAATGTTTTTAACGCGACGGGTGGTGAACTAACACCTTCACTACACGTAACGAGATATCGTACATTTAAACATTTGGTTAGAAAGAGACAACAAAACGAATGGTATGTTGCAGTTTAACCAGTAAATACTCACATACATTCGCTTTAAAGCGGTATTGAAAATGTTTCTTTAGCGTAAAGTGCATAACTTGTAATTCTAAATATATTTATGTTAATCATTTGAAACAATGCTTTAATGACCTTTTTCTAAAAACAAATTAGATAATGACGTTACCGTAATTATTTCTTTTAATGAGTTACATATTTTTAAATACAGTAATGACATTAACCTTCATTTATCTTGGCAGAAAGTATAAATTCAACTAATGAAGTGAATTATTGTGTAGTTTTCTTCGTGCTTTCTCTTTTAAAACGTCGAAAGATGCCTGGCAAATGCTTAAATGAACGGTGCCGCGAATTAGTTCTTAACGTACATGAATATTTCTGCAGAGAAAAAGATAACAGTGGCTCTTTTATGTAGTGTTATGGCAGTGCAGCGAAGAACATGTGATGCTTTAAAAATATCAGTTGACACATTAAAAAGATCATTAGCTAGTGAAAAACTAACACTCCATTGCCTAAAAGGAACAAGAGATGTCGGAAAAATATAAAACTACTGATATACCAGAAGGATTAAAACATACAATAAGGGATGTACTGTATGACATGTACGCAAAAAAGAAAACATGTCACGTTAGGATGCGCTTAAACATACGTTACATGTTAAAGGCTTGTTAGAAGCATCTAGACCGACCATAAGTAAGATTTTGAGTGATATTGGTTTTAAGTATAAGAAAGACTGTAATCGGAGAACGCTGTGCGAAAAGAACAGTGTTGTATTTGCGCGTGTTAAATTTCTAAAACAATATATACAGAACATGAATGCAGAATCACCTTTATCTGTTGTGTTTCTGGATGAAACGTGGATATTTTCCAGAGGATCACCTAAAAGATCTTGGCAAGATGATACTCCAAATACTGTTAAAAATGCCCAATATTCTTCCAACTGGGAAAAGGTATATTATTTTGCACGCTGGAAATTCTGATGGTTTTATAGAAGGTGCAAGTTTAGTATTTGTTGCAAAATCTAAAACATCAGACTACCACGATAATATGGACTCTACGGTTTTTGGAAAAATGGTTAACAGAACAGTTATTACCAAAGCTATGCAATCCGTCTTTGATAATTATGGACAACGCGTCTTATCATTCCCGTCTTATGGAACGAATGCCGTCGACTGCTTGGAAAAACAAGAAATACAGGAGTGGTTGAAAAATAACAAATATATCTTTTTCCGAAAAGATTTAAAGATAAATCTTTTGAATCTTGCAAAGAAACATGCAATAGAAAAACGCTACGTAGTGGACAACATTATTCAAGAACATGGTCACTTTATTCTTCGACTACCACCCTACCATTGTCAATTTAATGCAATTGAACACATTTGGGGATCTGCAAGTCCTATTACGACAAACACATCGGTAGAGATGGATATTCGGATGCTAGTGTGTTACACATGTGGGAAGAATCTCTGCAACAGTGTGATAGTGCAGTGTGGAAAAAACAATTTTACATACTGAAAAAGTTATAGTACAGGGGTGGTCACGAGAGCAATTATTAGATGTCGAGGTAACACCATTAATCATTTCTGTTCGAAGTAGTGATTCGGAAGATGATTTATATGCAGATACAGAGGACATGGTTTAAAACATATTTGTTTTTTTTAATTTGTACCTATTTATCAATGCTTTGTGTAATTTTTGTAAATATTTATTTCTATAATTATGTACGATATGTTGTACTACTGTTGTTTAGTGGTTGATTAAAATATTTTACTACTTAAACTTTTATTTGGATTAACACAAAATCATAAATATGAGATTGAACAGTTTGAATGTTTGGAAAACGTAACTTTGGTTTTTTTATTAACTTTCTATTAGTAAGCATGTACTTACTTAATAATAAGTAAACAATAATTCACTTCATTAGTTGAATTTATACTTTCTGCCAAGATAAATGAAGGTTAATGTCATTACTGTATTTAAAAATATGTGTAACTCATTAAAAGAAATAATTACGGTAACGTCATTATCTAATTTGTTTTTAGAAAAAGGTCATTAAAGCATTGTTTCAAATGATTAACATAAATATATTTAGAATTACAAGTTATGCACTTTACGCTAGAAACATTTTCAATACCGCTTTAAAGCGAATTTATGTGAGTATTTACTGGTTAAACTGCAACATACCATTCGTTTTGTTGTCTCTTTCTAACCAAATGTTTAAATGTACGATATCTCGTTACGTGTAGTGAAGGTGTTAGTTCACCACCCGTCGCGTTAAAAACATTCTACTTTTTTCTGCCTACATCATACGCTGTAGGAGGAAACGAAATAGATATACTTTCTACCTGTGGCAGTTGAATGAAGCGCTAATCCGAAAATACGAATCTTACATTTTACGGACTTTAGCATAAGATTAACGGAAAACAATCGTATCGAAATCGCAGAATCCTATTCCCTTATAACGGTGACATAAAGGTCATGGCTTATTAGCGTAACGTCAATGTCACCGTCATAAGGGAATATGTTATCGGTTATTAATGTTTTCGTTAATCTTATGTTACTACGCAGCCGCAATATAAACGTAAAATCTCTCTATCATTGTTTCCTGGTAATTTTATGTTGATGAAAAGTGGTTACGAGAAAGAGATCTTTTAGTAAAGAAGGTACAAAAAAAAAAACAAAATGACAGAAGATAAAAAATCATGGTGGAGGATTATTATGAATAAACTACAATATAAGTAGAAGAAAAAATTCGATCCGACAAACGAAAGTATGCACAAACAAGCTGAGTATACAAAGAGACACGAGAAAAATGCCAGAAAATGAAGATAGAAAAGTGGAATACGAATTAGGAAAGAAAAACATCAAAATTTTTGAAATCCCAGAAAACTTAGAAGATTTAGTAACCCTAAAAAGAAAAAGTTATGATATATTAAAAAAGAAACAGTAGATACAAATATAAAAGAAATCGACTTAGTCAGTAGAATTGGAGAACGAAAGGAAAACGTAAACAGACCAACAACTCTGAAACAATGGAAAATAATGAGAAACACAAAGAAACTGACAAGAACAAATTTAGGAATATCTGAAGGATAAGAAGACAAGAGAAACGAAGAAGAAACTACTACAGTGAAACCTCCAATAGCGGACACCTCCCTTACGAGGACACCTCTCTTAAAAGGACAGTTTTAAGGTCCAAAGTGGTTTCCTATGAAACTTCCATGTATTTAAACCTCTATTATGCGGACACCTCTATAAGGCGGACATGGACAACATAATTGTCACCAATATAGAATAATGTAATGAATTTAACTCTCTTAAACGGACACCTAGTATTAAATATTTACGTATAAAAAATTAACTTACTGGTTTTTCATTTTTTTACCGGCTGTTAAACTAAAAATGCACCTGCTTTAGTTAAGTATTAAATGCGCAAGTACAGAAGTGGGAGTATTGGCGAGTTTGACCGTTAAAAAATTTAGTATTGGTTCATAAAACAATTAACTATTCGAGAAAAAGTGGAAATTATAGATTTTGCTGAAAAGAATTCTTCAAGTGTACGGAATCTTGCATTAACGTTTAAAATAGGCAAGACACAAGCTGGGAATATCTTAAAAAACAAACTAGAAATTAGAAGATTGCACAACTTAAATGGTTGCAGTTCACAACAAAAAGAAAGTTTATTAAAACTGAAGGTACGTTTGAATGAATCGTGTATCTAAACATGTATGAGCTAATCATTTTGTAATTTTAGGAGTCGCCGTGGACAAAATAGTGTATGATTGGTTTTGCAAAGCTCGGAATAAAAATCTTCCAATTTTTGGTCCAATTATTAAAGAAAAGGCCATAGAAGTAGGAAGACAATTAAATATTCAATTAAAAGCTTCTAATGGTTGGTTAGAAAAATTTTGCAAACGGCATAACATAACTTTCAAAAGTATTTCGGGAGAAGCAGGCAATGTAAACATTCATGAGGTAGAAGAATGGAAAAATAAATTGTTTACGATAATCAATGGTTATTCGTTTCGCGATATATATAATGCAGATGAGACTGGTCTTTTCTATCGTGCATTACCTAACAAAACATACGCCTTAAAGAGTGAGAAATGCACCGGAGGAAGAGCTTCTAGGAACGACTAACAATTTTGCTTTGCGCTAATATGGCTGGAGAAAAAGAAAATTCAGTTATAATTGGCAAACATAAAATCCTCGATGCTTTAAAGGATCTCACGTCGACAAACTGCCAATGGACTGGTATTCTAATAAGAAAGCCTTGATGACTCGTAAAATAATGACCGACTGGTTGGAAAGATTTGATAGGAAAATGAAAAAAGAAAATCGTAAAATACTTCTGTTTCTGGACAATGCCACTTCATCCAACAATTCAGTTGGATAATATTAAAATAATCTTTTTACCACCAAACACGACAGCACTGTGTCAACCCTTAGATCAAGGAATAATTAAAATTTTAAAGTTAAGTATAGGAGTCTTTTAATGCGAAGATTGTTGTCGAACATGAATGATTCTAATACTCTGGAACAATTAGAGAAGAACATAACGATTGTTAATGCCATAATTTGGACAATAACAGCTTGGAAAAATGTAGACCTAGAAACCATCAAGAATTGTTTTTTTAAAGCTGGATTTGGTGTACGAATATTATGTACGGAAGATCAGTTTGACTCAGACGACGATCTACCATTATCTTCATTTTGTGATTTGGGAAATGATGTACCATTCTCTGAATATACAAACATCGATTGCAATTTAGAGACTGAATCAAGTGAGTTAAACGTAGTGGAGTGCATACGTCAAGCTTATGAAATTCTAAAGGACATTGAAAAATATTTTGTTCAAGAAAATGATTTGGTTGGTACAGAAAAACAAGCAGTTTAATGGCACATTTGGAATGTCAGATTTTGAAAAGCAAACGGTGTAAACAAACTAAAATTAATGATTATTTTAATAAAATGTAGGAAGTAAGTAAAACCAACATACAATATTTCAAATAAAAATATAGTTGTGTCTACATTTAAAATTGACCCTTACCCTCCCTTAGATGGACACCTCTAATAGGCGGACAGTTAAACGGTCACGATTGATGTCCGCCTAAGAGATGTTTCACTGTACCATACATGATGGATACAAGGAGAAAATGACTAAAACGGTAAAAAATAAGTAAATAATAAATGGAGAAGAGTGGAAAACACAAAAATTAACAAGAGAAGAAGAGGAAACAGAGGAAGAGACAGTAAAGAAGTAAGCAGATGAACAAAGAAAAAAGTAGATCGCTAGAGAAAGAAATTACCGAAGAAATTAGTTACTCAAGGCGTAGTAACAAAAAAGAAAAACTGGGAACAAACAATACTAGCACCCTTCCAAGAAAACACCAAGAACAATAAAAGAAGATTTAAACAAAACATTATGGAACAGCAATTCCAAAAAAAACTAAAAGAAAATGAAAACCAGAATAACAACGACGAAGACAGCAAAACAAGGAAAAAGTAAAGAAAATAATACAATCAAAGGGAAACGGCAAGAAATGAACGACAATAAAATACAAATACTGGGACCGTGCGAAACAAAGTGGAAAGGAATTAAAAATTAACTAACAAAAGTAATTTACTATACCGGAGTCAATATAAAAAAGAGAGCAAAATGACAGGTAGGAGGAACTAAACAAACGAATAATAAAACGGAAAGCAGTCTATTCAAGAATAATACAAGTCACAATAAAAATCCAACAAGATATAAACATTATACGGACCAATAGAAGGTTCACCAAAAGTGGAAGTGGAAGAACTTCACAACGATCTACAAGAAACATTGGACGAAGCAAGAGAGATAACAGAAATAATAATGCGCGATTGGAATACGACAGTAGAAATGGGGAGAAAATGAACAAGTTATGTTAGAGAACTGACCTACTGACACATTGTAAGAACAAGAAAGAGAAGATAAGATTTATCGCAGAAGAAGGTAATACGAAAAGCTTGATAAATTACTAAGTGTTGACTCAAACTTTAAGAGAGAAACATGAAAAGAAGCGAAAATAGAAACAGAACAGATATTAAACATCTGGGTAAAAGAAACATAACAAATGAAAAATGAAGCAAATAATAATAAAACAAAATGGATAATAAAAAATTTAAAAAACAGGTAGAAAACATGAACAAAGAAATAGAAAGCAAAAACACAAATCTAGAAATAGTATCAATATTCAATTATCTATGCACAATACTAAGAAGCGATGGGAAAATAGATCTAGATATAATAAATCGATTTAACAAAACAACAAAGATATACATACCAAAACGAAAAAAAAATACACATCATATTAACATTTCCAACAATACGTGAAGTGGAAAATTGGACATGGATAAAACACGAAAGTAAAACAAACAATGGAAATGTAATAATAAAGAAAAAATAGAACAAACACCAATATTAAAAGAAACAGCTGTTATGGTAGACATATAAAATGTTCGACTGACGAAACAAATAATGAAAGGAGGAAACTAAGGAAAAGGAAGAGAGAACGAACAAGAAGAAAATAAGAAATATGGAAAAAATAAAGGAAAACGAAGGAAGAGAGATGAAAATATTGGCAAAAGATAAGAAAACATGAATTAGGTACATGGATTACAGAATAACGTGACTCACAATCCGGCACCTGAAAAAATGAGGAAAAGAAGAAGTTTAGTACAATAAACCTTCAAAATTTTGTTTTATTTATACAGTGATGTAATGTTTTTAATAGTGGTAATATGTACATTTGAATTAAAAACTTAAAACGATGCATGGGAAGCGTAGAAAGTATTAATTATTGTAAATTGACAAAAAACAAAAAGAAAACTCAAAATTCATCACGATAATTAATATTAATATGTGTATAAAAAGGATGTAGAGTAATTTTTTTGCGGCCGTTCTGATTGTTGATGACCAAGGCTTTAGCCGAGGACATCAGCATAACAGAAAAAGCCGAAAAAAACCTTTAGAGTCGCAGTGAACACAATCTCTTTCTGTGTGCTCACTCTCTTTTTGTAGAAATAAATTATTAAATTATAAAATAATAAATATAAATTGAACTCAGTTATGTTATGTTAATCTCAATTTGTCACTTTTCGAAAGATTATGCCGATCGCTATTGTGATTTTAACAGATACTAACAAAGTTTACTTTTTTTTGACAGATGAGTACAAAAAAAGAGCTACTTTACGCGCGCAAACGAGTAGGTAACTTGTTCGTTTTTAAGATGACCGCCTAAAAAGATATTTCGATAAATATCTTACGACAATTTTCAGCCTAAAATATCTACCGTACGGACGTATCTCAAATGTCTGATAATACCAACTTCTTATTTCGCTCACGTTTTCTGTTGGAAATTGTAATAAATTAAAAACTTTTTGTCGCCAGTCTTGTATTCGTATAGAATGCAAAATAGAAATAAGCATAATTTTATATTCTGTTTTGAGAAATAGTTAAAGTAAAACTAACATTTTTAATTGAGTGAAACTTCCTTTTTTCGATAAATAACCAGAATAATAATAAAAAATAAATCGAGATGATGTTAACGAAGAAGTTTTATTCGCCGACGCACAAGCAAAAAACGTACCCGTTAGTTTTTGAAATAAATATTCCATTTAGTACAAGACATTTTGGCAACATTTTAAAGTGTCCCACACGTCCAATGTTAACGTTGAACGAGTTTCCTAGTAGAGAAATAAGTTGACAAATGAAAGAGACTAACCGTTATTTTTTAATTAGGTCTTTGCCAATATCCACATGCACTAATCATCAAGACCGTTTGATTTTTAATTTTGACATAAATCCCTCAGACGAAAAACCAACCAAATTTCGAGTACAGGCAATAAAAATTGAAAAACATGGAAAATTTGTTTATTTATTCTATAAAAGTAAAAAAATAAAATAAACCAAGTATAAAAAAAAAACGGCAAAACAAAACACGTAATACATAAACAATAAAGATAGAACAAGATCCATAAGCGACAACAATTAAGTTCAGCCATTATTCAACATTTGACTAGCGGCAAAACAGTTTTTTTAAATAAAAAACGCATTTAGAATTAGAAATACAAATAAAACTGTGATTGTGTACGTGTATCGGTGTAATTATTCCACTTGGAATGAGCTTTCAACGTTATAAGAATGGTTATGATACGGTAAAATGTTTTGTCAGAGCACAATCATCTTCCGCATTGTTGTTATACAAAAATTAACAATAACGACATGCATCCACTGTACTATTTTTTTTAAACAATAGCAATTAAACTAGATTCTTTTTACTGTATTTCACAAAAATAATTAGTTAATTACATGATAGTGTCATTATATCAATTTTGTCACGTTTTGTGAACTAAAAAGGACGAAAACTCTACTTCAATTAAATTCGATGGCGTTTTTAACAAAATGTTCTATTTTTTTTTAATATGTGGAGACTGTATCAGCTAAAACCAACACTGACATGAGCACAAAAGAAAAAATTTGAAAATTAATAATAATATAATAACAAATTTGCCTTAAATAGTTACACAATCAAATATGAATTAGGAATTGATAGGGTCAAGCCGACAACGAGAAAATCAAAAATAAAAAAAAAGTTAGTTCTTGAAACTAGATTATTTCGAGAAATAAGAATGCTAAAGTGATAATTATGTACATCAATGAATATAAGTACAATCAATTACGACTTAAAGATATGAAAAGGTATTAAAAAATTGACGATGGCGTCACAGTATGAACACAAAAACTCTCGAGATGCAACAATATCATTGGAATTAGTTTCAGAGTTTTAGTAATACTGTAAACAACACAAAGCGACAAAACAATTAGTCATTTGAATAAATATTTCTTCCACCATGATAGCTAAGAACTTTCAAAACTTATATCTTGAAATTACCTCAAAGTAATTCTACACAAAAAAATCAATCAGCAAATAGAATCCAAGTGCTACAGTAAAATTCAATTGAAATATCTACTAACACATCCGAAAGTATTGGCAAATTAGAATTACCTTGTGAAAAGGTTTTCTAAACTCAGAATCAGAACCAATATGGTTCGTTGAAAGTCAAAACCGTTTGGTTTTTTATTCAATTATAAAATTCCAACATCGATAATGAAAAAACTTTCAATTATAGTCCAGTTTAATTAAACTGACGCATGACTCATCTATTTACAGTGTAAGATCAATCCATAGTAATCGTATTTCTAATCCGTAGAGCACTTCGTTTAATGGATGAGCTGATAATTTTAGAGCGGATTTTAAATAATTGGAATAAATATGGTATGGTTTATATTCAGTTTTATTTGTTATTCAATTCACTTACAACTACGAAGGTATAAAACCCAATTAAGCGTATATGTATAGAATGGTATACATAGATAGTGAGACTTAGAAAACACACAAGGTAAGAAAAATATCTAAGCAAATTTTTCTAAGGATGACAGTCAGAGATAATATTAGAAATCTAACGATACCTATGTCAATGTCAAGATTAAATTCAAAATACGACACACGTTCTCGACTGGACCCATGTTATTAATGTAAACAACGTTTACTTTCTTTTTTTACTAAAACAGAGTGGTTTATTTAGATTGGTAGAGAAAATATTCCAAGAAACCACCATCATACACGTATGGAGTTTAATCGAAGTATTGTTACAAGATCATTTTTTTATGCGGTTATCCTTTGTCGACGCGATTGAAGAATTTCATAAATAGGTAAAGAAAAATAGCAAGATGCTTCGATAGAACAAAGTATTAAATATCTCATCTGCGCAGAATTTAAAAGTATTGTATTCTGCGCAGATAACATTTAGATGCGGGTATGTTTTCCTTCTGTGCCATAATTTCTCCTTAGACCGAAATACTACTGATTATTAATTTTATTACGCTAGAAATAAATAAAAACGAAATTTAAAATTTTAGGTATAAAAATCATAATTTTGATTTAAAACACGCTGTCTACCTAAATTTTATTCAAGTGTGAAGGATGACTCTGTTATATCCCACGGTTTTATATATAAAATTTATTTTACATAAGCAATACGTAACTGAACGAAGCACACTGA
>JALBCR010001372.1:0-154483 GCA_030710515.1 Abscondita cerata | reverse complement strand
GATTCAAGGAACTTAAGTTTGCCCTGTTAAAATAGACGTTATGGACGTATTCTTTCAACCTGATCTAATTGATCCGATCGATTTGAACTGAACTTTTCACTGCTTTCACTTTCACTTGCACCACATGCACGTTCTTTCTTTCTTTATCCCCACTCTGTCCCTAAGCGATTCGAATGAAAACCAACTGAACGTCATTTTTCGGCGGATTTGTTTGTTCTTTCAAACCAAGTTAGCGAACTGATCTGAACTAAAAGTTCAAGTGAACAGATCTGAACAGATTCAGCTTGAAAGAATACAACTTATATGCGACTGTAATAATCGTATGTTGACAATTGGTTAATATTTTCACATGTGATTTACCATTTTTACGTTTTGTTTTAATTGTTGGTTTAATATCAATTGTTTACGTAACTGCATTTCATTGTATTTCTGTTTTCAAGAATTCAAACAATAGTACATATTAGGCTTTTAATAACTACATAATTCAGAGAAATGAAACACTCCTATATCTACGAAATTAAATAAAATAAGCGACATCTGATTAAATGTACTGTAATTACATATTATGGGTAATACAGAAACCTGTATAAAAGATCATACTAACGTCGACATATTTTTATGAAAATTAATTCAGGCAGATAATCAAAATGAGTCATACTCAACCTATATGATTTTAACTATATATGTCTCGCAGTATTAAACTAGTATTTTTTTAAAGAAGTCTTTACATTTTTACAATATTGTTAACTTTTGTCAGCTGTTTCGTCATTTTGAGACTCTTCAAGAGTGGAAGAAACCAAATATTTAAAAAAATGTTTGCACAACACTTCTTTTCCTAAATTTTTAATAAAGTTTCCAAGATGTTTCCCCAGTTTCACTATTGCCCTAACATTTCCAGATGGCTTTCTAGGTGCCTAACAACCCTGACGATTATTGATACCAAAACAATTATGAAAGACACTTTGTTGTAAATAATAGTATCTATAATTTTTTCGTTGAACTATTTTTTCCACTTTTTCGTGTTTAATTATCTCAAAGATTACTTGTATGAGTGATCTACGAATTTGGTATTTTTGGTATTGATTAGGTAACGAATGTGGTAAAAAAATGAATAGAAATGGGTTCAATCTAAGTTCTAAGTTCGCATATGTGAAAGGCATAAATTTTGACATTAAAATGGTGACTGGGAAAAAAATATGCCGGGAGAGAAACGACACCAAATCGGCCGGGGTGAAACAATCCCATCCCTCTCCCACAATAACTTCTAACATTGTTTTACAATGAAATGAGTATAAATCGAAAATTTACTCCATCACCATGCAAAAACAAAAAATGTTAAATTATGTCCATTTTTGTTCTTTGCGAATAGATGGCACTTTTACGGATAAAACAAGGTATTGATGAAGAGTAGGTGGCCAAAATACTAAGAAAAATGTAGTGGTATTAAATTACATTTTGGCTGTAAATCAGTAATTTCCAATAAACGCCTAAAATTTGAAATATTTGATAAGCAAAAATGAAGGTTGCGAAAATGACTATTTATTTGTTGTTGTTTTATGTTAGATGTTTATTAAATAATTCAAATTAATTGTTTATTGTTGCCATTGCATTCAGAATGAGTTCTAGAGTCCCAAAATGTGTAAATTGAGGGAGTGTTACATTTAAAAAAAGACGTGAAACAACGATTCAATTTTCATCAACTAAAAAATAAAGAGTGATGCATCATCAATGCAACGGTGAAATTTTAATTGACGAGACCGGCGAGACGTGCCAAGTTTTTAATAAAACGCGGAGATGTTATCTTGGTTTCTATTGCTGTCAATAATACGTCTTACCAATAAAAATTTCATAACAAGTTACATCGATTCTTGAATATTTTTAGTTGATGGAAATTAAATTATTCTTATTCAAATATCGTATAACATGTTAAAGAATAAATTAAAGTTATAAGTATAATTTAAATTTGAATTATATTTTGAAATAACTGTATTAATTTTACTCCACATCTTTTAATTAAGAAGATGGGAAATTATTCAACGGTTTCCAAAGTACCGAGTTTAGTTGGTATCAGGTAGCCCTGAGAGGGAGAAAAATTGTTGGAAATTTTATTAAGGTGCGTATCCATCAAGAAACTTATTGTGAACGTACACGACAGCCCACAATCAGTTTGGTATGAGAACGGGTGAATGTTGCGTGGTGAGAGATTTTGATATTCGCCAATGTGTTCCACAATAAATTATTTGAGTAGAAATATGTGATGAAGTTGACCAAATTCTCGCTTTCGCTTCCTATGTGCTTATACATATTGCGGTGATTGCAATTCGGTGTTTAATAAAATATATTCTATATTGTATGTGCATATTGTTAAATTGCAGTCTGGCCGAACCCAGGAATTCTTCGGGCCCTCTATCTATCTGATTTTCTTCACGCTGTCTTAAAGGGAGCTCAGCGACTGCTGGGGACTGAGGGCCTATTTCATTTCTTTGTCTTCATCATAAATTCACTGGAGATGGACCGACGACATGAAAAGAGTGGCTAACTTCAACTGGATACAAACAGCATAAAATAGGCAACAGTGGCATTCATTAGGAGAGACCTACATCCAGAATGGATTGATATAGGGATGATGATTTCTATATTAAGCATGAGAACTTTATACTATGTTTATTATTATTACTAAAGTTATGTATTTTTAAATCGAACAACCCATTTTTTATTACAAATTTTGATTCCTTGGGACATTCTAATGTGACTTTATGCATTATACATAGTGTCGAAAATGGAGGGTTTCGCATTATTGTAGTTTTCCGGAAAAATTGACGTATCGAAGAAATTAAATAACTCAGTTATCCTGGAATTTATCCAACTGCGATTTCGTAGCTTTAATATGAATTACATGTCCTAAATAAAGCTAGTTGTTCACCTTTCTAACCTTGCTAAGTTTTGAGTAATCAATTATTTAAATTGAACTCCCTAAATTCATGGATAACTTGATTTTTCAAATGGCACCACCTCAATTTTTATGTGCCATTGAACGTGAATTTCATAAGCATTCTAATGATAAGATTGTAGGTATCTAACTTACGGATTTTTGAGTAAGAGTTAAATACCTACAATTCTACGTTCAACGGCACATAAAAAATTACGTGGTGCCATTTCAAAAAATCAAGTTATCCATGAATTTAGTGAGTTCAATTTAAATAACTGATTACACAAAACCTAGCGTGGTTGGAAAGGTGAACAACTAGCTGTAGTAGTAGCATATGTAATGCATATTAAAGCTACGAAATCGCAGTTGATAAATTCCAGGATAACTAAGTTATTTAATTTTTTCGAAAAGTCAATTTTCCGGGAAAAGTGATATAATGCGAAAACCCTCCATTTTAGACACTATGTATAATGCATAAAGTCGCATTAGAATTTCCCAAAGAATCCAAATTTGCAATAAAAATAGGTGGTTCCATTATGGAGTAATAAATTCACAATCACAAATAGTAAATACAAAATACCACGAACGGTGCAGTTGATGTCTTCAAAATAATGGAAGGTATTGATGAATAAACAGAGATAAGTTCTAATCAAAGGGCAAAAGACTAAGCAGATGTACAGCTTGTTTAATAACTTTTTGTATAATTAATATTCTTGATATTCAGCAAAAGCCTCATGAAAGCAGCCACTAAACAGATATTTTTCAGCCGCTTTTGAGTTCTAAAAACTCACTAAATGGTTATTTGTGTATCACGGTTGTAAAGTCGTTTTTTTTCGTCCATTCTGATTGTTGAACATAACAGAAAAGGGCGAAAACAAACTTTTATCTTCAAGCGGTTGAAAATGTTCACTTTGTGTATCCCAATAGAAACCGTTGAAGTAACTGTTTTTTTCTAGTCGTAGTTAAAATACTTCCAAATCCTATGAGTTGAAATATCTATGGTCGGCTCTGACCAAGTCAAAATATACGCTCATTGAAAGCATTTATAGAATTTAAAAATCACGATTTGTCTATCAGTATTTACAATTTATTATTTAATAATTCAATCTAATAAAAATAAGTACCTACGTTTTGTCAATATAAATTAAGTCAAAATCATGTAACAGGGGAGTATGATGAAATCAAGCAATATCTAGGGTTAACGAAATTAGGAGTATAGGAGAGATTTCAATGATATTTTATTTTTATACAACATAGTTTCTAATAATATTGAATGTTCTCACTTACTGTAAGTAAAATAAATTTCAATGTTCCTAAATATAACAGATGTAATGTGTGAAGTCTTTCAACATTGAAAATAAGAAGAATAATTATGGTTACCACTCTCAGTTATGCCGTATTCCTAGAAAGTATAATAAATTGCCCAGCATTGATTATGAGATATTTCTCGCCCCTCCTCCAAAAAATTTGTACTTAGATTAACTTTCCGTAAATCATTTTCATTGTTATGTCCATTTAAAAAATTGATATTGAATGATCTATTAATTAACTTGTAAATTCTGAACACCCTGTAAATAGATGTTTAATATTTAATCATGGAATACATTCAGCTAATATCCAATTATTTAGATGGAAGAGTAACTTTGTTATGATTTGTTGTATTAGAAGATATTAAATTTTTTTTAATACCCCATATTTTAAATAAAGTCGACGTAACTCAGAACAATGTGTTTAGGTATAGAGATCCTTTATGAAAGTATACCTTATTTTTTACGGGCAATGAAAAAACGCAATAAAATACAAGGAGTTTCATAAATAAAAATATAACTTTGATGCGCTACACTTTTTGGGACATACTGTATATTTCAAAATAATTTTAAAATCTAAAATTTATCAACCTGCAAGCTACTAAAATCACAAAACTTGCAAAACTTTTACTGTTGCGCTAAAAATCAGAGTAGAAGTTCTATTTGTGGTTCGCCCTGTCAATCCTCTGGGCTCACCACAAAAGACTTACTTCTACTCTTATTACAGTTATTACAACAGAGAAACACATGTGCTTCAAGTTATTTTGAGTGTTCGTTGCCAAGCAACCTTGACAAAAAAATCGTTTAATAATGCAAGTTGCATCTAAATTACATTGTACTTTTACACACGATTTAATGTTTTTACGCACTAATTACTTAAAAGTAAGATTTCACACGCAATTTTTTTAGTAATTAATATGCTGATTATAGGTTAGACGTAGATAAAATATATTTTTGCATTGAATCTTAATCAAAAGCAACACCTGTAAAACTTATCAAATAAAAATCACCTGTATATATAAATATGTTTAAATCGGTTCAAAGAGATATTCAGACGTAAATATTCAAATACTTCATCTACATGTAATTATTCATAAATTCACGTTAACATAATCAAATACGTTACTTTTGGTACATTTGTCCATTATTTTTTTGAGATTATTTATTTTATTCGGAAGATTTTGTCAATGCAAGATGCAACTTGTTATTCCCGTGGTAGTTGTTGTTCAGTTCAGATTGTATTTGCACACATGTAAGTTCGTTTTCTTGAATGGACGTCTTAATTGAGGTATGTTTAAATAATTATTTCAAATCGTTCTTATTGTTAACTTGTATTCAATTTGGTAATGATATTGCAGTTGTAAATCCTACTAATTGTAAATAATAAATTAATACAGTTTATGAAGAATAAATCAATTAAATTTTCTAATGAAACGTGTATGAATACAAACTTTTAATCGTAATCCATTATAGAATGTTATCATTAAGGTAATTAGAGGAAAAGTAAATATTGTTGAAATGAGCATATTATGTTAAAATAGATACTTGTCAAAATAAATAATCGGGAAAAGCATTAATTTATTTCAACATTTATTTCTTAAAATCATCAAATTAAATTTTAGAGAATTAAAAAAAAGACAAATAAATAATTTCATTTACAAAAAAGATGAACGTTACTTTACTTTCACCATTTTTCTATACCGTTTGTCCTGGGTAATCTGAAGCATTATGTTTAACATGGGGAATTTGTAGAGTCACAATTTCTATTTTAAAAAAAAAATTTAGAAGGCAGTCCCCTTCATTTTCGAAAATTATTAAATTCTAAAAAGTGATCTTTAAAGTAAAAAATTAGAACAACTGTAAATAGACTACACCGTGCATGTCACTTCGCGATATAAATGATTAATAATTTTTTTAAAATGAGGGGACTACCTTCTAGATTTTGCCTTATCTTATTAAGAAATGTGTGTAGTCACGATGGTGGTAAAAAAAGTTTTCTAAGAAGTGATCTTTAAAGTGAAAAATTAGAAAAACTGTAATTAGACTAGAGCATAATGAGGCTCCTCATGAAATCAATGATTATTTTTTTTATTTAAATAAACTTTTTCTTTTATATTTAAACGTATTTAATAATGCTTATTTACTTCAATAACAATTATTGAAATTATATCGGTCCGGTGTTAAAGTTTGCAAAATCTATTGCTGAAAGTTATTGTTAACTTCTCCCCGGTTAGAAAAACACAAAAAACAATATTGATGTATTTTTGGTTGCTTTAAAGAGGGTCATTTAATATGTCACGTAATTCAAATTCAACTCAACAAGTAGTCGGTCAATTTAGCCCAATTTTTAGTATGAAATACTCTTTAGTATGAGTAATATCAAATGCCTTAAACTCTTGACAAAAATACACTACCATGCTAAAATCGGTTTTAAAAATATGTTGTTATCTATTCATTCAATAGAAAGAGACCGGCGTTACAATAGAGGACAAAGATAATGATTAAAATTGACGAAAACATACGAAGTCGCAGTAAGGTGCAAATGGATAAATATACTGCAAGAAATTAATAAAAGTAACTCATAAGCAAATAACTCTAAAAAAAAAAAAAAAATAAAAAAACCTCCATAAAAACTCCCCCAACTAAAAAAACAATAAACCAAAAAAAAAAAAAAAAAAAAAAAAAAAAAAAAAAAAAAATAAAACACAAAAAAAAAACATCACAAAAAAACAAAATCACAAAAAAAAAAAAAAAAAAAAAAAAAAAAAAAAAAAAAACCTCAAATCCAAAAAAAAAAATAAAAACCCCCCTCTTAAAAACATACCGGGCCCCTCTCCCCCCCCCCTCCTCAAAAAAATTTTCCCCCCCCCCCCCCTCCCAAACAAAACAAAAAAAAAAAAACAAATTTAAAAAAATTTCCCTTCAATCAAAAAAATTTTAAAATACTCCCTTAGCTACTTGCTGTTCCTCTCCCCCTTTTTTTCCCCCCTAACATTTTTACTATTTTTTTTCTCAAATTTAATACATTTAAATCACCTCCCCTCCCCCCCATTTTAAACCTTTTTCACATTTTTATTTTGCCTGCGAGTTTCTTTTCTATAATTTAAATTAAATAAAAAAAAAAAAAAAAAAAAAAAAAAAAAAAAAAAAAAAAAAAAAAAAAAACAAACACAAACAAAAAAAAAAATCAAATTAAAAATAAAAAAAAAAAAAAAAAAATAAATTTACAAAAACAAAATAATCATCTATAAATATTTTTTTTATTTAAAAAAAAAAAAAAAAAATAAAAATTAAAAAAAAATAATAATACAAAAAAAAAAAAAAAAATAAAATTTAAAAAAAAAAAAAAAAAAAAAAAAAAAAAAAAAAAAAAAATAAAAACAAAAAATAAAAAAAAAAAAAAAAAAAAAAAAAAAAATTACTCCTACATAAAAAAAAAAAAAAATTATCAATAAAACAAAAAAAAAAAAAATAATCTTCTTAATAAAAATCACTATTTTTATTAAAAAAAAAAAAAAACACACCACCTCTAAATTATTTTCTCTCTTTTGTATTTTTTTTTATTTTTTCTTTGTTTTTTTTACACCACTTCTACACCACTTTGGTATTTTTTTTATATACTTCTTCCTTTTTAAATTAACTCCTCCTCCTTTTCCCCAAAAGTCCCCTTTATATTTTCTTTAAAACTCTTCTCACTTCCCCACACCAATTCAATGGTATAGTATATTCCATTTAATTTTTCCGCTTTTGGATTATCTAGTAAAAGCAATAACCCAGCGGGCGGTGTACATAAACAGATAAAACTGAGGTTAGACAGAGACATGCAAATTGCTTTTCCTGTTAATAAGAAAGAGATAAATTTACTTACAAATTCTAAACCTATTGTATTTATTCTCACTCTCTCTGTCACGTCTAACGTTCAATATATTTATCTTTCTCTGCATCGAGAGCGCTTTAAACCCAATCTGCAGTTCTCAAACATCTAAATTAGAATATTATTACAAATCTTTTTAAAATAAATTATATTCAAAAATCGTCAAAAGGTCCGATTTGAATTGAATTAAATATTGCATTCCAATAAATGAGTACTATTTTATTAATTACCTACACTTCTAGTTTTATTTAAGTGTACCTAATTACTTGCAATTGGAATTCCAAAGTCAGGAAATTATAATTGCTTTTTAATTATACACTTTCTATTTCCACTTTCTGTTTGTTTAAAGTTAAAGTACCTATTCAGTTGTAAAAGTGATTCGTGTTCATGCATAATATGGCGCCACATTTAAGTATACAAACACAACAAATAATTTTAAAAGTGTACGAATATTTCATAAGAGAAAACAGAATGGCGGTCCTTTATTGGATATAAAAACGTTCAAGAAAGGGTAGCGACTGCCACCGGAATCACAACGCGAACTTTACGTAATATCACCAGTAGAGCAAAAATGACAATTTGGAGGAAGAAACGAGAGTTAAGTTAAAAACAAGAACAAGTGATTTGGACAACGCTGTAAAGCAAAATGTAAGGCAAACCATTTATGAAATGTACGAACTAAAGAAACATATAACCTTGGAAACCCTTAAAACAACGTTGGCCGAAAAATACATTTTACATGTTTCAAAAACGTCATTGCATAGATTGGTAAGAGATTTGGGATTTCGTTTTAAAAACTGACAACAGGCGTGTTTTATGCGAGAAAGAGAATGTACTATTTAAAAAGTCCGGTTTTGAGGAAATATATGGAAAATTTGAATTCGGCGTGTCCTAAGCCTACGATTTTTAGACGAGACTTGGATTTTTGGAAGAGGATCCATTAAACGTTCGTGGCAGGACAATTCTACTAAAAGTGTCAAAATTGGGGAAACGAAGGCAAACGTTTCATAATATTACATGCTGGCGGAAAAGAAGGCTTCATCGACGGTTGCGATCTAATTTTTTCAACAAAATCTAAAAGTGCCGACTACCATGATAACATGAATCATGAAAATTTCGAAAAATGGTTTGAAGATATGTTGATGGCGTTAGAAGAACCTTCCATGATTGTTTTGGATAACGCTTCATACCATTCCCGAGTTACTGAGAAACAGCCTGCATCATCATGGAAAAAAAGGAAATAATGGAATGGTTAACAACAAAAATATAATATTTCATCCACAAGAAACTAAGTTAGAACTGTTATATTTATGTAAGCAACAAGTTACCTCTAAAGAATTTGTTATTGACAACTTAGCGTTAAGTTATGGACACGAAGTTCTTAGATTGCCCCCTATCACTGTCAGTACAACCCTATAGAGATGGTTTGGGGTATAGCAAAAACTTACTACGATAACCATATAGGCAGAGATGGCTACGGAGACGTCCAGGTTATCAACATGTGGAACGAAGCCCTCCGCACTGTTTCCAATGAAGTGTGGAAAAAGAGTGTAGATCATACTGAAAGGTTGATTAAAGCAGATTTAGAAAAACAATATGTGTTTGACGTACAACCTTTAATAATACGTGTAAGTAACTCTGACTCCGACTCTGACAGCAGTAACAGTGATGGTGATATATAAACCTAATAATTTTTCATTTTAAATTTACTTATTTATTTCTCATTTATTGAATTTGCTTTAGTACGTAATGTAATATTTATTTAAATTCAATTTCAATGGAAACTGTTGATATTATTGTAAGTACCTACACAATAATGCCATTGGACATTTCTAATGATTTTTTAAATATAATTTATTTTAAAAGACGTGTAATTAATTTAATTCTTAACCTTAAGTCACACTAACTAAACAACCCAACTTATGATTGAGATGTTTGAGAACTGCAGATTGGGTTTAAAGCGCTCTCGATGCAGAGAAAGATAAATATATTGAACGTTAGACGTGACAGAGAGAGTGAGAATAAATACAATAGGTTTAGAATTTGTAAGTAAATTTATCTCTTTCTTATTAACAGGAAAAGCAATTTGCATGTCTCTGTCTAACCTCAGTTTTTATCTGTTTATGTACACCGCCCGCTGGGTTATTGCTTTTACTAGATAATCCAAAAGCGGAAAAATTAAATGGAATATACTATATTTTTTTTTTTTTTTTTTTTTTTTTTTTTTTTTTTTTTTTATTTTTTTAAAAAAAAAAAAAAAAAACCAAAAAAAAACATAAACCAAATACCAACCAACACCATTACAAAACCACCATAAAATTAAAAATTAATCCATCCATCCATAAAAAAACCACATGGATTTCTAAATTCTTCGTAGCCTATTAACATCATTTACAGAATTCCTTCATTATTTGTGAGCAATAATTAATTATATTTAGTTCCTAATTACATATTAAAAGTATGCTTTGAAATCTTATTGTGTATTTTTGTATTATCCGTTACTTACGGTAAAATTTATCTATTTATTGATGCATGCATTATGACTTTTAATAAATGAAATTTTGTTTGTAACAAATAAAATATTAAAAAAAAATTGAGAACTGTTGACCCTTATTGTTCTATTGTTGTCAAATTTCCATAAGGTTTGTTTTAACCAACTTCGTATAGAACTGGTTTTTTACTTTGCATTTCAGGTGCATATTGAATACAACTATCGGTCATTATATTATCATTATAATTGTTTATTTTCAATATTACGGACAACAAAAAATTTGAAAAAAATAATTAATGGTAATTTGTTATACAATAAATTATTGCTGTTTGTCGATTTGTCTTATAGGTACTTAAGATTATTAATCATAATAATTATATTTTTTTACAGTGATAACTATTCATAAATACATTATATGCACGTGTGGTTGTAATGGTTGATTAATGTTTTAATAAATAAAAATTGTTTTTTCCTTATTCTTCCTGTTCTGGATCCGTGTAGTGGGGGGGTCTGGGGTGAAACATATCTTTGAGTGTTTAGTCGTTCCATAATAAATGCAAGCATCAATTAACATGTTATTAACAGAAGCATGCATTTTATTTAGAATTTATTAATTATTATAGTACTCACACGGGTGTTATCCACCCTTTGCTGCGTCAAGACAGGACCTTCTGCTGATAGTAGCGATTCGTAGTATCATCAATTCAACATTACTGTAACTTTTATATACCAGTTAGTCTTAAATTCCAATCTACAGGATAAACACCCTACGGCCCTTTGGTGGACCAGGAATTGTGTTAGGTAGTCTTTCATTTGAATGAAAATCGAATCTAATCTAATCGAATCTAAAGGATAATTAAGTATATAAAATTAATACTTCATACATAAATAGCACAAATAATTCGTGTAACCTTGCTCCATGAACAGAATTTTATTACTAAAACAATGTTTATGACAAATCCGTTTACAAAAATTACATTGTGTAGTGTTTTGTAAATCATTAGCTTCTTTTAAACAATAAATACATTATTGGTACTACTATTTGAATAATTTATTAAAACTAAATGTTTTATTTCTTGGCGGTAGGTATTAATATCAATGTCTTCGTCGAAACGTTCTCTATTACAAATTGTCTAAAAAAGTAAGTGACAATCATTTCCCAATTATATGAATCATTTTGATGCAAGTGAACATGCTCTTCCATTTTCCAGTCTACTTTGTCTGTTTGGAAGATACTGGAGTTTTAAAAACTTATCAAAATAATTTCCACGTTTTTCGCGTAAATGATCCAAGAAAATTAAAGGCTTTTTTTTTAAATTCACAATAACTGACAAGTAATGGACATTATTGTCATTTATTGGAATGATTACTATGTTTTTAGTTATTTTACACACTTCCCGTTTAGAAGAATCACTAAAATTGTCCGAGAATAACATACCTAGTTGACAATTGCTAGATAGTTTCTGTCCTGGATTTAACGTAAGGTAATCATCAATTAGTACCTTCTTTGCATGACAAGTAGTACCTTCAAATTGTGTTACGATATAATTACGGCATCTTTCTCGATGTACACTTCTTTGTCCGGTTTCCCATATGTCCGGAATATTTACGTAGTAGTCGATGTCATTAACGAGTCCATTTTGCAACAGAAAAATATCATTGGTTGGCCTTCATTTTCTGTCTTCTAATGGAAGTTTCAATAAAGTCTTGCCAACCGTATCAACCAAAAAGTAAAAAAATCGAATCCCTTAAGTGCTCTAAAATTTTATTACTGACTCGCGACGATGTAATTAAATTGTGTTTTTAATCCCGTTATGATAGGCAGTATAGTTCCTGAGAAAGCGCTATTTAAAAACTTTGGGGCGGCGAAACACCCCCAAGATCCTATCGCGAGTGCCCTAAAATTTTATTACATACTCGAGACGATGTAATTAAGTTTTGTTTTTAATCTCGTTTTAATAGGCAGTATAGTTAATGAGAAAGCGCTATTTTACATCAGTACCATTGTCTTTGTCGATAATAGGTACTTTGTTTGTTACTAAATTAATAATATTCTGATTAGTTAAGATTAATATCTAACAAGGTTAAAAAATATAATTGTATTTAGCGATTTATTTGCTTATGAGTTACTTTTTATTAATTTCAAAGTAATGCCAACAGATAACTGTAAAGACGATTGAATGTTTAAATGCAAATCGTTATCTAAGCGATAACTTAGAATGCATAACACATTCGTGCCGATAAAGCCAAGTATTTCTGTACAGTAGCATACACGCACGAAAGAACACCTGATGCGCATTTCGCTCTTATTATGAGCTCATCAGAGGTGTATACTTAAGTGCGGTATACAACTGTACAAGAACACGCAACAAGTTCACCCTCAAACATACTCTACTGTTGAATGTAGCCAATAGTAATTTTTTAGGTGGGTGTTTTTGAGTTGGGGTTGGGGGTTGGGAAAAGAAAGTGTTTAAAAAAAAGGTAGAAATTGTGTTTAAAAAATTAAAATTTTTATTTCCACATTTAAAATAAATAAACCATTTAAAATAAAACGCGTACTCTGTCATCTACGTATGGACTATAATATCGCACGTAGCCATAACTTTGAGATCAAATATTTACGATTTAAAAATATTATATGTTTATAATTATAAAAACTATTGCTGAATTTGCCTAAAAATTGATCCACGTCAACACGTTCAAATTCGCCCTCAACCATACTCTACGTATTTACTGTGTCACGCGTAGCCATCAAATATTTTCGATTTAAAAATATTAGCATTTTTATTCTTTGATATGTTGTTTATAATTATAAAAACTATTTATTGCTGAATTTGCCTAAAAATTGATCCACGTCAACACGTTCAAATTCACCCTCCAACATACTGTACGTATGGACTATAATGTCGCGTGTAGCCATAACTTTGAGATCAAATATTTTCGATTTAAAAAATATTAGCATTTTTATTCCTTGATATATTGTTTATAATTATAAAAACTATTGCTGAATTTGCCTAAAAATTGATCCACGTCAACAAGTTTCAAATTTTTTTTTTTTTTTTTTTTTTTTTTTTTTTTTTTTTTTTTTTTTTTTTTTTTTTTTTTTTTTTTTTTTTTTTTTTTTTTTTTTTTTTTTTAAAAATTTTATTTAAAATTTTTTAAATTTTTTTTTTTTTTTTTTTTTTTTTTTTTTTTTTTTTTTTTTTTTTTTTTCCCACTTTTTTTTTTTTTTTAAAGGTCATTTTTACATATGAGTGGCTTTAATTGTCGATTTAAATAATTATTAAAAATATTAGCGTGTTTATTCTTTGATATGTCGTTTATAATTATAAAAACTATTTATTGCTATATTTGTCTAAAAACTGATCCACGCCAACACGTTCAACTTCATCCTAGAACATTCTCTAAATACGTCGCGCGTAGCAATAACTTTGAAATCAAATATTTTCGATTTAAAAAGTATTCGCATTTTTATTCTTTGATATGATGTTAATAATTATAAAAACTATTTATTGCTAAATTTCCGTAATAATTAATCCACGGGAGCACTATGAAAGAAGCTCTTAAAATTCGATAGGTATAGTGTACTTTGCAAATTTTTTTATAAACAAATGTTAAAATAAGAACTATTTGTGATGATTAATTCTTGTTTTAGTAGTCGTTATAAACATTTAACTCGGTTTAGATAACGTTTCCATAGTAACAGTAAAATTAATTTTTATGGCTGAGTAACATGAGTAAAAAAAATTTGCTAATTATAACATATTATTGCAAAATGTAACGTAGAATGTCCGAAAAGTAATCTGTAATCTGACGTATCTACTAACAAAGTTATAGATAACGTCCGAAAAAGTAAACAAACGACGAGCTAAAGTTTTCGGTTTGGAAACGACGCATAAACCCTCATTTTATTTGTAAGATATGGAGTAACAATAGTAATCTTCAGATGAGAAAGGTGCTTATCACGTTTTCAAAAATTACAAACATGACACTTAAAATGCGACGCACATCATAAAAGCATTCTAATGCATATTGAAAAAGTAAAATAGCAAAAACTGTGACAAGAGTCGCCATTTTTGGAAAATTAGCACAAAAAAATTGCATAACTAGCCTATAATTCCAATCAAAAGATGTAAAAAAATGAAAAATAAAATGAACATCCACGCTCCTAAAATATTATTCTACAATCATTTTATATTTTGAATTGACTACAAGAATCCTAGAAGTGACGATTGCATTAAAAAAATTCATGGTTAACATCGGTGCGTCACTGCCGATTAAAACAAAATATTGCAATTTTAAATTTTGAATTAAAAATATGTTAATAGGTTATAAAAAAGTAAATATATCTATAATGTGAAACAGTTATTGACTATAAAAAATAAGTTTATTTTCGTAATAGCATTTTATAGGTACCTACGTCTTCGCCATTTTGAAAATTTAGCAACTATGTACATTATTTTTTAACGTATATAGGTCAAAATCTTAATATAAAGAAATAAAATATTAGGCTAATTGTACTAACAAATACAAAACTTACACCTTATATTTGATTATTTGTGTAATGTGGATTATATTAAAAAATGTACTTACACGTCCTGATCAGAAAGCAATTGCATTTCTTGAGATCGCGTCAAAATAAAACTGGGGTTGTCTTCGCCCATGCTGCAATAAAATCAATGTATTTTAAAAAATTACAATCAAAAAACAAATGCAGGTTGGTTGCTAACAAAGACGATAACCTGTTGATACGAATTTTGAAAAAAAATACAATCGTAAATATGTACATCCCGGCGTAACACTACATATACAAAATTATTGGATGTGTTTTATAAGAAAAGAAACGTAAATAAATAAGCGAGTTGTTGATAAACCGCCGGAACATAACCACACATTTACGAAATCGCATCTTGTAAATAATAAATGAATTTATTATTAATCGAGTTTAAACTCACACGCTTCACGATGTACTGTTTCTTGCAACCCTTAAGCCGACTTAAATGAATTTTAAGTACCCGATCAATTTAAGTAACTGCCATAAACAAGCCACCACAACAACAACAGAGCATCAGCAAATCTAGCTAAGCAAACGCGAGGATATGTATTCAACGTTGCCAATCATTGTCAGTTTTTAAGTTAAATTACAAATTATTTTTTGACAGTGCCTTAAGTAACTTAAACGACACTTTATTGGTGTGTAATAAGCTAATACCATTACAATTATGCAATCAATATAACGTTATCATTTAAAAATGACATTAGGCAAAAAAAAGTAACAAAACTGACAACATCGGTGCAACCAAGGCATTGTAGTTTTCAAGATTTCAAGGTTACTGAACAAGAGTAAGAAGTATTGATAATAAACCAAACACAAAAAACTAAAAATGATTTGTTTGTAAATATTATATATGCCGTTATATAATATGATCATAATTTGTTATATAGATAATTTGGAATTATAATAAATAATTTAGGCAAGATTTGCGATAAACGGTTGGAAACCGAGTCGGCGCTGAAAGGTCGAAGACCCAAACACCTGCTTGTGACTCATAAGTGAAAAAGATTTTGAGCTTTTTTTTTAAATTTTGGAAAGTCTGTCAATATACCTTTAATCTGGTTGTTTGGGTTGTTTTATTTATTTTGTTCTTTTTCTCGAATTTTACCTGAACGTAAACTACTACATTTCTAGTATTTTTACGTTTTAAAATCCAGAAGGAACAAATTATTTAGATGTCTCATATCTGTACCTTTCCAGGGACACAATGGCAATGCGTTATACAGAGTATACATGGTAAAGGTATGATCCCATTAATTAGATAAAGAAAAAATTGTATTTAATTAATTAATTAATTAAAAAACGAAAAAGGCCTTCTCTTACAAACTTTTTGGTTTGATCAATTGTAAACCACATTTAATGAAATTGTCGTTTTTATAATAGCTATTTACGTATGTTACCGGTGAAGGAACGCATTATTTTTGAATGTGATAATTGGGTGTTCCTTTTTTTTTTAAATTAATTAATGAAACCCAGTTAAAATAAAAAAAAATCTGGATGACCGTTTTCGAGAAATATCTTAGAAATTCAAAAAATCATTTTCCCGCTTAAAACAAATTTGTGACTTGTGACGTCAAGAGTCATATAAGTAACCGTCGCTGCCCTGCTGTTCGTGTAATTGCCACTAGTACAAGTCACAGCTCGTTAAAAACTTTGAAGAAGATTTTTCTGCACCTGTAGTTGATAGTCACTTGTAAGTGGTTGACTCTATGAATACTGAATTAGAGAAAAAATCTGGCGTACATCTTTCAACGTATGACTTTTGCCGTCACAGCAAATGGCGTTACGTTCCGCTAAATTAGTTGAACTTCAAGAAGCTTTTTGGGTACAAATAAAGCAATTTTAATTTTCTAGTACCACTTAAAAGCTATATTAGAATACGAAACGTACAAATTTAATAAATCTAAAACAATTGAAAACACCCACAAGCGTAGCGAGTCCCGCAATATTACATGAATTACAAAAATCATTTATCGCTACGTGTAACTTGCAATATTCTTTCTAATTTTGAAAAAAAAGTAAAGTTTAAACAAGCGTTTACCGCAGAATACCACATCGCCCCTATAAGCGAAAATAAAAGTGCGTTTTAGAAAAAAATGGTTCAAACAAAAGCTATAGACAATAGAATTTCCAACAACTTTTCTCCCTCAACTTTTTTTGTAAAATTGATATTGGTGGAGATATTGTTACAACAATTATTATCACTTCATTGTTATATCTCAGTAATTACTTACCGGATCAAAAAATAGTTTAAACAAAAGTTGTGTATAATTAAATTAAAAACAACTTTTATTTGAAACAAAATTGTGTAATATTTTTCTAAATATTTCAAAGGATCAAAATCTGTGTAGGTTAACGGCCCTTTTGGATACATAGAACACAAATAAATTCTAAATAAGGTCCATGTGTACAAAGTTTCATAAGAAGGTGTAAAAAAATTTCGGTTTTGAAACCGTCGCATAACTCCCCATCTTATTTTATAACATGTGGAGTAAAAAGGATTTAAATTCACTTCGAATTTAGGTTCTAATACGGTGTGACCGATATTGCCATGGTTACCGTTTCCAAAACAATGTCAAAATAATCTGACAATATTTGTCAAAATTAGAAAAAATAGTTTTATCGAAATCGAATAAGTAGTAGTTCTTATACTTTGTTAACATATTGTAACGAATCTTATCGTTGTTATTGTTTCGCATTCACAACCGCGAGATTAATAAACACCAAGGATCGAATTACACTCTTCACCGTCATTAAGAGATTACTTATTTAACACGTTCAGTTACTTTAATTCGTTTAAAAATACATCAATTAAATTACACGTTACAATTTATATTCACTCGCGTTAAATGTTAACTTCGAATTTACCTGAATAAATGCATAACTCGCTTTTATATTTGTAGGATAATATACTAGAAGATAATCGAATGTTCAGGATACCGAGTTCTAGAACACCGCGATCATTCTAACTTAAATAAATAAGACCAACAACAATATTACAGCTTTCGGGCCTCGACACCTGTAGAATAGTTTATGACGGTATAACGGCAATCCAGTCCATCTCGACAAAGTCCCTGCTGGTAAAAGAAACAGTCCACAGTCCTCCTTTGCCCATAATGGTTATGTAGTTGATAACAGCAGAGTAACTTATCAACCCTTTGTTCTGCGGAAAGCAACTATGTATTAATGTTTTGAACAATCCTCCAGTCCGGACGATCTAAATCACAACCGAGCTAAGGCATCGCTATTTCCTTGATGTTATTGATCTCGGTGTCCTTGAAACCCCATATAGTATTACACAGGTCTTTGTGTAGATGAGTTTCTCGTGGGACAGTTCCTTTGAAAACAAGTAGTTGATGGAACGTCTTTCTTTGCGCAACTTCAGAGTTCGACCCACAGCAGGTTGTTGTTTACGAAACTCATCCCTCTCGCTGCCACACGATGGGCAAAATAACACTGTTCCGGTACATCGAAGAGGTCTTGTTGAACCTCAGTCGTAACTCCGAAACTTGCCTTAATCGTACCTTCGTACTCGTTTTTCTCGTTATTACTCTCGTTCGAATGGGGTTAGTGGTCGCATCGTTGTTATCAGCGTATATATGATGTTAGACGATCTCAATGTGCTACTTTCTTGGTGGTTTTTGGATACGGTAGTTGACGTCATTAAGTCTTGTTATAATTTTGTACAGGCATTCCTATTGTCGTTGCAGCTTCGGGCGCCGTCTTTGGGGATTGTATAACCATACCAAGGCGTGTAGTTAGAATCCACCTTCTGGGCGTGAACGTCGTGCCGAATTTTCATCCGATCTATATATCTATATTTATAGTATGGATTCTCGTCTCAAAACCGTACTTCAACTTAAGTACGCCTCAAGTAATGAATATGGGATCGGACATAAGTGTCCCACATATTGCACTTATTTCCTAAAGGTATGGCACTTTTTGAACTCAACTTCAGATTTGCACTACGCACTCGATGGAACACCTCCTTCAAATTTGATGACTGTTCTTTGAACGACTTACCAATCACAATGACGTCGTGCAAATAGAACAAATACGACCCAGTCCACGTAAGACCGTTTCCATGAATCATTCAAACGTCGCAGGGACGTTGCACAACCCGAAGGGCATGATGGCAATTGCCACAAACCATTTCCAACAGCTTTCTCGCGGTCGTTGGGTTCTAAATCCACTTGCCAGTAGTCGTTTAGGTCCAACGTTGAAAACCATTTTGAACCTAACAAAGGTATGTAGTGTATCATCAATTCTGGGTAGAGGGTAGCTGTCCTTCGTGATCTCGTTCAGTTGTCGATAGTCAACACAAAATCTAGTTGCACCGCCTTTCTTCGTTAGTAGCACAACTAGAGGACCCACGGCCTACTTAAAGGTTTAATCATTTCTTGTTTCTCCATGTCTGCGATGACTTGCTCCGCCTCTTCACGTTTCGTTAGAGGAAGCCTTCTAGGATTCTGTCCTATCGGCTTTTGTTTTGTGTTAGAAACGAACTAATTTAATAAAGTATTCCCGCATTCAGCGGAGAGTGGGTGGATTAAATTTTGTCCGTTATCACATTCTTGTACTGTGGTATTTTTTCTTAAGAGTTACAGGTTCGGTGTTGATGTTTAAACTGGTCGTTCACTGGGTCCGTTCTTAACCCTTAAATCAGTGATTTGCCAATCAATAACCCTTTTCCATCCAGGCTTTTGATTCATACTAATTGTTTCATTCAAATCCGTTTCAAATAATTTCATTGTTAGAAAAATAACTTTCTAAGTTCCGGCCTTTTTCAAAACTTATTTACTTAAAAAAATGTTCGTTTTACCCCTCATTTAATTATCACATTGTTTACAAATTTTATCCACATTTGCGTTACAAAAATTTGCTTTCAAATTAACACTGCAATACAAATATAATTTTTCAAATTACAACACACACTTTTACGTTACTTGACATTTAACTTTATTTTAAAATTTCTGATTTTTTGCTCAAATGTAGCCACACGTTTCTTAGGCGCTATTTAAATATATGCAATGGCTGCATTTAAGTTTATATAAAAAGAAATCTAATTGAACATTGAGACTCAAATTATTTAGTTAAATAAAATATGCACATTCAAATTTTGGAGACTTTACTATTTTACTTAACCTCAGGGCTTATTTAACTAACCTTTCAAAATTTGTGTTGATATTTTGGGGAGATGTAGAAACAGCGCCGGCTCAAACACATTTTGCATAGGGCTTGTCTGGTGTTTAGCATACAAAACTTTCTATATTTCCTTACTGACAATATGCTATAGTGATTTATTCCTAACGAAACAAACTATTAGATTTTTAGGCCTAAAAATAACGAAATTTAGGCATACCTTTGAAACTAAAAATATTTGTTTTACATTTCTCAATTTGACAATTATACATAAATATGTTACTTAATTTTCAAGAGTTAATATATTTATGCAAGTTTTAATCTTTGCAAGTAACTTTATCTTTTAAAGATCCCAACAAGAATCAGGAAATATATTTTGTTAAACTTTGTTTTCATTCCATTTTAACTTTCTTTCAACTTCAAAATTACTGATTGCCTAGTTTAGGAGTATGAGATTAGGTTTAATTGGTTTAATTTAGTTAAAGAATAATTATTAATTAATTATTCTACTGAATTTTATTTCTACTACTACTATATTTTACATTGATATAATAAAAGTACATTTGAGAAATGAGAAGACAGTTTATGAAAATTTTCCACGTCTTGCTTTTGATTGAGCAAACTGTTTTGTAATAACAGATAAATCCAAACTTCTGGCTACTTCATTTTCAATCGAGATGGTAGCGAGCCCATTTAGACGTTCTTGTCCCATTGACGACCACAGGAATGTTTTGATAAGTTTTAATTTACTGAAGCTTCGTTCCCCACTTGCTACACTGACAGGAATGGTTAGGAGAATCCTTAATGAAATCCAGGTGTTTGGAAAACAATTAGTCATTTCATTTTTCAAAATGAAATCCAACACTTGAATGGGAGATTTCGAGGATGTATTTCTTAGCAAAACGCTTAAATGGTTCAACTCGTTACATAGTTAATATCACTATATTCACCATTTATACTAAGAACATTTTGAAGTTTTTGACATCTTGCTTTGAGGTTTTCTGGTAATTTGTTTATGTTGTACAGAAATCCTCATACCTCACTGTGGCCATATAACTGGGCAAACCTCTCTTAAAGTGAAGTAAGTGCACAGTCAATTAGAGGGTAAAACACTGTCACTTTAAAATCGTTTCAGGATCATTTAAGGCTTCAACTTCATCAAAAGACTCGTATGTAAACTGTCTCTTTTTTTCTTTTTCGGAACGTCCTGGAACTTGGGGTTAATTCCAAGCTCTTCTGAAATGTCTTTTGTTATGACAGACGCGTGTACAAAACCGGTTTCACGATAGTTTTTTTAAATCTATACATGATTTCAAAAGTAAAACAACAGTTGACAGATCATTTGACACTTTTTGCATGTTTTTACTAACTAAGTTTATTTGAAATAAAACATCATACCAAATCACCAAAGTAATGATAAAGTCATATGATCCAATATGTGCTTCCAATGACTTGGCTTCTGACGCTGTTTTAGAGTCATTTACTTCTTCTTGCATTGAAGAACGAGCATCCGCATATCTCGACCAACTGATACCTCACAGTTTTCACACTATTGATCCGGCACTCCCATCTAGTTTCACAAATCTGTTTTACTGTCATATTGACACAGCTTTCTTGAAGAATTTTCCACCTTTTTGGGGAGGATGAAAACAAAACAAATAGACGCTGTAATACTCCAAGTAAAGATGTACTTTTAACTGACGATGACCGCAAGGGTTAAAAATGCTCGAGGAAAGATTGTGATGATTCTTGATTGAATTCCCTTGTTTTTCCCTACCATATTGGCTCCATTGTCGTAACCCTGTCCCCGACAATTGTTCATGTTAAGCCCGCAGTTGTCAATTATTTCTTCAATTAATGTCTTACAAAGTCCTTCACCAGTAGTGTCTTGAACAACGCGAAAACAAAGAAAGTGTTCCTTAACTTGAATACATTCTTTCCTAGTTCCACAAAACGTATGGTAAAAGACATCTGCTCTTGATGACTGACGTCTGGGGTACAACCTAAAATCACTGAAAAGTATTTCGCTGTTTTAGTTTTGTCAATAATGCAGGTTTTTATTTGCACTGCCAGAAGATCTATTAATTCATTCTGAATGGTTTTCCCAATATAGTGGTCGTTGATTTCCTTTTACTGGATTCGCCTTATATGTTCTGCTAAAAGGGTATCATATTTTCCTAAAAGTTGAACTAAACCTAAAAGTTCCCATTGCTTTTATCAAATTCTCTTTTGATCCTCTAAATGCAAGGTTATTTTCTGATAAGAACAAAGTTATCTCAAACAATCGCCATAAAACCCCTTTCCAATGTGCTGATTTATTTTCGATCACTGATTGAAGTTCTTTATCTATTCCTTTGTTCCCGAGTAGATTTTTCTCCGTGTCTTTCCATTTTGAGTAATTACAAAAGTGCTCGCTAGATGTCTCATGTTGATTCAGATATTTACCAATATGCTTCCAATTATGAACACCATTTTCAGCCAGTTGAGAACGACTGTTTCCAAACAATTTACAACTGAAGCAGAACACACTATTTTTCGCTTTAGAATACTGTAGCCAGGTGCGGTTTGAAAACTCGTTAGTATTTTTTTTTAAAAAAAAAAAAAAGAATTCTTTTTAATTTTTTCCCAGTTGTTGGGGAATCTGCAGGAAATCGTGAATTAGGCCAACAATTTCCACTGGCCCATTTGTGATGATTAGGTCCCGTATCTTACTAGTAAGAATTGGCCATTTTCCTATGTCATTTAAATCGCTGTTTTTGAGGGAAATGTCGTCTTTGTTAACTTGGAAGTCATTTTCTAACTTCGGACATGGTGAAATTATGGTAGACTCATTTTCCAATTTAGATTTAGGTTTATTATAGTTTTCACTAACAAATACTTGCGGACCTAGTTCTTGGTTGGAATCATTGCTTGACAAATTTAAATCACTTTCTACCGTTGATTCAGGTTCGTTTTCTTCAACTGCAGAAGATAGTTGTAATACCGACTCAACAGTTTTGCTAACGCTATTTCCATCCCGAGTTAAGAAATTGCCAATCAGTTTAGCACTGCCTTTCTGTTCTAATAATGTTTTTGCTTTTCGTTTGCGATTTGTCAACCCGAAAGTTTAGAAGACATTTTATTTTTATTCTAAAAACACGACAAAAAAAATTCAGGAAGAGAATGAGAAACAACAGTCCGCATTTAAATTTTACACTTCACAATATTATATTAGATTAAATAGACTTAAAGTTTCCAACAAGTAATATTAAAAGTTCACAATAAGAATAAAATCACTCCTACAAGCATCAATTGTTTTAACTAACTGCGAAAACGACGTAACGAAAATCCATTGATGGTCACATGGTGAAAATAGTAAATATAGAAACTGAACACCTGTTTTGCCTTATTTTCTCAGACACGGTAAAAAAATACCACCAAATTTTAAGAGATTAACTTTTATTTTACCGAACGTTGTAAGCTTTTAAAGAAAGTTTCCAACAACAAGCTGCTATTTACATAGAAAATTCGGATAAGGGATAAACTACCTAACATATGTAGGTACCTCTACTTAATGCATTTCTAAGAAATATACCACTGCAACTAAAGAATGTAGATTTTTTAATCTTATTGTTATTTATTACCGCAATTAGTATAAATTTCGAATGCCATAAAGCACTACAAATACTTGTTACCATTTTCTTTTGAGTTAAACTTTATTATAAATTATAGATTAAGTATACGTACCAATGCAGAATACATGCATTTTCTAATACAATAAATTTAATACAATATACTTTACTTACTTAGTGAATGGGGTAAACATATTTGCTGGAAAAATCGAAACAGTATTGGTTGAGTCAAGGCATCATTATAGTGTGTCATGTAATATTATTTTTCAAAGACGCTTGTGTAGGTACAACGTCTTAATACCATAGCCTGAGAAACGAAGGATAAATAAGATGACAAGAGAATGTTTCTATGTTGTTGAATAGAATGCACGCATGTTTATATTTAAACCACGTACCTACTAAATAGTAAGATTAGTTTGGCGCCCCTGTACAAATCGTAAAGGGAGCCGTGGCCCCCCAGGCCCCCTACTTCAGCCGGCGCTGTGTAGAAACTTTTGTGTGTTGTTTTTTTCCGTCGGTATGATGAATTTTCCTTAAATTCGTTGTTTTAATTCTTTCGTTGCCCACATTTTTAGTTCACCAACTTTATTTCGATCACTTTAACATTCACATTTTAATCGATGAAACTGATGCATCCACCAACTTTAATTTAGTTCAAACTTCGTTTACAACTTTATCTAAAGGTGTACTTTTATTTGTTGAGTTTTTACTTTCCGCTACCGAAATCATTTTAAATTATATAAAATAATGTTTTTATTTTTGAATTTTGGCTAATTTTCACTTAACATCTGCACTGATAATTTAATCTTTCACACGTCCACTTTGCAAACGTTGCGTTTATCGTTATTCAAGAAATATCTTTTGCTTCTCACATATTCAACAACGGTTTTTAGAAATTTTAACCAACTTTAATTATCTTAGTTTTACGTCTGATTTGAATAGAACATTCAGTATAAATCTAAATAATCAACATTTCAATTCAAAATATTTTTTTTATGATTTAAAATAACTCTTTTAGCGCAATATACATTCTAAAACATACTATAAACAAAGAGATTGAAAAAGAAAAGAGTACGAATTTTTGGTATATTTATAGATATAAAAGCAGCTTTCGATAATGTATAAATAGAGGACACTTTGGAAAATTGTGGGAGAAACAGGGGTAAACAAAGACATAAAGGAGGCAATAGGTATACCATGAATTGTTTAGAACAAAGAGTGGGCAGAAAGTTGGGACAAGAATTTTGGACGGGATTAAAAGCATGGATGTCCATTAAGGCCTAGTCTTGTTTTCAATTTACAGTAGGGATCTAAAGGAAGAATTAGAAAACAATTAGGTAGGAGGAGTAGTAAAACACAAAATTAACGATTAATTGCCTATCTTTTGTGGGAAACGTTTGTAATTAAAGTTGATGACCTAAATTTAATTTGAATAAAATTGAAAAAAACATGTTGGATCAAATAGCAATATGAAAAGTCACAAAAGAAGGAAATAAGACAAAAAGAAGAAAAGGAAAGAAGATAAGAATAGAAGGAAAGAAAATGAAAGGAAAGAAGTGGAAGAGAACAAAAAGAAAGAAGAAGATGAAAGAAGATATAAGGAATGGTACATCATAATGATAGACAACACAAGGACAGACGACAACAAAATGGGAAGATTTTCATCAAGAAAACATGAAAAGGAAAGAAGAAGTTGATGAAAAATGAATGATTTAGACAAAGAGCAAAGATGCAAATGGAGATTAAAATAGATGAAAAAGCTGTAAATGAAGATAAATGGAAATAAATAGAGAAGATAGTGAAGATTTATATGAAGAAAACGATGAAAATGAACGAATCGAAGAAGTAATACATGAAAATATAGATGGGAAAATGGGATATGATAATGCAAGAAGAAATAAATGGAAAAGGCAAAGTTTAATACTAATATGAAGATAAGATTGAAATGAAAGTGCAAATGAATATAGAAGAAGAATATAAATCTGGAGATAAAAATAAAGATGAAATTGAAACGAAAATAAAAATAAATATGGAAAAACATATTGGACATGACAATCAAGAAGAAACTGAAATCAAGACGAATTCAACAAAGATGGAAATAAAGAACGATTTGAAAATAGAAAACGATATAAACATAGAAGAAGAAACAAAAGTACATAATGAATGATAGAAAATTCCAAACGCAGAAAATTCAGAGCCAAGTGAAGATATGTCAAAGGAGCAAGTGAATGAAGAAGGAAATCAAGGATGAAACTAAATGGAAAATAGTTGAAATTGAAAAGGAAGGGTCCCGAAGGAAGGGAACAAAGATGTAAGTTCGAAGGAGATACTCGAAGAATGTGGAAAGCAAGCATAAACCTTAAGTTAAAATTTAATTGGGAAGATTAAGGGTTAAAATTGAATTTGGCAAGATCAGTTTAGCATTATGGATAGGAATTAATAAGGTTATTAGAAGGTTGGGAGGAGCGTGTAAGCTCTAAAAAGTAAGTTTATAGAATTTATTTGAAGAGAAGTTGTATAGGTTGGGAGAAGGGGTAAATTTTAGAAAAAGATCAATTATATAGTTATTTTAAATAAGGTATAAGTTTATGATGATGATTTTTAAATAAGGATAATAATGAAGAGATATTTTGAAATAGGTTAGCTAGCAGCTGGTCAGTTTATTTCCATATAAATCAGATTAGTTATGAGAAGTGTTACTTTAAATAAGTTAGTTTTGATAAGTGAGTTTGATTTGAACAAATAAATGTGTTGAAACGTGTTGTATTGAAAAAGATAAAGGTCAGTTAAGTTTTGTTTTGAAAAGTTTATTAAAATGTTGAAGAATAAGGTTTATTGAAGAAAAATGAAAGAAGTCAATAATCAACGTTCAGTTAATAAGTAGAAAGAAGATAAATTCAATGGAACAGTAAATCTAATCACATCTATGTATGTTTCGGCCATTTATTTATAAAAAACAACTGCGTGAAGTGTCAAGAAACTAGCAACGAATGCGCGTAGTAAACAAAAGGTTCATAGGTGACTTTGGTCAAGGGGTGTTTTTCAAAAAATGGTTTATAATTTCTTTATTTGCCGAGATAAATATATGAAGCCATATATTTTCAGAAAGCTAAAAAATCTCTAATCAATGGGAGGCGAATTTAATTTAATATAGAATAAATTCGAGTACGCCATTAAATTGCACATAAAAAATTCACCAAAAGTTTTTGGTTAAAATAATAAATATTCACAAATAAAAAAGTTATGAAGCTTTAAAGAACACGACATAAAACGCAAAACACTCTGTATCTCCCAAAAGAGTCGATATATCGAAGTTCTATTTAGACCATTGAATTTGTCTCAAAAATCAGGCCGAGGATCCCGACCACGGTTTTCCCGTATCAATTCGCGAAATACCTGAAACGTCTAAATTACATCGAAAATAGGAGACCCAGTACATCATATAATTAATTAAATAATTTGAGTCTAGATCGGGGATACCTTATAAAGTGTTAGCAACTGAAAACATTTTTTTGAGTTAAACATGCAGAACTAAATCGATAGTAGTGCCATCTACGGTACTACTCCAACGAGTCCTCCTCTTAAATGCAACAATCGCAGTATATTATATCTATCGTTTCTCTTCTATTTCTGAATCCGGTTTGTCAGCCTGGAATAATTTTCCTTATCATTTCTGCCTTTATCTTATATCCCACGTTTGTTAGACCGTTGATTGAAATATTGGTAAAGATAGTCAACCTTACGGGATTATGCGACCCCGAAATTTGTTCTAAACATCAGAGGTCGGTAGTATCGCTTTGTGCTAAGAAAATACGTCAATTGTATTGTAGAATTTACAGAACAGTATTGCCGATAAATGTGAAATAGAAAACTGTAATTTTGCTGATAGTTTATGCTAAGGCACGACAGTGTTGCCAATGCATCATGCCGTTGATTGAAATATTGGTGCATTGAGTCAATGTTGACAAACAAACAAAAACATGCGTTCTACAATATACAAGAATTTATTGATTTTTGTCGACGTACTAATTAAATGTGTGTCCTTTGTTATATATTTTTTTCTATTGTCTGTTAATTGTTCAATGTAATAATATTTATTTGTATCTTTCTTACGTAAGGTTATAACAATGGTTATACCATCATGACAAACACATATATGTACAAAGATTGTATACATACACATGTGAATAAAGTTTATTATTATGAAAAAAAACCTGCAGATTTAAAAGTATTAATTTCGTAAAGAAATCGTTGAAAAACGTTCTCCCAAAAAACTCAATTTCTTTAAATACTTTTGAAAATTCCATACTCATATATTTATTACATTAACATCGTTTATCCGTTGAAAATGTTTTAAAATCTATTAGGTTTACGCAAGTAAATTTCTAAATTTTGGTCATTGAAATTAAAATTTTTAACATAGAAACGCTATCCCTTTTTATGTTGGAACGATTGTTGAATTTTCTTATATTACAATCTAACGTACTCAACTGTTTGCATCTAAACAATATTATAACAAGCCTACTCATTTACTAAAGGTGTTGCTAAAAGTATGCAATTGTAGAATTTCTGACTAAGCCGATAAGGAATGTGACTCATAAACGATAATCCGGAAGACTCCTCGTAATACATTTGTTTCAATATCAACTTTAGGTGTACTTATACAACCGTTTCTTTCAAAATTAAAAAGTTTAAAAATAAATTGAATAGTCAAAAGTGTGAAATATTTAGATTGAGGCGCAAACTTCAAAACAGCACAATTTCGGGTCTTTTAAAAAACAAAAACCGGCTTTGAAGACATTTATTAATATGCAATGTTTTCATCGAACACGAACTCCATGGAAGGATTCAGAAAAACAACTGGCATTATCATTGTATTATAAATCGCCTACCGCTTACAAATTTATGTTGAACCATTTAGGATTTGTTTTGCCAGCAATTTCAACAATCAAGTCGTGGTTGAAAATTGTTAATTTAAGATCGGGGACAAATAATGTTCTTATACAAAAATTAAAAAAAGTTGAAGGAATGACAGACAAAGAAAAGCAGTGCGTGGTAATGTGTGACGAAATTACTTTAAAACGAAATTTAAATTATAACCAATATTGGGACTACGTCGAAGGATATCAAGATTTAGGGGAATTAGGACGTAAACCGTTTTAAGTAACCATGGATTGGTTTTTTATTTGAGAGGAATATTGTATAATTGGAAAACTCCATTTTGTTATTTTCTCAGTAGTGGTTCAGTTAAAAGCGAAATATTATGTACTCTTATAAAGCAAGTGATGCATAAGTTGTTTCAAATTGGATTGAAACCTCGAGCGTTAGTTTGCGACCAAGGATCTAATAACAGAAGTGCTCTATCTTGTCTAGGCGCCACAAAAGAAAATCCAACAATTCAAATCGACAATAACAAAATATATGTAGCGTATGATCCTCCTCATTTACTAAAAAGCTTAAGGAACAATGTCATGAACAGCAAACTGGAAATAGTTGTCAACAATAAAAAATTCAGTGGACCGATTTTGTCAACACTTTTTATATTGATCAGTGTAGCAGTGTAGCAAGATCCATGTTAAAAATTACGGACAAACATATTAACCCATCAAATTTTCAAAAGATGCGTGTTAAATACGCCGCTCAGGTATTTAGCAATTCTGTATCTGCAGCAATTAGCAGCGCTGTGATGACGGGTCAATTAACAAGTAATACGGCGTTAGATACTGCATCTTTTTTAAAACAATTAACAACATTTTTGACTGTTTAAATAGTTTTTCAGTAAATGATCCGAATCCCTACAAGCGTGGTTTTTCAGTTTTTAAAGACATGCCATGCGAAACGTTGAAACGTTCTGTACAATACTTCAATTCCATCAAGTTTTATGAGAACGGTGTAGAAAGAAAAAAATATATACTGTATCGCAGGTTTCCAATGGACTATAAATTCAATTTTAAGTCTGTGGGAGGACTTAAAGGGAGAAGGAACTTTGTACTTTTTAACGTCACAAATAAATCAAGATCCTCTAGAAAATGCTTTTTCAATGATTCGTGCTAGAGGAGGTTATAATGCCCAACCGTCTGCCCGCGAATTTAGGCTTGCATTACAACATAACATGCACATTCGCTTGCAAATACCACTCATAAACTGTTAATTATCGATCAGTTGGTTAAAATAAAACTATATCGAACCTTAAAGTGGGAGGCTAATAAACATATTTCTAATAGCTATAATTACAGTGATGTCACAAAACCACACCGTAAAATAAGAATATTATCTGCATAAATAAGTGTAAATGTTTGGATATGTTTTATGTATAGCATTGTATTAAGTACGTTATTATTTATGTGTAAATTGTTTGTAAATTATTACTATTATTTTAGATCAGTTGGAATTGTAATTTTTGAAACAATGTTTATAATTAATGAGCTATTTTACTTTAATTAAACTATTTTAATTCGAAACCATGATATTTTGATACAGTTTCAAAGAGTAAAATCCTAACTTTTTATCTCTACTAACAGATAACAAAGTGTCACTTTTCGTAAATTATTTTTTTCCCTCGGGAAAAAAGTGAGTACTATTTTTTAACACCAAATTTCCCTCAATAATTTTCTAATTCTATTGTAATATGATTTTACAATATTAAATCGTCATTTATTTCGTCACAGAAAAGAATAGTGTATTATACACGTATTATCCGCACCGCGTCGGGAGACAACACACCTCAAGCTAAAATCTAGTACTTTTATTTTTAGAAGTAATAGGAATAGGTTTTATTACCAAGTGAATTTAAATTTGAAGGTCAAGTGGAACCCACTTTCCCTAAAAAACACGGTAACTTGTTGCCTTTTGAATTGAAAAATTTGAAAACCAATTTTTATTTAAAATCCTTTTCAACTGAACACGTAAAAACAAGTAGATACAAAAACCAATAATTTTGCGTTTCTGAACTCTAGTGGTATTTCTCCCAGTATGTTCTACTTTATTCCTAACGAAGTTATTAAATGACAAACAAATGTCAACATTATTATTTGCAAGTTAAAAAATAAAGTGCAAGCATAATTTGTAAAATAATTGTTTCTTATTTATCTAACACCGACCAAACCAAACTGTTTTAACAAATAACGCTTCGCATGTATTTTAGTAAATTATTAAAAAAAACATTGTCATTAAAATCCAAGATATGTATCATCAATGGTATTATTCATAAATGAAAAATTCGTCACTTTTAATTACTAGTTAATACGTTTACTAAATATTTGAAAACGTTGCAACATTGTATTGACAAAAGTAAATTTTACGGATTGTATGTTGCGCCATTTTTACAACGGTGGAATAAATTGAACTATTCTATTTCAAGAATCGTACACATTATAACTTAGCGCTTCAGTACAGGTGAAAAAGTAAACAAAAACGCAACCCAACATGCATATGTGAATTGCATCCGTGATACAAGCAAATACAAGCGGTTGACTATCTTTACCAATATTTCAATCAACGGTTAGACTCATTCCTCCGTAGTTTTCGCCCCTTTTCTATCACCTCCCTTCTGTACAAGGTTCATTATTGTTTCTTTCCGTATTCTATTTCATTTTTCTCTCATTCTTTCTCTTTGTTCCTTACATTTTTCTTCTTTGCTTGTAACATTTTCTTCTCTTCCTCCTAACATGTTGTTGCAGTGTCCTTCCCATTCGGTTCTTCTATTTTTGTTTTGTTCTTTCTGCTTTTATATATAAATTCTCATGTGTGTCCATTTTTATTTCTCTTTTACATATTTCTTGGAAGTTTGCTTTTATCTTTTTATATTCTTCACTTTATTTTATTTATTTATAACCATCCATAATTCTGATGAATTAAATTAATTAAACAGTATGCGAAAAAATATTTAATAACAAAACTATAATTGTTTAAGATATAACAATTCCATCGCTAAAAATATAGATGCACAAACTAAAACATTGTCTTTGTTCAAATATTCAATTAAGTGGGCATGTCGAGCATGATCCAACTTAGCCTAGCTTCTACAGCTTCTTTTCTAACTAATCGTTTCTTGTCGTCCAAACACACGGTCAATCTCTGAACTACGTTCTGTTTAAGCGGTAGTAATTTGAAAAGTGGATAACCACTAGCAAAGTGTTGAATACATTGCAAGGCCTTGATTCGGACATGCTACAAAGAAAACGGTTAAGTTATATATAAAAATTCGTCTATAGTAAAAAAAATACTTACCATTGACAACCTGAAAGTAGATAATGACAGAAAACGTGGTAATAATTCTTGAATGTATTCTTCAGTGATGCGTTCTTTGTTTTGTACTAAATCGCATAATGCGTCTAAAACTACACCTAAGATCTTTGAATCTTTGCACTTTTCTAAACATAATATTACTATTTTAACTATCTGCAATTTAAATGTTGTGTGATTTTGATTAAATTGAATCTGAATACAAACTTTTTAAAATGCATAACAAATATTTGACTTCGGGCTTCTTGTAACAAATATCCAATTGCCAGTAAATAATTATTATTTTCGTTTGTATAATTTTGAGATAATGTTGTTGTGATTTCCATGAAGAACCTCTGGCGATATAGCAATCTAAAAAAATAAAATAGAATTTGTGACGTTACATGTGTACTATTTATTTAGTTATAGACAATCCACACATTTCCGCTTATAACTTTTATAATGAATATTCTTTAAAGATATTAAGACAAAAAATGGCATGTGATAACCACATCATGAATCAAAAAATTGTTTCCCCTTCAAAAGAAATTTGACTGCTGACGGGTCTGAACGATTTCTTAAATTTGCCAGTTTATTGGTGCTAGGGGTGGGAAGTTTATAAATTCACAGTGTATAATTAAAATAACAAAATTATTTAGGATTTAATTAAAAATTAAATCATTCTTGGTTAAACAATATTACCTTATATTCGAATGACTCTTCAAGCTTAATGCAAAACAATCATCCTTCATAACAATTAAAAAACCCTTAGCCGCTTCTTCATACCTTTCCAACAGCACCAATAACTAAAAATAAAAAAGTACGTACTTTAAACTTAAATTGTGGGTAAGGAATAACCTTATTCGTCCAATTTTGACTCTGAAGATGTCCACGCATAAGTAAAGCTTTCGTAACCCAAGATATTACTCCAACGATATTCTGCAATTTATTCTTATCTACAACCTCTATCCTTTTATCGCAAATGCTTCCAATTAAATTTAAATCTTGTTCTAGTTGTGTTTCTAAAATTAAGAAAAATATAACTTGACGATATCAATAATTGAATACTACCGTCAAGCCTTTTATTTATTATGTTTGCAAGCAACTGAACGGAAACATCTTCTATAAACTCTTCTTCCGTGTTTAAAGCAAAGTCCATTAAATCTTCGACTAGATTATATTTGATGACAACATCTCTGTGCAAACATGTTACTAAACTATCAAACACTATGATGAAAGTAGATTTGCTGTTGCATTTTTTAAGTGCAAGAGCATCGTCTAACTTTGGAAATACAATCTGTTTCTGAACCTCACTGCTTTGGTTACTTAATATAGTTTTGCAAATTGTAGATATATCACATAGTAACATTTTGTGGCCTTCCATATTAACATTAATGTCATTTAAGTTATTTACAATAAGATTTAATAATTTACTAATTATTTCACCCTTATTCTCCAAAATAATTTGTATTCGGACGTCATCCTCGTATTTTTCTACCAGCTGTCTTAAACTTCCAACAGCAATCTCTGCTGTAGAAAGATCCAATCCGCAATAGTAAATAAAAATGTTTAAAATTGATTCTGTAAATTTATCGAGTTGTACAATAACCGCGAGAGATTCTAAATAGTACTTAAGGGAAACGTTGTTATCAATTTTAATCTTATTTAAAACGAAATTTTGCACTTCGTCGTCGTAATCTTCAGCAATCATTTTGAAACATGTTAATAATGAAGTCCTCACTTCTTGCATGATTCACATATTAAAGAAGTACAAAATTTTCATATAAACATTTCCTAATTTCCAACGGTAAAGACTTTGACATTAAACCTAAGCTTTTTAAACCGATTAAAGCTACTTCCCAATTTTGGTGAATGCTAGCTTTTTAGACACAAGTAAGGCACCGGGCGCCAATTCTTTGACGGTAGATATATCATAGTTCTCCTTTAGTTGTGTGTATGATCTTACAAAATTAATAATATTAATGAGAATCAACACTTGATGTAGTCCAGTCGTACTAATATTGTAAGCGTTAATTAACATAGGCATAATTTCTTGTATGATGTAGGTAGAAGCTGATGGCGAACTCGATGAAACGCACTGAAGAATTTTACAAGAAGGGGTAAATAGCTTCATGTGAGGAAGAAGATTTCCTTTAAGAGTATCTGTGATGTCCGATAAAATAGGTTTGTATATGTTATCTGCACTATTGGATAATTTTTGCATGACTACTTTCAATGTAGTTAAAGCGACGTTTTCCAGTTCTTGGTCGTTACAGTTGTACACTTCACGTTGAATTTGAGACCAAATGTCTGTGGAATGTTGTATATATGCAGATACTGGAAATACTTCGCATCCTTTACCCTGTTAATGAAAAAGTTATTACTCATGAAGAAAGGCAAATATTCAATACAAGTTATTAAAATTAAAGAGCTCGAGTACGATAGTACTTACCAAAACAATTAAAGAATCTAATTTAGCAATGTGTAAAGAAGAACTCAATTTTTCTAAAGCCAATGGCACACAATATTCGGAAAATTCAGGTACTGCACATAAGCATCCAGACAAAGCTTCAGATAATGTTTCTCTACTTATTCTCTAAAATAAATAAACCAACTATCGTAATTAATCCTACATAAAACTTACATTAGGATCTTGTGGTGGTGCTCGAAAATCAATAGGAAAATAACAAGCTATAACTTCGAACATTTCTTCTGTTAAATGCCCTAATGTGACACGTTTTAAAAAACTAGGAATCCAGTCAAACAAAAACAACAAATTTCGAGGATCTCGTTCACCATCTATTGCGAGGATTACTCCATAAATAAAGTCAAATCCCATCTCTTGTATTTCTTTAACAAATTTATTAGAGCGAATAAAAAGCTTGTTAAAAACTTACCAGGTAATTTGTTCTCTACTGATGTTTTAAGTATTTTAAAAATGTTCAATCTATCTATTTGTTGTTGTTGTTGACAAGATATCTTTTGAAACATGGAATTTAATAATTGCTTTACAGGCTCGCCAGACACTTCTTCATAATGAAGTAATGCTAGAATACCTGTTAACGTTGCAGGAATGACCTATAAATAATAAATACAGATATGTCCAATAGCTTTAACAACTACACACCTGATGATGGTCGTTTAAGCGATCTGAATAAAACGTGCATAAAAAACTTAGTTGAGCTGTAAGTATTTGGTTGTGAGGAATTATTTCCAAGACTTGAGATAGAACAGTCATCCCTAGTTCCCTGTTGGAAGGTGATGTATCTACCAACAACTGTTTCAAATCTTCTACAAATTGGATAAATGTAGTGTGTCCTTCTTTCATTTCTGGAAGTAGATTTTGTATTGTAAGAATTTTTAATTATGTTCGTACAAGTACCGTTCACTAATCGAATACATTTTTTCTTAAATTCTATGTCGTCTTTGCTTAAATCTTTAAATTCTTCTACCACCGATTTATTTACGTTGATGTCCATGTTTTTGGAAATGTAACCTCAAATTATAAAACTGTGGAAGTGTCAGTGCTTCTTATCACGTAAACGGTAGCTAAATTTTATGCAGCCAAATTTTCTTTAAAGCGTCGATGACACTAGGCTAGTTTACAAGCTGCTAGTCGGCGAGTTTACAAGCTAGCGAGTCAGCCAGTAACGACGAGACAAAGAAAGGTTCTACTAGCTCAGTAGCTAACTAGCTAGCAAGTTGAAATCACGTGTTTGTTGTTTTGCGTGGGCGCGTTGTTTATTTTCTGATATGTTACGCTGAACAATGAAGTGGAACACGAGTGGTATCGTAGAGTTTCTAAACATATATGAGCAGTATCCGATTCTGTGGAATATAAAAGATAAAGACTATTCCAACACCAAAATAAAGGACGACATTTTCAAGAATCTCCTAGAGAAACTTAATGAGAAACAGCTAACTGTGGGTATGGATGTCAAGCAGTTGAAGACCAAAATAAAATCAATTAAGGACGTCTACAGACAAGAAATAAATAAAATAGAGAAATCTAAGAAAAGTGGCTGTGGTACTGAAGAAGTATACACGCCAAAGTTAGCATGGTTCAAAGATGCAAACTTTTTGGCAGAGGTTGTGGCCACAAGAAGCAGCCAATCAAATTACGTGAGTAAAATATATTTTTATTATATAATAATACATATTAAAACTTAGACCGTTCTCCAGTTTTTTTGAGTCCAGCTTTCTCCCATTGCCAAGGCAGAGGATTTTCTTCTGTAAAGTAGGCAACATATGCTTTTCTGATCTCCTCAGCAGTTCGACTGTAATGGTTTCCTCCTAGGTGATTAATAGGCTGCACAATGCCAGCATTTTCCTCCAAAGCCCAGGTGTGATAATCCCAGTATTCAAGTCCTCTCTATCTACTGCTTGTTGTGGCATGTAGTTACCCGGATCAGTCTTTCGTAACCAGTTATGAAGGCTACAGGCAGCCCAAATGACTTTATCGATAGTTTCCGGTGCCAAATCAATCGGTCTTGAAAATATTCTGAATCGCCATACTAGTATGCCAAAAGCATTTTCTACGACTCTTCTGGCACGGAAAGACGATAATTGAATATTTTTGGTCAGGACTAAGAGCTGTTTTACTGTATGGTTTCATAAGATTTTTCCTCAAAGGGAAAGCATCATCTCCTATAATAACGCCATATTCAGGCAAACCAAGAGTCTCGTTTTCCATTCCAATATTCAAAGTGCTGTCTCTAAATATAGCACTATCGCTTGCTCGACCATTTGCACCTACGTCAATATACGTAAAGCAGTAATCGGCATCAACCATAGCAAATAATATTATACTGTAGGTTTTTTATAATTGAAGTAGACTGAACCGGAACACGGAGGCCTCTTAATTATAACGTGTTTCCCGTCGATTGCACCAAAACATCTAGGAAAATTCCAACGCTGAACAAATTTATTTTCTATTTCTTTCCATTCATCAGCTTTTTAGGGACCTGAGAACAAACAAAATTATAGGTTTATTTTATTTTCTAGGAACTGTCACAAAGCAGTCAAGCCACAAAGTAAGTGTCGAGTCTGAAAATGACGAGGACTCATCACAACAACGTTCTAAGTCGCCTGAAAAATGGGACCACCCCCGACACCAAGGAATAAACCTAAAAAACGACCGAGAATTGAAGAAAAATCAAATGAAATTTCAGAAGCTATAAAAAAATTGGATGAAATTGCCAAGGAGTCATCCGATGAGAAGCCCTATGACCTGTTTGGGAAATTTGTGGCTTCTGAGCTGCGTCTCCTACCACAGCGACAGGCCATCTTGGTGCAGCAGAAATCCAAAACTCAATTATTAATGCTAAGCTGTCGTCTTTAGAGCAAGAGGCCCCCCAATCTGTCCATAGTGCGTTTTCACCTTTTTCAGATGACTCATTTGCTTCGACCTCTGCATCATCGATGCACGACGACGATGGGGATGTTTTGCAACAGGTCCTAATCAATACATTCGGAGGAAACACAACATAAATTTTTGTCAAATAAATTGTATATTTTCTAAAAACTGATGTTAGCTAGCTTCTGAATGGTAAAAACTTCAAAATAGTTGATTCTGGAACTCTGAACAGGTATTCCAAAAACGTAATGTTATTTCCAATTTCGTGGTTACTGGTATTGCCGGTCTCATTTTCGTATCTTTCTTTTTGAGCATTCCATTTACCATCTGCAGTAACTCATCAAATTTGGAACTGTTCAATCTCAACATATTTCTATAAGCCAAAGGATCTTCGTCCTTCAACTCTCTCAATAAACGGCTAGAAGCACCATATTCATCGCGTTTTTCTATCCATGCTTATCCATTTTCTTTTCTGTTTCAAGTTTTTTTTTGTTTTCGTTGTAAATCCTTCTTGATAGCACTTGCTAAAATAATTACTCCCGCGCGAACTACTTTCGTCGACATTTTAGCTTTCAACTGCCAAAAACGCAAAGATGCTCGCAACTAGTTACTAGCAGCGATGATGACACACGGCTAGTTAAGCTTACAAGCCAACACGCCTACGAGTGGCGAGTAAATTAGCCCGGCTTTCTATATTACTAGCAGCGTTTTTACAATCGGTTAGTTGACTAGCAGATTGTAAAAAAAGCCGATTGACACGGGGCGAGTTCACTTCACTAGCGAACTCGCTGGCTTGTAAGCGTTGATTGAAATCATTGGTAAAGATAGTCAACCGCTTGTATTTGCTTGTATCACGGATGCAATTCACATATGCATGTTGGGTTGCGTTTTTGTTTACTTTTTTCACCTGTACTGAAGCGCTAAGTTATAATGTGTACGATTCTTGAAATAGAATAGTTCAATTTATTCCACCGTTAAAAATGGCGCAACATACAATCCGTAAAATTTACTTTTGTCAATACAATGTTGCAACGTTTTCAAATATTTAGTAAACGTATTAACTAGTAATTAAAAGTGACGAATTTTTCATTTATGAATAATACCATTGATGATACATATCTTGGATTTTAATGACAATGTTTTTTTTTTTTAATAATTTACAATTTAAAAAAAAAAAATAAACAAAATTCTTTGTTAAAAAAATTAGAATAAGTCGATATAAAAAAAATGAGAACAAATTATTTTATAACTTAAAAAAAAAAATTATTTTTAATTTAAAAAAAAAAATAAAAAAATTAGAAAAAAAGAAAAAAAAGATAGAAAAAAACAAAATAGAGAAAAAAAAAACAAAAGAGTTGAGAATGTAAAATTTTGGTTTTTTGTATAGTTGAAAATAAAAAAAAAAAAAAAGAAAAAATTAAAATAAAAAAAAAAGGAAATTTTTCAATTTAAAAAAAAAGAAAAGAATGTACCTTTAGAAAATTGGGTCAAAAAACACTTGAAATAAAAATCCACCTTTAATAACCTAATTATATTAGTTTTAGATTTAGGAAGGTGTTTTGTTTTCGCGTAGTGCAGAGGGGATAGAACATGTGAAAAAAAAAATTTATTCTTTTAAAAGAAATAAATGACGATTTAATATTGAAAAATAATATAAAATAAAATTAGAAAATTATTGAGGGAATTTTGTTTTTAAATTTTTTTTTTTTTTTTCAAGAAGAAAAATAATTTTAGGAGAATTTTTTTTTTTTGTTGTTTGAGAAGAAAGAAAGGTTAATTTTTATTTTAAAAGTTTAAAAAAAATATAAGTGTGAAAAAAAAAAAATAATTAAAAAGAAAAAAAAAATAGTTAATAAAAAAAATATTATAAAAAAAAAATAAAAAAATAGTAAAAAAAAAAAAAAAAAAATATAAATAATTTTTTTTTTTGGTTTTTGTAGTTTTGGGAAGAAATTATAGTTTTGATTTTATAAAAATGGGCGAAAAGTGGGATAGACGTTTTATTTTTATAATTCTTCTTTTTTTTTGAAAAGTTAAAAAAATTTTTATAAAGGATATTGATTATTTAAAGAAGTTAAAAGGAAAATATTCCTTTTGTTTTTCAAACACCCTAAAGTTTTAATTTTGTTTTTTTTATTTTGGAAAAATGTGTAATTTTTTTTTTTTTCTTTCTACACCGTTCTCATAAAACTTAGAAGGAATTGAAGTATAGAAAGAAACTTTGTTCGGTTGGCGGGTGTATATATTAAAAAAGTCCGCGCATGTGGGGGTAGGTTTGTTTTATTTAAAAAAATTTAATTAGACAAAAAGGTTGGTGGTAATTAATTGAAGAAGATACAAACTCTAAAGCATTATTAGTTGCTCCCCCCCCCCGCACCCAGCTAGTGGCAACTGAAGCAAATAGAAAATTACTGAGGTGCCGTGTGACGATTGTACCAGGGTTGTTTGGAAGGTTGATGGTTTAATGTGTTTAGCTGATAATTTAGGATGGAGTTTGTAATTTTATAAGAAAAATAAATAAAGAGGTGAAAAAAACGTCGGTGATTTTTTTTTTTGGTGGGGAGGTCTTTTTCTGGTGTGCTTTTTTTGTCCTTGTTTTTAAGTTTTTTAGGAGGTAAGGATGTTATTATTATTTTTTTTTTTTTTTGTGTTGTGGGGTGGGGGTTTTTTTTGGGGCGCCTGAAAAAAAATAGACCCTTTTTTTTATAGGTCCCTGGGCGCAAACTAACGCTCGAGGTTTTCAATCCAATTCTTGATCACCGCTCCACTTGCTTTATAAGAGTACATAATATTTCGCTTTTAACTGAACCACTACTGAGAAAACATAATTAATAAAGATCTCTTGATGAAGAAAAAAAAAAGTAATTTCGTCCGCACATTCATTTTCTTTCGGAAACGGCAAAACAAATAATTGCTGGCAACATCCTATGAATTACTAAATTAGTGAGGCGATGTTACGATCCGTTTTACCCAAAAATGTTTTTCTGTCTGTTGTGGATTGTTTCGAGGTTGTTTTGGTTTGCGCTTCAATCTAAATATTTCACACTTTTGACTATTCAATTTATTTTAAACTTTTAATTTTAAAGAAACGGTTGTCTGTATAGGTTTATCAGAACTTATACTTGCACTGATTGTTGCACTTTGAGAACATTCACAAAGGAGGCATCACTAACTGAATCGGCGTTGTTCTCAATTTTTTCTTATTGGCTGACAGAAAATAGTTGTAATTACGTTGCAAATACTCCGCTAGAAAATATAATTTTCATAAGTTCGCACATTAATCAGATTTATAAACTGTCAGAACTTCTGGTGATTTCTGAGTAGGATTTCTTTCTAATCGCAAAAACTTCCGATGTATCCTGTTTAGGTTCATCTGCAATCAAAGCAAATAATTGTATTTCTTGAAATTTGGGCTTTTAAAAGAACTTTATTTATGTATTGGCAAAATTTTTAATAAAAAATGAAAGTATTTCTTGAAATTGATTTTGTAATTTGTACTTCGATACCAGTAGTGGTGAGAAGATTGAAGAATGAAAGTGGTTAAAAGTGTTATGTAAAAAAAGAAGTAGTTTAGGGAACATTGAGTCTTCTCACCACTGGGTACCTACCAGACCGCTACCATTAAGTATTAGCAAATTGTCATTGAACAACAATTATTACTTACCTGAAACAAACTTCTTAGGAACTGCAGTAATATTAAGTTTCTTCTTCGCAGCGGAAGGATCTCGAAAACTTCTAGATTCAAAATGCTTCTCACAGATTAATTTATTTCGTAATAAATTAAGATCATCCTAGTAGTACTAGCTTTGAATTACCACAATTCATCACCCAATTTTTCATCTATTTAGACAATTAGTAGGAAACCGATAAAAGCTGATCGTCGGGCAATTTTTTCTCCGAATTATTATTGCAACCGTGATATATACAGCGATGATACGCAATAGTATTACTCATTTTAATGGATAAGTTTTAAACCAGCAATCCGATCTTACATGTAAATAATAACTACCGAAATGTTTTTTTTGATAGTATTTTGTAAATGTTATTACCATTGTTATTTGGTAAAGCTCAGGAAATACATACAAAAGCCAATCTTGATTGTAATATTTTCATTGTAACAAATAAACAGATAATCATTGGCTTATAGATGCTTCTTTAATGCGTTTATCATATCTTAAAATATAAGTACACCTAAAGTTGATATTGAAACAAATGTATTACGAGAGTCTTCCGGATTATCGTTTTATGAGTCACATTCCTTATCGGCTTAGTCAGAAATTCTACAATTGCATACTTTAGCAACACCTTTAGTAAATGAGTAGGCTTGTTATAATATTGTTTAGATGCAAACAGTTGAGTACGTTAGATTGTAATATAAGAAAATTTAAACATTCGTTCCAACATAAAAAGGATAGCGTTTCTATGTTAAAAAATTTTAAATTTCAATGACCAAAATTTAGAAATTTACTTGCGTAAGCCTAATAGATTTTAAAACATTTTCAACGGATAAACGATGTTAATGTAATAAATATATGAGTATGGAATTTTTTCAAAAGTATTTAAAGAAATTGTTTTTTTTGGTAGAACGTTTTTCAACGATTTCTTTACGAAATTAATACTTTTTAAATCTGCAGGTTTTTTCATAATAATAAACTTTATTCACATGTGTATGTATACAATCTTTGTAATATATATGTGTTTGTCATGATGGTATAACCATTGTTACCAACCTTACGTAAGAAAGATACAAATAAATATTATTACATTGAACAAATTAACAGACAATAGAAAAAAATATAACAAAGGACACACATTTTAATTAGTACGTCGACAAAAATCAATAAATTCTTGTATATTGTAGAACGCATGTTTTTGTTTGTTTGTCAACATTGACTCAATGCACCAATATTTCAATCAACGGCATGATGCATTGGCAACAATGTCGTGCCTTAGCATAAACTATCAGCAAAATTACAGTTTTCTATTTTACATTTATCGGCAATACTGTTCTGTAAATTCTACAATACAATTGACGTATTTTCTTAGCACAAAGCGATACTACCGACCTCTGATGTTTAGAACAAATTTCGGGGTCGCATAATCCCGTAAGGTTGAATATCTTTACCAATATTTCAATCAACGCTTGTAGCTCGTAAACTAGCTAAGTGTCATGGACATAGATAATTAATTATTTATCTATGGTCATCGAGCAATAAAGCGTCGATGACACTAGACTAGTTTACAAGCTGCTAGTCGGCGGATACTACGGGTACTATAAATATAGGCGCACATAATTTTCAAAAACGAACAACAAATTAAGCCTAGTTTTTTGTCCGAAAAAACATGGCGATTCGATACCGTCGAATTCCGTAATAAAACCGTTTTCACAGATACGAATTTTAATAGTGACTTTTGTGTTTTACAGTTTGGTGGTTTTAGTAAATTTCAATGAATTATCACAGAAATGAAATTTGGTTGTACGCCTCGTAAAATATATATTAGTTATCTATGTCCGCGTACATGACATGAGTTCTAGAACTGGTGACGGTTGTCCCTCGTATGAAAGATCTTCGTAATTATGGGGGATACTAAATTTAACTAGTTAGCATTTCAAATAACTCTTTATTCGTAGGCAGATAATTAAAATAGCTATCTTGATCAGTTTAATGAGATAGTAATAATCCCCCTGAAGTTTCCTGTTCAGAAAAATATCCCGTACCGACATTCTCGCTTTTTGTATTTTTTTTTTTTTTACCGATATTTGTATTTTTAACAAATATACAGTAAATATAACTTAAGAAGATTCTTTCTTGCGATACACCGCAAACATCCATTATTTTAGGTTAGTAATAACAGAGAAAACAAGATAAAAAAAAGAGAAATACAGTTTCGCATCCGAAGTTCGGACCGAGTTAAAATAATTTTAATATTTTCCGAATTTCGGACAGCCATGTTTTTCGGACAAAAATTGCGAAGTTCGTATCTGTGAAAACTAGGCTTTAGATGGGTAGCAAACCTACCGTTTTTATAAATTTCTATCTTAACATACACTCTCTATTCAGAAGTACTCAAGCATTGGAATTTACTATTATTTCTAAATCATTATAATTAATATTATAACTTTAATTATTTCTTATTTACTTAACTGCAGTACCTAATTTGTTAATTAATGAAATTTTTCTTTACTACAGTAGTAATTATAATGATAGTTCTTTTTACTTTTCGTAATTACATAAACCCACCACGTATGTATTTTTATCAATGAGAATAAAATTAAAATATTCCAGTTAACGGTACTTATTAACATTATTGTTATGTAATAAAATGGTTCTTATCTTTGTGGAGAACAAACAGTGCATGGTGGAAAAATAAAATCATTAATGTGGACACCTCAAACTATGTGATATACTAATTTACCACAAAATATATGCGCTAATTTCAACATCTTTCACCAATCAGACCTCAAGCAGGAAAAGTTTTGAAACGAAATAATACTAAAAAATTGTTTTTGGGAATGTTTGCAGAGGATTATCAATTACAATGATTTTTGGCAGCATGTTTGGGATTAGCAAGAGATTATCGCAAAGTGTACTTCCTTATACGTTCTTTTAACAGAGGCGGCATTTTTTGTATAATAGAATTTAAAAAGCTGACAGTAGGTAATTACAGCAGGTAGGTAATGAGAAATTCTAGGAAAGGATATGTAAAATAAATATAAAAAAACATTTAAATTTTAACCAGTACTATACATTCTTAGTTTGAAATCGATATTTTTGTGCGAAGTGAATTTTTATATTACAAAAGAATATAGTTTAAGGTTTTATAAAATATACATACCGGGTGTTGATTCTGCCGCTTGGTAGCATTTTATATATAAAATTTTGTTGAATTAGAATCTGCAAAAATCACATTGCCATGATTTATTAAATTCACTGTTTAGATTTTAGCAAGGAAAACGTCAAAATTCGACAGTAGTTCATTTTAAAATGATGACAATGTGATTTTTACAAATTCTAATTTAACATTTAATTCATTTTCTTTCTTAGAGTAAAATTTTGGTTGAAGTAAATATACCAATCCAGGTAGCATTTTGTACTTATGTTTTGGTGTTGGTGATTTTTTTAATACAATATATGCTGCTGCATTGCGTTTACTATGATTCTGTTGACAGATACAAGGGCAATTGCCAATATCTCGTGTAAAAACTTGTTACTTAAATAGCCCAAGAAAAAATCCAAGGAAAAAATATTCCCAGGAACAAAGATCCAGCGGAAAAAAACCTTGTGAAAGAAATTTACGGAAAAAATCTCAAAGTTATTGATAACTCAAACTTGTTAAAGTGCATGTTCAAACTGTTTCGCTCACATACATATTATTACATTCTTATTAAATTGCAGTTGTACACTAGTTCACAAAAAAGTTTACTTTTTGATTGTTAAATGGTAATCGATAAATAACTGAATTTAAAAAAATCTGAATTTGAAAATATTTCAATGATCAGTAGTTAGGTAAAGTTTGTTTATTGGAATACTTCTCTTACATCATTCAAACAAAGCACAAAAATGCTATTTTATTATAGGGCTGTTTAAATGATTTACTCGAAAGTAAAATAACAATGTAGTCAAATATAATAACACAACATCTGATGAAAGTAAGTATAAAAATACGTGGTTTCACAAAAGGAAAATTTGCAATGTTTTAACATGTGAACAAGCGTTACGCGCAGAGGTCCACATTGCACACATACTCACAAACGTGTGAAAGAATATTGAAACTGTGCAGTGACATAAAACATATTGCTCGAAAATTAAAATAAATGTCTAAAGCGTATAAAAAGTGTGCAACATAATTTTAATAGAAAAAGTGAAAAAAAAACTGATTTGTTCACGTGATTGTAGCATGTCTCTGTAATTACTTATCGGATCAAAAATAGTTTAAACAAAAATTGTGTATAATTTAATTTTACAAACAACTATTATTTCAAGAAAAAAATGTGTAAAATAAATATTTTTTAAATATTTCAAAAACAGAAAAATCTATGTATTAGCTTAAGAGCCATTTTGGCTAGATGGATTATGGTCAAAATCTAACCAGATTTGCGTTATTGTAAAATACAGCTAAATGCCAAGTTTTATAAGTTTTCGTAATATGTATCATGTTTAGTAAATACTGACGGACAGGTTACTCCATTATAATAACGTACCAAAACCAACTCTAATTCGTTGCAAAATGTGAAAACGAGGGTTTTAAAATGTTTGGACTGAAAATTTAATGAATAATTTCTTCTCTTAGGTATTTGTAAGATATATGTGAAGTAAAAATGTATGATAAAGTTTTAATTTTTGTTCTATAACTCCCCAATTGCAAATTTGGTATAAGAAAAATGAGAAATACGTAAGCCACACATTTTGATAGGGCAATGCAAATAAATTAATTTTTGTTCATCTACGTCTAACCTAATCATCACATTAATTACTAAATAATTGTGTGTGAAATGGTACTTTTAAATATATCGTCCGTAAAAAATAAAATCGTGGGTAAAAGTACAATGTAATTTAAATGGGAGTTTCATTATTTAACGATTTTTGTTATCAAGGATGTCTAGCAACCAACACTAAAATAAACAAAAGTGAAACTAGTAGTAACTGTTTCTATTTGAAAAAATTACTTCTAACGTAGATAAAATATTGTATGAGACATGTGACTTTAAACCATTCACCTGCGGCTCATGTTTTAAACTCCAAACTTGTGCATAAAAGCCTTTACTTCACACATTTGTATCTGCTGATCAGTGATGTGACGTCTCCGTACCATTCCTAATAACAGCATAATAAGGGAAAATGAATAACATTTTTAACGATTGTAATTTCATTACCTATTATAATATAATAATAATATTAACAACAAAAATAATAATAGTAATAATCCTAATACGTTTATTAATCGAACAGACAAGTAAGTGTTAAAAAAAATATAGGTAACGGTAATAGTACCTGAGAAACCTTTTTCTGAGTAATGTAATTAGTTTAAATAATAACGATTTACATCTGGAAGTTACCTACTCCATGAGATTATTCTACCACCATTATTTAATTGATTTATTAATCTTCGCTAGTACCTATGCTTTGATTATTAATTATTTTTCATTAAGTTACAATCTTTAATCAACAGAAATCTAATGACAGCAATATTCCGTCTAATTCAAATTTACTTTATTTAATTTTTCCTATTTGTGTTACAAATGCAACTGAAAATAATTTTTTTTGTGTAACGAGATGCTGTAAATTGCAAATATAAGTGTCAGAAGAATAAAAGCATCATGGTCATGAAACTTAGGAATCAACTAATAGATCAAATATGACGCTTGCGAAAGATTCTTTATGTAAAAAATATAGGCAAACTAAAACAAATCTATTTATTCTAAACATTTTTAGAAACGCGGAGGAAAAAACCATCTTGCTATATTGACAAATCTGTACCTTTTGGTTTTACTTCGTTAAATTTAAGTATCCTATACTACCAGCATTTTGTTGCAACCAACGCTTTACCCACCAGCGCTTTTTTTTATTTTTCAAATCTACCATTATTTTTGCACTTACACGAATTAAAGCTAGCTATTGCTACTTTTTTGCAGAGTTCATTTTCAAGCAAACAAAATTTTTAAAAGTTGGCAGCGTCAAATATAACTAAAAATTACTAAAATTGCAAGTGCAATGCAAGAAAAATTACATCTTGTTATAATTCATTTGATGCAAGAAAACTTGCAAGTGCAACACAAAAAGTTGGACGCGAGCATGGGCATAACAAAAATTGCACAAAAAAATTGCACTGACTTTCATCGTGTAAAGCGGTTTTTATTCTAATAAACAACACATCAAATTGTAGCGTATTTATTGCCATTGGGCGTAAGGTATAATGTTTTAATGTTTCGCAAAAATTTGTTATAATTTACGACACGCTCCTTTTTAGAAGTTTAAACGATTTTGAGTGTTATTTTCTACTTGTAAACTGCCCCCTTAAAAATTGTATTTTTTCCAAATGAATCAGTTCAGATCAGTTCACTTTCACTTGAGTTCAGTTGGTTCTAATTTGGATCACTTAAGGACAAAGTGGAGGTAAATTAATTCGTTTGAAAGAATGTGGAAGTTCAGTTCCCATCGATCGGATCAGTTAGATCAGTTTGAAAGAATACGCCTAAAGTATAATTTCAGAGGAATAACTTCACGTCGGCCTGTTTGATCTTTGCAAGAGAATGGCAGCCATGTTTAAAAGGTAGAAATGCAGAATCCTATTTAGAAATTTCGGAGGTGTCGCGATCTATTCTTCAAGGTCCCCAATACACCGCTAGGACATTACCAACTTATCAGTTCAAAGTGCTCTTGAATATTGTGCTTTACAGTTCAATAATTTTGTACTAATTGCAGTTTATAGACCACCTGACTCTTCTGACGGTTTCCTAGATGTTCTGCAAAGTATACTCAAGAAGGCTTATTCAGAGGAAACAGTATTGTAGTAGGAGGAGATTTTAACATCAACCTCTCTTAGATTTAAAATGGCCACTTATAATGCATATCCTACTATAAATGAAACAACCAGGATAATATGGTAGGGTTATACTTACATAGATACATTTTTAATAATAAATAAAAAATAACAATAAATGTAATGCCTGCATTACAAATGAAGTGATTATCCGATCTTTAAACCGGCAAGCAAAACGAATATAAAAAATTTGTAATTTAAGCAAAAAAGAATTATAACGATAAACATAGCTCAGTCAAGCAATCGCAGCAAAGCGATCTTTCAAGTTATATACAGAATGAAAAATATAACCAACAACACATCATATAAAAAAAGTTACGAACAAAAAAAAAATCAAATTTCGAAGCAGCAGAAAATTTAAGTATGTATCCAATCTTGTAAAAACTAATGTAAACAACGCTATATGCAGTTTAATAGTAAATTCAAATTTGTATTCATTTTTGTTAAACCTGTCACGGAAAATTAAGTCATTAATGTAACTAAATTACTCAACAGTTATCCCAAGGATACTGATGGTATGATCCACATGCTTTTTAAAACGAATCATAACTTACGAGGATATATTGAAAAATTCTTAGCCTACTATAGAACCAAACAAAATTTCAATGTCAAAATATTTTATTACTCAACATATTCTCCTCTTAATTGGATACATTTATTACAGCGAACCTGCAACGTCTCTAGACCTTTCAAAAAAAATGTTTCTTCTTGCTCTGCAAACCAGACCTCCACAGCTTCTATTACCTCCTTGTTGGAAGAAAATGTACGACCTTTTAAACTTTTTTTCAGAGGGAAAGAGGTGATAGTCGGACGGAGCCAAATCGGGTGAATAAGGGGGGTGTTCTAGTAATTCAAACCCTAAATCACGAATTTTTTGCATGGCAACATGAGATTTGTGTGCAGGGGCGTTGTCCTGCAAAAACAAAACACCTTTGGATAGCTTTCCGCGTCTTTTCTCTTTAATATTTTCCCGTAGAGTGGTCAGTAATGTCGAATAGTAATCTCCAGTTATTGTTCTACCCTTATCCAAAAATCAATCATGATTACTCCATGGCAATCCCAAAAACTGAAGCAAGAACTTTTCCAGCAGATTTTTGGACACGAAACTCTTAGGTCTTGGAGAACCAGAGTGTCGCCATTCCATCGATTGTTGCTTTGTTTCTGGATCGTAGAAATGTACCCAAGTCTCATCCATAGTAACAATTCGGTTTAAGAAGTCTACATCGTTTTCAAATCGAGCACAGATCGAACGCGATGCTTCTACCCTTGCACGCTTTTGGTCAACATTCAAACATTTGGGGATCCATTTTGCAGCAATTTTTCTCATGTCCAAATTGACGTGAACCATATGATGAACGCGTTTGTATGAAATATTCAGTGCTTCAGATATCCGTTTTAGCCCAATTCGACGGTCTGATAAAATCATGTCATGAACTGCATCGATATTTTCGGGGACTGACACAGAAACTGGCCTTCCTGATCGGTCATCATCTTCAATGGAAAATTTACCTCTTTTGAAGCTTGCATTCCAATTTTTGACGGTCGCATACGAAGGAAATTGATCACCAAGGGTATTAAGCATATCTTCGTAAATCTGCTTACCTCTTAACCCTTTTAAATACAGGTACTTGATGATGGCTCGATACTCCAATTTTTCGATTTAATTTATTGCGTGACTCTGGTTTACTTTTTTGACGTCAAACTTTACACTCGCACTTCTAATAAGTTATTGTTCGTTGCTATGGTAACGCAATATTTTGTTTATGCAAGGAACTGGTATAGGCTAAATAGATATCAATACATCCTCGTACATTAGCAAACCCTAAATGACGGGATATGTCATTTAAAAATTTGAATTATCAAGTTTCCAAAATCAGTGAAAATGGAAACTGATAATAAAGAACTTTCTAATACTCCTCCCGGTATTAAAGAGGTAGCAGATAAAGTGGTTCCGGATATGTTAAATTCAGAAAAAATATATGAAAAGACATACGATTACTTTTTAAAATGGTGTCGACTTAAAAAAGCAACAAACTACACGGAAAATGTACTTTTAGTGTATTTTGCGGAAATTTGCAGGTCTTCTACACTTTGGTCATTTTATTCTATACTGAAAGCAACTTATGTGTAAAAATAACATAGATATTAGAAAGTTTGTAATTATTGTAATCAGTTAATTGAATTAAACAAATAACCTTTCACAATTATAGGTAAGATTTACTCCAGTTATACATTCTTAGAAAATTTTGCTTTATATTTAGATTCTACAATTTAATTTATATAATTTCTGAAAAAAAATTGATTTTTAAGAATAATTTGTAGTGATTTTCATGTCACTTGTCACGCATAATTTCGTACCGTTTATTATGTTTTGCCTATGATTAATTGTAAATTCTCGGATCAATTTTGGTATAACCAATAAATGCGAGCCTTAAACTAAATGCGGGCGCTATAGAAAATATAGCGAAAAAGAGTCATTTTACGCTCGCGAAAGCGGGTGTAAAGTGAATCATTAAATATATGAAGTGCAAAATAGTTATTTATGTACCACGGCCATAATCGATGTTTATAATTCGCTAATTGATTAGTAGGTAAAATGGCGAATTTCTTAATGAGGCTAACCAAATAAAATATTTGCTTAAAATAAGCGTTATATTTATAGAACTACAACAACCACCCTTGAGTGGATTCAGTTAGACACTGACTACTATTGTTAAACCAAACGTACAACAGCTAACAAGAGGGGGTGACAAAATTAAGTTGCGTTAACATACTGCCCCTCAAGTACACTTATGAAATTTAAAACTTGGACACCACAATTTCTGTAAACAAAATTTTGCACATTGTGAAGCGGGCTTAAGGGTATCGTTTACAATTCTAACAGCAGGTAGTCTCAGCAGGGGTTATCTTATAGAAGGACTGTAGAATGAATCATTACACTAAGCACGTTTTAGAAAATAGGTAATTTACGTTGCTTACTTAATTTTTTCTTTAAAGAATATATTTGAAGGTATCGCTAATTAAACACCATAGCTCGATTAATTATCGAATCAAAATTTTGTTTAGGAAATGTTTACAAAATAAAATTAGAAATAATTTTGATTTAAAAAACGTCTACAAGCAATAACTTTTAAATTAAATCAAAAAACTAAACATGGTTATTTGGGTTGACTGATTATTACTTATTTTTAAATAAATCTAACCTACTAATTATTGTAAGTTATTAAAAAAATCATTAAACTCTCTATTCATAATATTTAGTCCTTACAAAATGTATATTTTATGACGTTTCATTTTTTCTGTAGTTAATATAAAAAGTGAAAATAAAAACTAAGGCAATTCTTATTGTCAACGTATATATTTAGTTTTTGACAAGAATTTATTACATAATTATAATTAAGATACCAAGTTATAGTTTAAAATTAAATGAAAACTTTTTTTTAAATAAAGGTATTACTATATAAATAAATATAAGAAATCAATAATGGGTGTGACCTCCATTATTATTGATACATTCTTGGAGGCGTCTGCTCATTGACGCTATCAAGGTATCAATATAATTAATATTAATCGTTTCCCATGCGGTATCAATGGCTGCAATTAGTGCATTACGGTTTACTGGTATAAAATTTGGCCCTTGTTGTCTTCGGATAACAGCAAGTATTCGAGCCCAAACATTTTCGATAATGTTAAAATCTGGGCTTTTGCTGGCCAGGGTAACAGCTCCAAGTTATTTTCTCGTATCCAATTGCGCACAACCCGCGAAGTATGACAAATACATTATGAAAATGTTAATTCAACAGATCCCGAACTATTTTTTGGAGAAAGTATAGTGAAATAAGAATACTTACTTGTTGGAAAATATAATCTTCGTCTGGATAAAACACTTCGACTGAAGGTTTCATAATAGTTTCCAAAATATCTAAATACGCAGCAGAATCAAGACGTCCATCGATAGCCCAACAAACTCCTGGACCCCGCGCGCTAACCCATTCACAGAAAAATAACCACTTCGTTTTTTAGGACATTGTGATTATTTTCGTAACGAGTTCCTTCCATTCTAAAAACTTTTAGTGGTCCATCGTTGCGGCTATTGAACGTTTTTTCGTCGCTAAAAATCACTCGATTCCAAAATTCCAAAGGTTCGTTCACATATCGCCTTGCAAATTCCAGACGACGTCTCATATTTTCGTCACTGAGAACTTCTTTCGCAGCAGCATTATACTTCTTTATTCCCATCTCCTTTAATCTTTTTTGTGCAGTTATACGGCATCCGGGAAAATGTGTATCTGCTATAGCCCTGGAGTATGTAGCAAATGGTTGTTCTGTTACGTAATGAAACAACTCGAGATCTTGAGCACGTGTAGATACTTTAGGTCTACCACTTCCGATGGCTCCTTCCAAAGTGTGTTCAAGATTCCATTTTACTCGGTAATGCCCTACGGTGCTTTTTGGTATATCTAACATACGTGAAATTTCACGCACGCTACGGCCCGCCGCTAATTCCGAAACAATCCGCGCTTTCAAATCAGCACCGAGATGAGGTGGCATTTTCACAACACTTGAAATTTTAAACTAAAATGGAATTTACATTTCTTACTTTATTTATTGGTTCACACTACCCCTTCTCAAACAGTAGGTAATTGTTTATTTATTACATACTTCTAATGACCAATGTAACAACCCTTAGAGCAATATGACTCAAAGGAAGTAAATTAAACAAGCAAGGATATTCTATTGTTATTGAAACTTATTCATAAAGTAAAAGCCATTTCCTTATAATGCTAATGGACAGGATTTTCTTTTAAGTATTAAGATTACAATAGAGGACTTATAAACTTTCGAAAATATCTAATTATAAATATTTACACTGCAATTGCGCTTTTTCCTTAATAATTTCTTAGCAATAACATACACGTTCTTGGTTTTTAAGTTGTCATAAATTTGATATGATATAAATTTGTGTTTCTAATATTACATCACAAACTAATCTTTATTCGCCAAAAAATTGTTGCTTAAGTTGTAAAGCTTCGTACACACCTGAACAACAAACCGAGCAACAAACATAACAACGAACCGAAAGTCAAACAGAACGACAAACGATCTTTTATGATTTCCACAATCCGAACAACAAACGGAACGTTTGTGCTGTTCCATAATTATTTTCAGTAGTTTTCAGTTCATATATATTTATTATTGAGAAGAGAAATTGCGGAAAACAAGAAGATAGTGCCAACCAAATTTTTACGCACAAAGAAGAGTAAAAAATTATAATTTACTTCGCTTTTTTTATTTTGGAAATTTTCCGCCCAAATGATGCTAATAGGGACATCATTTTTTTCTTGCATTCTTAAACACTGATTAATTTAAAACATTTTTCTTCTGTCAACTCCATAATATTACCTAAAACACAACAAACCCACAAAAGGGAGGACAAAAAATAAATAATTTAATTCTCCCGCATAAGTTTGTTCGCCGTTTTGTTTAGATTCGTCCAAACCTGCAAACGCATTCGCGCGCATTTTCTTTGATGTCGGAGAAAAAACCGGGAACGCCGCAAACCGTTCGTGGAACAATCAGGACTTGCGAATCTGTTCTAAAATTCGTACGTAGCACCGTCCAAATTAATGTTCCGATTGCCGTTCGGTTCGTTGTTCTGTTTGTTCCTCGGTTTGTTGTTCAGGTGTGTACGAAGCTTTACAATAAGCATATTAATAAGAACTATATCTTATGAAAGGAGAGTTATGTAACTATAATTAACGACTTAACGTTACGTTAGTACAGGGATGGCCAAGAGGTCGACCGAGGTCTACCGGTCGACCGAGGTCTACCGGTCGACCGCGAAGACGATTTAGGTAGCCCGCGAGAGTAAAAATAAACTGAACAAAAAATATTTAAAAATAATATCATTTATTATAAAATGTTCCTTTTCGCGCCTAGAACACGTCTATACAAGTAGGTACTCACACGCTTCGGTCTGTCGTAACTCGTAACGTGGTATATTGTTGCGTGCGTGTGTGTGAGTCAGTCGGCCAAATAATAACAAGAGCCAGTACTAGTTTCGACTTGAGTGCGAACGTAGGTATTTAGAAGCCGATTGAAATATAAAGAACCTGTCACGTGACCTGCGCCGTGAACGAAAATGAAACAGACGAGTCTACTGTTCACATTAAGGGCAACAACGAAGTGTATTTCGTTTGTAGTGTTATTCAAATTATACCCTAGTTTAATAAATACATTTATAGTAAGGTATATTTTTATGATTTGCGTTGAAGAAGTGTTTCAAAATTTAATTTCGTTTTAACACTTCCTCGATCCAACCCTACTTTACGTTTAAACAATTTTTACGGCGCTACTGAATTGAAGGTCAAATAAATCGTTCGCGCAGATTGATTCACGTGACAGGTTCTTTACATTTCAATCGTCCTCTACAATTAATTTGTTGCGTCGCGATTATTAAAAGTTAACGTAGGGGCCTTGAGACTTAGTGTTTTTTAACTATTTTATCAGAATGAGTGGGCCATCTAGTTCGAGTGCTAAAAAAAATAAGACTTACCATTATCACAGTGAGTGGGAAGAGGAATTTTTTTTCGTTATGGTCAAGGATAAATGTGTGTGCCTAATCTGTAACTCAAGTGTCGCATTACCGAAAAGAGCTAATGTTGAAAGGCATTTTAAAACTACACATTCCAAATACGCCACTGATTTTCCATTTGGCAGTGAAAACCGAAAGATAAAAGTACGTGAATTAAAAAGCAGTTTAAACGCACAACAATCTTTTTTTACAAAACCAGATTCAATATCAAAAGCTGCAACACTGGCGTCATTTGCTGTTACAGAAATATTAATAAAACGAAAGAAACCTTTCGAAGATGGAGAAATGATCAAGGAAGCCATTCAGAGAGCTGGAGAAGCACTTTTTAATGACTTTAAAAACAAAAAAGAAATGATTACAGCAATAAATGATATTTCACTTTCACGGAACACAGTAATGCGACGCAGTGAAGCCTTAAGTGAGAAAATTTTGAACAATTACTTAATGAAGACTTGCAGAAATGTTGTTTCTTGTCACTACAGTTTGATGAATCCACCGATGTAACCGGCATTGCTGAATTGTGCGTTTTCGTGCGCCTAGTTTTTGAAGACATGACAACAAAAGAAGAATTATTGACAATGATTCCACTGAAGGGGCAAACCAGAGGTGAAGATATTTACAGATCTTTTAAGAGGTTTGTAAAAAATACTGCATTTCCGATACACAAACTAGTTGCTATCACGACAGATGGAGCACCCGCTATGCTGGGACAAAGAATTGGTTTTATTTCATTGTGCAAAAATAATGACAACATTCCAAGTTTCACCAACTATCACTGCATCATACACCAGCAAGTTTTGTGCTCTAAAATTCTGGAATCAGATGTTATTATGAAAATTGCTTTTAAAATAGTTAATTCTATTCGAGCCAGAAGTTTGCAAAGGCGTCAATTTCGAGCTCTTCTTGAAGAGACAGAAGCCGAACACTCAGACCTTTTGCTACATACAGATGTTAGGTGGCTTAGCAGTGGTGCCTTTTTGAAGAAATTTCGCCAATTACTGCCAGAAATCAAGACATTCGTTCAATCAAAAGGAGAAAATATACCTGAGCTTGAAGATGAAAAATGACTTATGAAGCTGGCCTTTCTTTGTGACATAACAGAAAAACTCAATGAGTTGAACCTAATCTTCAAGGGAAAGACAAAACCGTCATTGACATGACATCTTTGATTAAAACTTTTAAAAATCAAATTCAAATGCATGCATCACAATTAAAACGAGGTGAACTAAAAAAATATAAAAACATGGAAGAAGAATGTACGCACAATTCAAATCGAGACAACAAAATTTTCACTGAACAGCTGGAGAATTTGCATCTGGAGTTCGAAAGAAGGTTTTCAGATTTTGCCGCTCTCGAAGAAGTGCTAAGTTTCATGGTATTCCCTTTCAATGAAAACATTGACATTGACAGCTTGACCGTTAAAATCGGCAACTTAACCGATACTGAATCTCTTGTGGTCGAAGAAGAAATAATAAAAATGAGGAGCGATATATTTCTGAAAGCTAGAGCATCTGGTAGTACAGAATTTTGGAAAGTGATTTGCAAAGAAAAGTTTCCATGCCTAAGAAAGGTGGCTTTATATTTGACTTCATTTTTGGTTCTACCTATCTTTGCGAATCAACGTTTTCAACTATGAATGCAATAAAAACCAAAAATCGTTCCCGCTTAACAGACGCTCACTTAACTTCCTGTTTGCGCATCGCAGTTACTTCGTACACTCCCAATATGATAAACTTGTGGAGAATATGCAGTGTCAAACATCCACTCAAAAGCGTAAAACGCAATGAAAATTCGAATTAAGTATGTAATATTCAATAAATAAATACATACTAACTTATTACAAAAATGTTTTATTTCTCTTTTGTAAATTCTACCTTGCAGTCGACCGCAGGAAGTATTTGCGAGCACAAGTAGACCTCACAGGTCAAAAGTTTGGCCACCCCTGCGTTAGTAGATTCCAATTACTATTTACACATATTTTCTTGGAACATTCGATAATTAACTATCGGGATATGATGACCCTATACTTCGAAGGTTGTGCGCAACTGGATACAAGCAAATAACTTGGAGCTGTTACCCTGGCCAGCAAAAAGCCCAGATTTTAACATTATCGAAAATGTTTGGGCTCGAATACTTGCTGTTATCCGAAGACAACAAGGGCCAAATTTTATACCAGTAAACCGTAATGCACTAATTGCAGCCATTGATACCGCATGGGAAACGATTAATATTAATTATATTGATACCTTGATAGCGTCAATGAGCAGACGCCTCCAAGAATGTATCAATAATAATGGAGGTCACACCCATTATTGATTTCTTATATTTATTTATATAGTAATACCTTTATTTAAAAAAAAGGTTTCATTTAATTTTAAACTATAACTTGGTATCTTAATTATAATTATGTAATAAATTCTTGTCAAAAAACTAAATATATACGTTGACAATAAGAATTGCCTTAGTTTTTATTTTCACTTTTTATATTAACTACAGAAAAAATGAAACGTCATAAAATATACATTTTGTAAGGACTAAATATTATGAATAGAGAGTTTAATGATTTTTTTTAATAACTTACAATAATTAGTAGGTTAGATTTATTTAAAAATAAGTAATAATCAGTCAACCCAAATAACCATGTTTAGTTTTTTGATTTAATTTAAAAGTTATTGCTTGTAGACGTTTTTTAAATCAAAATTATTTCTAATTTTATTTTGTAAACATTTCCTAAACAAAATTTTGATTCGATAATTAATCGAGCTATGGTGTTTAATTAGCGATACCTTCAAATATATTCTTTAAAGAAAAAAATTAAGTAAGCAACGTAAATTACCTATTTTCTAAAACGTGCTTAGTGTAATGATTCATTCTACAGTCCTTCTATAAGATAACCCCTGCTGAGACTACCTGCTGTTAGAATTGTAAATGATACCCTTAAGCCCGCTTCACAGTGTACAAACTTTTGTTTACAGAAAATGTGGTGTCCAAGTTTTAAATTTCATGAGTGTACCTTTTGTAAAAAGTATGTAAACACGGCACGAATTTTACATTTAACTGAATGATGTTGATGATTATGTTATAGGTTGTTCTGGTGATGGGCGTGTTCGGTGGATTGCGAAGGGACGAGTTGGTAAGGTTAACTATAGACGACCGAGGAGCCGTTGTAGTGATAAAAATTTAATACACAAAGACTGGCGGTTCAAAAAGTTTTAATATTGTCGAGGAAAACGAAATGAGTGCCTTGCAAATATATAGGAAATATGCAGCATTGCGTCCAAAGGACTAAAGAAGCGGCACTTTTTCTTTGCTACCGGAATGGGAGATCTACAGCCCAACCAGTTGGCAAAAACACGTTCGGAAGTATACCTTCAAAAGTATCTGGGTTATGCAGATGCGAGAGAGTACACAGTACATTGCCTGCGCCGTACATCGGCAACTCTGCTGGTGGATGCTGGTGCTGACATGTTGACATTTAAGAGACATGGTAAATGGAAGAGTGATGCAGTGGCATCTGGGTACATAGAAGGCAGTATCGCGTCCATGAACAAAATTGCTAGGATGATTGCCGGAGCCAAGGTAACGAAAGGCGAAACCTCCAACAATGCTGTGAATATGTCTTCGTTCTCTAGACCTGAGAACTCTTCGCTTGAAGGCAATATCCAATTTAATGGATCATTTTCCAATTGTATTTTTAATTTTAAGGGTCAAAAATTAGCTTACTTATGAGCATTAAAAAAGATTTCTAAATTGCTGTGTTTTTATTTTTGTCAGCATTAGTAGGAATTAGCAGGCGTAATCATTATTCCCGCTTGTTATGGGCCTAGGGCGTAATGAACAAGTTTATAAAGCACGTATGCCTAGCTCAGCTTCCACGGCTTTCTTACTTGATTCTCCTATATATTGCAAATAAAAGGACATCAAATTACGGAAAAAATATAGTTGAGATTAGATAGAAAAGAATCTACCCATGGCAGAAATATTGCTATTTGGTAGTATTCAACCAGTTTTCAGTAGGTAACAAACAAATAAGTATGCTTTTGGCTTCGCATCGTTGAAAATTGTGTCAAATCCATCATCAACATTTTCTCTTATCCTTTCTTCAGAGGAAATGATATGTTCAACATTATTCATTGCAAGTAAAATATAAATATCTTTACTCCGAGAATTTTGCTGAGCAGAAGAACAAACCCTACAAGCTTTTCCAAGCATAAAAAACAAATTATGAAATTAGATTGACCTAGTCTTGAACTTGAATCTTTGTCGTTCCATAAAAAGACTTTCTGCAACCAAAAAAGAATAGGTTTCAGGAACTGGACCATTACCATTACTGCATCGTATCTTTATACCCATCTCACTGGACATAATTGTTTTAATCAATCACTGTGCGATCTTGTTAGCGAGGTTTTAACATGATATGCAGTATTAATTGTCTTGTAGGTGTGTTAAAGGAAAAATATACTTTTTCAATGGTTCCTAGACAGTGTTTTATTCCTTCAACTTCAGAAGAATCAGAAAGAGATAGTTTCCAACTGTGCGAAGCATAATGTAGTACGTCTTTTTTATCAACTATATGTTTATTTTATTGTGTATTTGTGATATTTGCAAAAGCTTCAGTATTTATTAAATGGACTGCTATTTCTTCTTCTTTTTCTTTTAGTGCCTATCCTAGGGGAAGTTAGCGATCCATTAAGTCATTTGCACTTTGGATACTGCATCTCGAAAAACGATGTTGTAGATTTATTATACCAATTTCGGAGATTCTTTAGACTGCTATTTAAACATCTCAAAATTAATGCGATCTCAAAAATTCAACTTTTGGTAGGCATGTGTTGCAGCACAGCGAGCCTGCTACCTACGATGTCAAACACTGTTAACTAACATTCTTCAGGTTTAATTTGAAATGCATAAATAAATAAGCTGAATTGCTATTTTCTGAATCGGAATCATTTTTGCAACTACAGTCTAATAATGGTATATGTTCGTGTTAAATAAGAAGTGAAATTTCTCCCTTACTGGTTTTCCACCGGGATACTTGCGTTATATTTGCTTTTGATGATTGGTTACCTACAACGATGTGCTTACTATTTTGATACATTTTCTTCGTCTAAAGACAGACTTACAGGAAAAACATTGAAACACGTAAAAGAAAAAATAAAGAAACTGAACAAGAGTCACCTACTGCAGCAGTTAAATACGAAAAATCGAAACATAACCATAATGAAGGCAATATAGACGCGGTCAACTTAATCTTTACGAGATAGTGAAGACAGTGAAAACCTTTCACCGCAATTACAAGTGATGGCAAAGTTTGCTAAATTGATGTCTCGTCTAGAATTAGAACACTAATACGAAAGTAATCAATTTGTAGAGTCTCGATCTTCTTCCAGTTTTTGTAATGCTACTGGGAGCACATATCAGTCCCTGATTAACATCTTCTCAATTTTCTAATGATACCCAATTGAGGCACAATATCGCTTGTACAGTTTATAAACAGCATGGTCCCGGAAATGGATTTCTATCAAATGTTTATACTCCACAGTCGCAGCACTTACAGAACAATCAGAATTACCCATATATGTACATAATTTTAATCAAAGGTAACTTTGTCGACAGATGTGTTAGCAGTTACATAGTCGATCCATCAATTCTAATAGCCAACTATAACTATGTGTTGGCAAAAATGACAATCTCGAATCGCCTGCTGTAAGTTCGCAAGAGATTGTACTATAGCTATAGCAAACAAACACCGAGAATCACTCTACAGCTAGAGTGTAAGTTTCGTTTCGTATATTCACTCGCGTGCAACTTAATGTTTATATTTTTAAAATATACTTGAAGTTCGAAGTCAAACAATTAATTTGTAAACAATTCAATTTTTTTCTTTATTCGTGGAATAGTCTACCGTATATAACTCAACAATTGAAAATTCTCTAAATTCGACGTATTGTCTCGACCTTTGTCTCGTGGTGTTTCTAAGCAATATGTCTCGTATAATTGAGAATTTTCGATCGTCTTATTACTCTCACGATATAGATGTTCTGGGACTAAATAGTTACTTAATGAGTTGCTTTAGGCAATCATTCAAAACTATTATTTTAACTCACTTAAGAAAATAATTATTTACACAGATTGTTACCTACTCTTTATTAAATAAATTATCAATGGAGAATTTTTATATCGTTTTGTAAAATGCTTAAAATCCTTGGTATTGTTAGTATTCCAGTATGCTAAAATGCTAAAAATCATTTTAATTTATACGTACGAGGTCGTTGAAAAACCGTCTTTAATGCTTACCTATAGAAGTTAGTGCGTAATCAACACATGCTTCGCTAAAATGGTTGAAGTAGCACAAAATGAAAGGTAAGTAGCTTTGCTTTGTATAAATATTAAATAGGCTCATAATTGTTCAGATTGGTATGTGTTCGTGTACGTCAATATTGTCATTGCTGTTAGATACATAAAATTCATTTAATGATTACCCATATTGTATTGCTTACTTTCTTTTTAATTCAACACCGAAAAATACTTGTAATAGAAGATTTTTAAATTAAGTATTAAGATACTCCTAAATAATATGCTTACGCAAATTTATTTTTCAATGTCGCCGTTAGCTATTTTATAAAATGTAATGTCAATGGTCATATTAATCGGTCATACTACGATTTAGAAAATATATGATCAAATAAAAGTTATTAGACAACAACTTTCATTATTTATTTTTTGTATAATTAAATGTCATTCAATTACCGTTTCTTGGTCTTTACCTACCTATACTTATCGTATAAAGCTTTTAATGCGTATAATCATTATACAGGGTGGTGCTTTTGAAAACGGGTCCTAGGGATTTAGCATTGTGAACTGTTTTTTTTTCCGAATTCCTGCTCCCCCTTTCAAGTGACAAAAATGGTTTTGGTATCAAAACGCAGCTAAAATTATTGCGCATAGCATAGCTTAATTACACGGTCTTTTTGAAAATTCATCAATAAAAATTAGTAATTTTTGATGTTTATTTATTGTAACCTTCCTATTTAATTTAGTTCTAATATCATTCGAAGCTGTTCCTTGGGAATAAAGCTTTTTATTTGCTTATTAATGACTTTCCTTTCAGCCTTATTGTCAAAACGTAGGAATCTTGATTGTTTAGGCAACTTAATACTATTTTTCTTTCATTATCAAAACTTACTTTTATTTTTATTGACAAATTTTTGAAAACGTGAAATTCAGCTGACTCCTAATAGCAACATACGGACTAATTTTAGATTAATTTTGATACCAAAACCATTAACATATGACCCGTTTTAAAAAGCATATCCCCTATTATTCTGATGTCTTTTAATTTGCACTCTGGTCATTACACTCATTACTTTGTCATTCATATGTTTCAATTCATACTTGAATTTTCTTTCTTAATTACTCGTGACGTTTTGTTATTATTATTAATAAGAATACGCGACAATGCATCTGGTCTCTCTGAATTTTAAAATGTCTACCTGAAAGTTACGTTCTGAAATCCTTTACGGCCCAAACAATGGCACATCATTCTTCTTCGATAGTATAGCCAACCTTATTTCGTTTTTATTTAAATTCCTACTGCCATAGTCTACTGGTTTTCCATTTGATTTGCTATTACTCCTCCTAAAGCCTGATGTTATTTTCAAAAAGATGTGAATATTCGCGCCCAGGTGGTTTCATCAGAGATTTTTTTAAGTTTTGAAAAGATCTTTCACATTCTTTAGTCCAAGCAAATTGTCCTTTTTTGCTTAATAATATTATTTAATGATACGGCTATTTTGGCAAAATTTGGAATATATTTACGATAATAGTTAGCGAAAGCTACAAAACGTTTAACTTCGTCTGAATTTTTTAGTAGCGGATAATTTTACAAATTTTTTATTTTCTCTGGATCGGGTAAAATTCCATTCTTTGTAATAAGGCCAATGTATAAGATTTCCTTTTTCAAAAACACTTTGAAGGATTTAATTTCAACTTTTCTTTTCTCAGTCTTTCAAAAACTTTAATTAAATCCATATTGTGATCGTTCAAATTTTTTCCGAAAACTATAAGATCGTCCAAGTAAACGAAACAACTTTTATAGTTTAAACCTGACATAGCAATCGCCATCAAGGCTGCAGGGCTGGTTTTGAACCCCATTGGAATTCTTTTCATCTAAAACAGACCTTGATTTGTTACGAATGCTGTAAACGGTCTACTTGGTTTATTTAGCTTTACTTGATAATAACCTTGATTTAATTATAAATGTGTAAAATATATAACATTAGAAAGTAAATAAAAATATCGGTTATATTTGGAAGCGGAAATTTTATTATCTTGAATTTGTTGATTTAGAGAACGATAATCAATTTATGCGTCATTTCTTTTATTCGTCTTTTTTTAATTGTTTTTTTGGTACTAATAGAATTGGAGACGACCATTCACATGAAACTGTTATTGATTGTTCGTATCAATTGGTTCTCTTTTAACTGAATGTGTTGTTATGGTAAACTTGCAAATTTCGTAATCACTTAAGTTTTGAATTTCTGGCATAAATTGGGTTGAATAAATTTCTTTATCACTAGTATTTAAAATTTTTACTGTCTTCGGTCTTGCTAAAAATCCAACTAAAAATATATGCTCATGTAATTGTTTTGAAATTACTACAAACTGGTCATTTGTCTCTACATGTAAATTGTCGAACAATAATTTTGATAACTTGGATTTAATCACAAATTCATTATAATTTAAGAAAGTCAATGTATTTGATTTATAACGTACACTCGCTATATACTGTTTTAGAAAATTTCCGTTAGTAATATTTAATTTTGGATAAACAAACCCTTCAGAAAAAATATCATCACCAATGCCTTTAACTTTAATTTTTGTTGCGAATTTGTATATTGGCAGGTAAATATTTCAATTTCGAAGTACATAAACTAGCTCCAGTATCTACTAAAAAATTAATTCTTCGTTATTAATATAAACATTAATCTAATTTACCCCCGAATTAGCATTTAATTGATTAATTTGTGGGGTTTCGAAAAAATTCATCGAAAGTATCTGAAGGTTGGCTATTAAAATTTACTTGATTCCGTAATGAGTTACTTGGACGTTGATAATGATTATTATTTGCAACATTATCAATATTACTGCGAAAGAATCGATTGTTTGTAGTAAAGTTAAAATTTCTAAAGTATTGCCTAGTCGGATTAAAATTGTTTTGACGGAAATCCCCGTTTTAATTAAATTGATTGAAATTATTTTAAGGGTATTAAATTTATTTTACACTACAGTTACTTTAATTCGTACAAACATTCATCAACTATTACACAAGTTTTATTTATTTCACCTTTGCATGACGAATAATAGCTTAGAATTGATTCCTAAATTTTGACGACACTTTTACATATGAAAGATAATATTCTAGAAGATAATTGAATGTTCTCGAATAGAGTTCTTGAAACGCCGTGATTATTCTAATTTATACTGGAATCTCCAGTGGCGTAGCACCGCGAGCGGGCGTTAATTATGTTTGTAGAGCTATTTTTAAATCGAAAGCCATATTTGAATTTTGAATGGAATTTACTTCTAATCCTTCAACTGAAATTTCTTGTGAATCTAACTTTAAAATTTCCTTATAAATCTTATTTATATTACTTATTAAATCCGTTAAACCCTTGTACTTCTTGCTCAGTATACACCCCTTTATATTTTTATTAATTTCCTCACAATAACACCATCTACTGTTTTCTTTAATTCTTACCTTTATCTAATTTTTACTTAAGCATTCACCCTTTTATCTACTATTACCTAACTTAATTAAATGTGTTCGAATTTCAACTAATTCATTGTAAATTTGAGGCAACGAGGTCATCGAAAGTTCATGCCAATAATTTTATAAGCCAACAAAAAAATGAAAAAAAAGTAAAGATCTAAAACGGAAATTGATTTCCTCATTAGAAACCGATTCGTTAGCGGTTTCAAGCTGTATTTGCAAAAATTATGCCTATAAACTAATGCTTATTTAAAGTAGGGTATGTTCTGGAATATCAAACACTTTTAGGCGCTCACTAAATTTCCCGCACAAAATTCCACTAATGTTTTTCTTGGTCCCTTGAATTTTGGTACAGTTCTTTAGTCTTCTTGATCAATTTTGCGTGTTGACATCTTCAAATCATTTCGTCGAACTTCTTGTTGGATCGTCCCTCTGATCTACATTTTCCATCTTCGCAAAATGATCACTAATGTGGTAATGAGAGCGATTAACATTCTCTCTGTTTTGGTTATCGTGATGGAATTATCTCCATTGGTGCTTTGCGCTATTACAATTTCATCTTTTCACACCGCTTTGTCCATTATCAAAATTTTTGGCTGCACTACACAAACACTCGTTTATTATTATCACATTGACATATCGCGATGTTTAGTTTTTCGGCAGTGTTAAAAATCCTGACAGGATCGCCACGTAATGTCAGATTCATCTACTTATGGAATTAGGATATGGGTTGACAATATAATCCTGAACACTTCACTTTATTATCTATTGATTACTTAACTACATGTCTCTTCGTGACTACTTACTAACTTTATAATTACTTTTATTAATATTATCCCTACTTAACATATTCTCTCTCTCTCTCTCTCTCTCTCTCTCTCTCTCTCTCTCTCTCTCTCTCTCTCTCTCTCTCTCTCTCTCTCTCTCTCTCTCTCTCTCTCTCTCTTCTCTCTCTCTCTCTCTCTCTCTCTCTCTCTCTCTCTCTCTCTCTCTCTCTCTCTCTCTCTCTCTCTCTCTCTCTCTCTCTCTTTCTCTCTCTCTCTCTCTCTCTCTCTCTCTCTCTCTCTCTCTCTCTCTCTCTCTCTCTCTATCTCTTTCATATCTTACTTATTTGTATTACTACACTACAACGGATTGGCAAGGGCGATAGTGAAAGATTAGAAAATAGACAAAACAAAAGTGTCCTGAAACATGGAAGCAAAATGAGAGAAAGAAGGCTTGTCTTCTCGAAAACAGGAAAGATAATAGACAAAAATACTGTTAAGAAAGATTGTACGTAAGTAGTATCCTTCTATTCTAACCAACGGTATGTAACAATATTATTTTTCATTCAGATGTAAAAGTAAATGCTTGTCAAAACTCACGGTGAACAAAAAGGAATCTATTCTAACAAGATTATATAAGAAATATTCAAAAAACAAACAGGATTTATATCTGCACGGCATTGTGGAATGTAAATCGGTAGCTAGGAAGCGACCAAGTGGAGAAGATAGACGAAAAAACCAAACCGCCACTCTTTCATATTTCATACGAAATGGCCGCCTGTTCTACCGACAGAGGTTATTACAAACATATACATGAGCACATTGAATCCTTTCCGCGTAAAATTTCTCACTATAATTCTAAACAGGAACTCTATCTTGTTTCATCTGTAAACGTTAGAATCATGTATCACCTTTTTGAGAAAAAATACCCAGATTTAGGGAATATACTAAAATATGAATTTTACTTGAAATTCTTCAAAGAGAATTTTGTACTCAAATTTGGCAAGTTGACGTATGCAGCCAATGCGAAGAATTGAGCACAAAACTCAAAGACCAACACCTGAAGAACAATGCAAAGAGAGTTGCCGCTGCCGAATTGATGATCTATAAACGCAAAGCTAAGAAATTTTGCAACAAAATTAAGGAAATTACTGTTTTGTGTCATGAGCGTGAAGATATTGGTGGAATAGTTTTCGACTTTATTCAATATATGCCACTACCTATTATTTCCGTACAAGAGATATTCTATTATAGACAGCTGTGTGTAAATGGCTTCGAAATACATGACTTGAAAACTGATACTGGACACTTCTATACATATCATGAAGGACAAGCCTTTAAGGGTCCCAATGACGTGTGCACATTCCTTCATGATTATCTGCAAAAAATGCCTGCTGTAATCCAAGAGCTCCACATATTTTCAGATGGTTGTTCAGGTCAAAACCGTAATAACACTGTTGTGAGATATCTCTTAGCTCTTGCAGCTACAAAGCAGTTTCGTAAAATTTATCACTACTTCCCAATGCGTGGACAATTATTTTTACCTTGTGACAAGGACTTTGGCTCTCTTAAAAGAGTGATAAAAAAGTATGATCGCATCTACCTTCCAGAAGATTACGAAACCACGATACTCACATGCCGAAAATTGAAACCATTCACTGTATCAACAATATGCTATAAGGATATAATCGACAACAAAAACTGGTGACCCAATCACTATAAGAGGACATGCCAATCTAACAAAGAAGCAACAGAGAAATTTGCCGTATCAACTTACATGCAGTTCACTTATGAAAGCTCTACACCTGGATATGTAACAACTAGCGACTATATTGGAGGATTTGCGTCAAGAAGTTTCAAGTTGGTCAAACCAAAAGCTTGCCCAACTTTACTGAATGTGCCTGCACATTCAAAGGTATTACCAATCAACAATAAGAAGATTGATAACATCAAGAAAGTGATGAAATATATGACGGGAGAAATTGTGGAATTCTATTACCACATTACGTCATGGCTAACCACTCATGAGGAAGCTGAATACTTTTAGAAATACATGTTTTTTCTTATTATGTATGTTTTTTGTGTTCATTAATGGTTATAATGAATACGTTATGGATAATAAAGAAATTCTAAATGTGCATTTCAGTTCATTGAAAAACATAGATAGTATAATGTATTTTGAAATTTGAGTGGAAAAACAATATAACTCCACGTCTCCTCTTGTGATATAAAATTTCACGATTTTACTGCACCCACTTATAAAGGACACGATTCCCTACAATGTTGGAATGAATCAAAATTTTGTAGGATAAACGTTTTTTACATAAAACATTTATTTTGTGTTTATCTCAGAATCGCATTTTTGGAGATATATTGTTTTTTCACTCATTGATTCAATTATAGTATTAATAAATATTTTTATTTATAGAAATGATTCAACTATATCTATTATATCAAACATAGACGAAAATAATAGAAACAGATTTGAAGTGCTATCCCAAGTAGTAGCAGTGTTTCTAAAAAATATATTAATACTTCCTATAGGAATGTCATTGGGATATGCTACCATTTTAATACCAAGAATAATTGGAAATAACCCCGACGAAGCTTTTTCTATTACAGAAGACCAAATTTCATGGATAGGTACAAATAACCGTTTTTCTATTAATTTAAAATCAAATAAATTTCAGGTTCTTCTATTTCTATTAGTGCAGGCGTAGCGACTTTGGCGTCCGGATTCATCACTCATTCTTTTGGAAGAGTGCGACTATTTATTGCAATTTCAGTTCCTACATTTATAGGATGGATAGTTTATTATTTTTCAAATGAAATATGGCACATATTTTTGCTATATCTTAAACGGTTTGTGCACCGGACTAATAGGAGCAGCAGTCTCATCTTTTGTAGCTGAAATTTGTCAACCACATGTAAGAGGAATGTTATCAGCAACAAATCCATTTACAGTAGTTCTTGGTGTATTTGTTGAAATACTTCTTGGAACATTTTTACCTTGGCGTACTGCTGCTTTGGTATCTTCTATTATGCCTTTAATTGCCTTTTGTGGTTTATGGATCTTACCAGAAAGTCCACATTGGTTGTTATCACAAGGCAAAGAAGAAATTGCTCGTAAAAGTTTAGCTTGGTACCGTGGGTGGACCACCACAGAATCAATTCAAATAGAGTTCCAGAATATAAAAGAAATTTATCAAAACAACCAAAATATTATCAAACAATCCAAAAGTTAACCTTCAAGAACCTTTATTTAAAAAAAGTTTTTTATTTCCTCTATTTCTAATTTCGTTTTTATATTTTTTATCAAATTTTACAGGTGGTTTAACTTTGCAAACTTACGCCGTTTTAATATTTGCTACTTTAGATGTTCCTATAAATAAATTCTACGCCACATTACTTATGGGCTTGTGCGAGTTAATTGGATGTTTATTGAGCATTTTTTTAGTTCAATGTTTGGGAAAGAGAAAATTGAGTTTTCTTTCTTTAAGTATCCTTACACTTAGCAACCTTTTCGTAGGAATTTATGCGTTCTTAAAAGATATTAAGGAACTGAGGTTAAAATCTGACTTTGAAAACGTTTTTATTGATATTCGAGGGCATGAAATGATTCCTTTGTGCTTGCTATTGCTTCTTTCTTTTAGCGCACATTGTGGATTAAAAAGTTTGCCGTGGGTAATGGTAGGTGAAGTATTTTCGTTCGAAACACGTAGCATCGGATGTGGTTTTTCTATAACTTCATTTTACATCAGTGGATTTTTATCAAACAAAACATTTTTACAAATGATTCATAGTATTACTTTTGCTGGAGTCTACTGGTTACACATGTGTATAGGATTTGTTGGATTAATAGTGATTTATTTAGCTGTACCAGAAACTGAAGGAAAAAGTTTGATTGAAATTGATAATCATTTTTCTGGACAACTTAAATTAGATAATAATGTAAGAAAATATGAAAAAGACAGGTCGCTGACGCCAGTGCCGTAAATAAATCCATCGATATTACGTAAGGAGAAAAAATTATAACAAAATTGGTGTTGCATATTATAAATAAAAGCTTTTTTAAATAAACGATGTTTAAGGTTGTAACATGTATATAAATACCGTTAGTTTTATTTCCAATATGAGTAAATAAAAACTGATTATTTCGATGAAATAATTTATTCTAATACAAAATGATTACTAATAAATTATTATTTGTTGTTTTTTTTAAAAGTCACTTTCAAAGTTTAGCTCGAGACCTTATAGGTACCCTTAACGCTTAACGTTATATCTTTACAGTTCACCCTGTAAATCCTTTTTTTATGTCTTTTCACATCAAAACATACCACAGAAGTCTCATTATGCGCTAATTATTTAATCGTTTATTTTTTTGGGTCTTTGATTCCATTTTCATTGAATTTTTTTCTTCCAGGTGTTGCGTACCTCAACGTTAATAAAAGTGAACTGTATAAATATAAATTATGCATTTCATGGACATTTTATGCGTGGAGCGCTACCAACTTCACAAAAACATTTTTACAAAATTTTAAACTAATGATAGTGGGAACAAACATATCCCTCAATTTTCGGCAATATCTCACTAATTAGTTTGAAATATTCTTAATTTTGATTTACCGTGGTGGTGCCACGAAAGTGATACCATATAATAATCTAACTACAACTGGTGCACTAATAATACGCATTAAAATTATTTAAAACCTGTCACGAATTTATCTCAGAGAGTCCTAAGTAGGGTATGTGATTTGTTTTAAATTTTGTTTCAAACTTTAATAAAACAACAATTTCATTTGTAAGAAATAAACTTTATTTACGTTGATACAAGTTTAGGTAAAAACATCGCATTTATATATTTCCGTGTAGGTGTGGTTTTAATACACATACTATTTCAGTAAATAAAAAAAATATTAATTTACTTCTACTTTATTTCTCGAATTTTGTCGATATTGCGTTTTTACATAATAATTTCCATGTATTATTTATAATAAAATCAGAGAATAAAAAATGTTTTTCGCAGTCTAATTTATTTCCTAGAGTGCCACTTCCTTGTCCGCTTTATATTATGTGGGAATTAAAAAAATTCATGTATTTGCTGTCCTTTTCAGCATTAACTGACGTATTCACACTTCATTGTCACAACAACCGCAGTAACTTCGTAATACAAACTCCGATTCAGGATTCATTCAAGGATTAAAAAATCTTGAAGTAGATTCTGCAACAAGGTTAAAATGAAATTTCGATGAGAGTGGAAGATTTCAAACGTGAGAAACCACGAATAGATTTAATTTTCATTGTAATCAAGTAACAGACTGTACGACTCTACGACTCTATCTCATTCACTCGATTCTTTTATTAATTTTTTAAATTTTAATGTTAGTCTCAACCTCGGTTTCAACACATCTAACTGCATTTACATCTGACACTGACAATTTCGAAAATCATGCCAGTCTAATTATAAATAGTTAAATGCTAGTTGAGCATAATTATAGAATATTAATTCTATGACTTGTTATAGAATGAAAATACATGCAAAACACAGAAGATGAAATTCAGAATTGTTACATTTACTACATTCAATGGAAAGTTCATAGGCTGTTAGTGGGAAAGTTGCACCCACCGATTTTCCATCAAAACCTTTAGGTTACTTTTTGTGACGTAGATACTAATTAATGAAAATTCATGAAATACTTGTTACAATAAATATATCGGTTTTCAGTCAATACATCCAATGCTTTTTGAAACTCTCCCCATAATGTTTTAAACCTTCCCAATAAAATATATCAAATTCTTTAGTAAAAAATTCAGTCCCCTATTCCAAACAGTCTCAACTTGTTTTATAAAATGCTGTAGTCATACTTTACGCCAACTCTTCGACAATATTAGTGCCGTTAACTTTCAATTCTATCATTGAATTTTACTATTAAGCTACGGATTATGTGTGAAAAGAAATTTTTTTGTGAAACAATTGCTTGGTTAGTTTCAGTTTTTTTTCAGTTTTTAGCCACCTGGATTTGGTATAGACCTGAATTTTAGATATGTTTCAATTTCGGCGCAAAACTCCTTCAGAACTTATGAGTGGGGCACAGCCGGTGATAATTTTGTCGCTGAATTGAACATTCTTTCATTCAGTTTTCTCAAGAATTAAGAAGCAAAAATAATTTTTTTAATTGTCTAACACGTTAATAACTATTCCATTTTTTTCTATATCATTCAGTTCTTCAATTAATTTAGAAAATATTATTTTTCTCCAAATTCTTTAAAGTCAGAACTATGAAATAAAAGGGTTAAGAATATACTATTTAGTAGTTGTTATTGATATTTGGGAGGAACACAGGCAATTGAAGCATAAACTGCTCCAAGTTTATGAATACCAGAGTGAGAACCTAGGGGATTCCCACTTTCATATTCATCAAAATATACGTACAAAGGAATTACAATCTCCTTTTCATCGTAGTTTTTAATTTTTGTTTTCAAAAATTAGTTTGAATGATGTTGCATATTACTTCAGGTGGACCAGCCTGTAATTTTTTGATATATACCAAATTATCTGAAATAAGTCCCGGTACTTCCAAGTATTTTATAAATATTTTTTGTAAAGGTATGAACTGGGCTGTGTAGTTACGAGAATAAGCACTATGTAGTCATTTTCGAGATATTTGGGTCAAAATGTTAAGTGCATTTGAAATCCATTTAACAATATTGTCAGTTTTTCTCCAATTTATCCAGGCGACTTTGACAAAAACAATTTAATACCAACAACCTATGTCGGTCATATTCTACGTCCGATGGCGAGTGCAATTTTTAAATTATATCTTTTCCTAGTTTTTGAAAATTTATTTAAAAAATAGTATCTTTTATAGTTTGTATTATTTAGTAACAAACTTAGATCATTCACGAACCTAAGACTAAGCTAGTTAATAAAATTTACAATAATTTCTTAAATTGACCGAGTAATAATATAATTTTTTTTTGACGCCGCTCGTGTTGTACTTTTTATCTTAAAATTGGTAAAAGTTTCGTCTTTTAAAGTACTTATTTAACATCCTGTATTATCGTTTAGGTGCATGGTTTCTATGGGTTATACTGTTACGCCGATTATACAAAGCGCTACGTGCAGCCTCGTCGACACAGTTCTTAGAATGGGAGATTTACCGCGTGCAGCGCCTACACCACCACCGACGCCACTATCCGAAGCCGACCAGCTTGCGACCGGGGAACTACCGCCTCCGGCCCCGGCTTCGCCGGTATGTACGTTACCGTCGCCGTCGCCGTCCCCTCCGAGGCCAACTTCGTCGCTGCAACCTCGAACGAACACAATTTGGTTTCGTTCCCGTGGACCGTCGGGACGTGTCCATGTCCGTCGGGTGTGTCACACTTATCGTCACACCCGGCAATCTGATAAGCACTTGTGTCACTATTTGGCCGATCGACCGTCGGAGGTGAGGGTACTGCGGGTGTACGAGGACCTAATTAGTACGTATAGGAGCATTTTTCGGGGGTCAACCCCATCGCTGGAAAGGAGGCGCTTTCGTGTCCTATGCGCTAGGGGCGAGAACTTTATTCCTCCTCCCACCGAAAGTAAATCAGTGTATTAACGTCCTTACATAACGTAGTTGTTGAATTCATCTAGGGTTTTATTTTTGTAAGATGGTAACATTTTACGCGGTCAATTTAAAAATAGGTCTTATTATATCACAGCATTTTATTATGTACCTACATATTCGTGTGTTGGTGATTCGATTCGATTTATATCGACCTACATTGGGATAAAATTTGCTTGTTCATGTAATTTTGTTTCACTAAGTTTATTTAGGGTTTGTTTTATGGTTTTCAGTTATATATTTCATATATTTAAGGAGCGCCATCTTGATTTTTGGTATAGCACTATTATTGCATGTAGTATGTGAAACTGACTAGTATTTGTGTATACTGTTTGTCGTAACTGGCACTAATTATCATTGCCGCCGTAAACTATAATTAGGATAAATGAGATTTCGATACTATTTATTTGTTTTTGTATCGCAAGTACATTCAAATTATCGCCAAACATGCGTTCTATAAATATAGTTGTTATGGTCTTGCTTGTTGGAATACATCTGAACCAATACATGTCGTTACCTTCGCTTTGGTCGTTCCGTTTCCAATCTTCCTATGTCTATATTCTTTGCTTTTAGCTTTGCCTTTTTAATTATTGTAGGTTTGGGTGGGGGGATACTCTTGCTGATTATGCTCTATTCTTACCCTACGTTTGATGGCGAGTCGTTTGAGTACCGACAACCTCTGTCGGTTACGAAGTTTAAAATAGGTCGGGAGGGGGGGAGGTAATTGTATATTCTTGTTCCCCAGATCACGGCGACTTGTTTGAGTACCAACAACCTATGTCGTAAACGATGTTGAAGATATCTTGGGAAGTGGGTTGATACTGGTATTTTCTTGTTCCCCAGGCGACGGCGACTTGTTTGAGTACCAACAACCTATGTCGGAAACAAAGTTTACAATTTCTTGGTGGTGGGCGAGATAATAGCTAGTACATTCTTGTTCCCGGACGACGTCGACTTGTTCGAGTACCGTCAACTTCTGCTATGTTCATGTTTAAGATTTATGTGCTTTTTAAAGCTGGATACGTTTTGACAAATTCGGTTACGACCTTTTTCGCAGCATCGGAACACCGACTTTAGGGTTAATTATTCTTGTGTTCGTTTGAAATGATTGGTAATTTTAAAGATTTTAAACAGGTTTTTTTGCATATATGTAACGTCTGAATTTGTTTTTAAATTTTTCCGCTAACTGTCATTTTGTTTTGGTTTTCTTAGAACTGCTGATGACATACGCTAAAACGCAACCGAGATGCAATTGAAACGTTTGGCAAAAGCTGCTTTTCAGGTAGCTGCCGTTATTGCTAATCATAATGGTATACATTATTTAATTTGTCAGGTTAGTGGGGGGCGGCTCGTCTGGACCCTATTAATTGTTGGAAAGGATCGCAAAATACCTCAAGGGTCCTGTTAGGAGCGGCGTTAGGGCTACGTTTCGCTAACATGTAGTGGAAGCTTCATCGGGCCTGTTCGGAATTTGAAAAGACATATGTAGTTGTCTTGATGGGAAATGTACACTGATGAATAATGAGATTGATCACATAAATTAACAAAATACTCATCACTAACGTTATAATATTGTTTTGAAAAGTAATTAGAAAAGTCATTGTAAAATCAACGATATCAATTAAATGGGTCCAGATTATTCGTTGTATAATCGATTAGTTGACTGAATTTTATTGTTTTGCTCATTTAGGTGTGTGTATGTGTGAGACTGTGAAATAACACGTCTCATGCGTTTTGCATTTGCTATTTTGCTGCGTCTGTGTGATTTTTAACGTACTGGGTTTTTCATGCGCTCAGCATTTATGGTATTATCTTTCGTAAATTTAGTTTGTACGTTTTAGTTCGAGGGTGTTGACGGTCCGGTCCAGTTCCTAATGAGCATCGATTACGAGACACTTTGCGCCAGCTCGAGCTCGAGAAGCAGGTGCAGCCGTCACCGCCGCCGCCGCGTTCAATGACGCCTATTCCGACTAGTATAACACCTATTCCTACGGCTTCACCGCCGCCGCCTCCGTGTTCCGGATCATCAGCACCGGCTTCATCGCTGCCGCCTCCGAACCGAAATCGTTATTGACTACGGAGTTTTTCCGGCATCCGTGGCCCTTGGAGACATCCGGGCCGTGCGTTCGAGTGCGGAACGTGTTTAACCGGCACGCGCCGATTTCCGACCGGATGTTGTGCGCCTATTTGGCGGCTAGGCCGACGAGGGTAAAGGGATAGAAGGTCTACGTCGAGTTATTGACGGACCACGGGTCGGTTTTCCGGGGGGCCTCGCCTGCCGGACTGAAATCCAGGTTCAGGCACCTATGCAACAAGCGACTTCTACATTTATATATACGCGACGAGGACGTAGTTAATGATTTATATGGGCGTATGAAATATCACTAATTGAATTTTTTTTGTTCATTTTTCGATGTTTTTTTAAAATAAATAATATATCTATCTATTTATTGTTTCAATATCTAGGGGGGTACTTATATTGTACGTTGTGTAAGGTGGAGGGCAAACGTTTCGTTTTGCATCTTTTACGCGTTAATAGTAATTTGGTATCGTGCTTTAGATGGCGGGTTGACTACCACCAACATATGTCGGATACGTGGCTTCTTTATTTTATTGTTCTGAATATACCTTCGTTTGATTTACGACCTTTTATTATGAGGGTAGTACACTCTATTTTTTAAATGGTAAATAACAATCGATTGAGTAGATTAAGTACATGGTTTTATTCTTTGAAATGTCCTCGTTAAGGTATAATTTTGCAGCATTTTGATTTTGCCCCACTGCATTTATTTCGTTAATTCGGTTAGCTTATTTAGTTTGATCTGACCGAATACGGTTATGTGGATTTTGGCGTCTATTTTCGGCTGGTCGTGGTAGATGAATGTCGGCCTTCGACTGAAATTATATTTTATACGCTTAACCCTACACTGCACGCGTAGGGTCTGTCAGACCCAAGAGTAATTTAGTTTGGTGGTAATTCTTAGTTTACGCTCTGCGCTCTCTAATACCTTTAAGTTATATTACGACAAGCGCCCCGCAGTCGTTTCAACACAGTGAAAAGAGTCACAACGATTTTATTCAACAATTTGGTCTCTCAGACCCAACGCGTTCTTTCATGTAAGTATTATTTTCGTGTTTTACTTGATAGACAATAAATACTGTTTTAAATCTAATTATAAATCTTTTTTCTTTCTATAATTATTACTGAAACATCATTTAAAATATTTACAACAAATTGATCTTGGATATTACAGAATCATGAATCATTACGATCAATATGAAAGAGAAGTAGCAAGACTGCAAAACTTATTTGAAGAAGTTGAGAGAGATGGCGAACATTATTCCGATTCAGATGATTCTGTAACGGAAGAGCAGATTGAAGAATTCAGCGATCATGATACTGAGAGTGAACATGAAGTTGGTGAAAGTGAAAAAAGTGAGATATTATCTGTTCAGACTTGTGGTGCTAATCGCGATCACTTATTCTATCAGGCAAACGATGGTACTAAATGGAGAAAATTGTGTGGTGCTAAAAATATCAGAACAAGACAAGACAATATAATTGTCAAACTTCCTGGAGCTTTCACGAGTCGACACTAGATGTCACGAAACTTATCGTTTAAATATAATGATCCCTCCAGTAGAGTATATAGTCGACAGCGCGCGTTTGTACAATAGTGAACTTACACTCGACTTCTCTCACTCCCGATGAACCCTAAAAGGACGAAACAGCTGTCGGGTGTTTTTCAGTATTTGTTTGCTATTGTTACAACCACTTGCGTACTTTACTGCAGGCGATTCGAAATTTTTATACTTGCCAACTGGTTATGTTGGCTATAATTATTGAAGGATCGACTGCTTTACATACCTGTCGGCAAAAGTTGCTTACATTTACGTACGTGAACGCTTTCACGAGTCGACACTAGATGTCGCGAAACTTATCGTTTAAATATAATGATCCCTCCAGTAGGGCATATAGACGACAGCGCGCGTTTGTACAATAGTGAACTTATACTCGAGTTCTCTCACTCCCGATGAGTGCCAAAAGGACGAAACAGCTGTCGGGTGGTTCTCAGTGTTTGTTTGCTATTGTACAACCACTTGCGTACTTTACTGCAGGCGATTCGAAATTTTTATACTTGCCAACTGTTATGTTGGCTATAATTATTGAAGGATCGACTATGTAACTGCTTTACATACCTGTCGGAATACGTGAGCTTAAAAGATTGAATATACATACTACTTTACACAGTAAAAAAAGTGATTGAAAATTATGCATAGGGGCTACTCTCGCCACTGTGGGAATAAAATGCAGAACACACAACAAAATAGTTTATTATGGCAACGAAAATTTGTGGGCGATTAAATAAAACAAACAAAAACACTCTCTTACAGGCGAAAAAACATTATTCTCATTATCAGGTCTCAAACGAATGTTTTACACAAAATTGATGTAAATACTTGTATTAATAAATACTTGTATTTACCTACATCAATTTTTGTGTAAAATATTCGTTTGAGACCTGATAATGACAATGTTTTTTTGTCGAAACCGGTCGTCCCGTACATAAATGTTTGAAATAAAATTTCCTTAGGTGTACTTCAATCAGATTTTTTTAAAAACAATTTTGTTCTTTTGAAATAGGAACATGCAGTAACGTAATAAAAAAAAAGTACTTACCCACGAATTCAGGATAATAATGTTTTAGACCCCAATCTTCCAATAATTTCTCCATGGATGGGGGAATTGATTCCAAAAACACTTCGCCAAACAAGTACACCTAATTATTAACGTCTTTTGTATGTATCACCCCACGTCTGTAACGGTCTCACACTAAATGCCATACTTGCAAACATGCATAAATTAATCTTTTGCTTGCTGACTCTACATTCGGATGGGATGTTTTGCATTTGCAGCAAATCACAGAGTATTTGTCACCACAAGTTTTCAAATTGGAATAAATGTTACACACATTCATCACAAATGTTTTATTTTACGGTAGCCTAATCACTAATGGCAACTGTTACAGATTATTAACAGTAAATACTCACTTTTACCAAACCGTTTTCATTTGAAACAAGTTTTACTGATAGTTATATTAAAAGAAAAGATATTTGGCGATAATAATATTTCATTTATTCCTACTGTCTTATTTTAAATGTGCGAAGGAATTCCCGTATTAGCAGCCAGTCGTTTAAACGTCGGTCACTATTTTATCCAGTTACATGTACGACATTCATTTTATTATTTAATCAAATAATAGTAATGCAGGACGCATTAGCGCGCTTACCATTCAATGTAACTAAGCATAAATCGCCTTATTCTGGTCATATTTATCATTTCAAAGAATTACAATTAATAAGTCACAAAGACATTGCTCGTGAGACACGTCTTGATTCCATTTTGAATAGAATTTACGGTTTTTGTTTGCATGGATGGTCTGGTGAACAACCTGAAATTTTGCTCTAGAAACCATTTTATTATTAGCAGTGAACAATTACACTTAGATCATGGGTGTATTGTTTGGGGTTATCGCGTTATATAGTTCTCACTAAATTATGACAAAAAGTCTTACATGAAATTCATGAAACCCATAATAAATGCAAGTTGATCAATCAATACCATTGTTTTTATATAAAAACAATGTCAATACTTACTCCATGGCTTCGAGCTACTGTTTCGTGGTCAAGAATACATATAGACTTTGTAGGACCTTTATTCAACACAAAGTATCTTGTCGTCACCGATGCACACTCTAAGTGAATTTTTAAAATGAAATCAACTGCTGTAATTGTCAGTGACAACGATCCTCTTTTTTCATTTACAGAATTTTCCGAGTATTTAACTTGTAACGGCATCAAACACTTTTTAACAGCTCCATATCACCCCGCGAGTAATAATTTGGCGGAAAATTCGGTAAAAAACTGTTTATATTAAAAGCTCATTCCGAAAATCGGGAGTTAACATCAACATCATTTTAATTAGCCATAATGATACATTTATGTATATATGTGGCAAGTCATAAACAAAATTACAAATTATAAAATAATTAACAATTACAACACAGAGTAACTAAGATTAACATCAAATATTCACGATTGATGCTTAGACCAAGCCATGTATTTGTTCGATTATAGAAATACGAATCATTGCACGACAGGTGTTAGTCCTGCGAAATTACTGTTAGGTAGCCAATTGCAATCACAAATATTACAATTAAATTCAATTAATCCAATCAGGGAACAATAACTCGAAAACAGAACCTTGGGTCAAATTAATAACGCAGGAGGAAGTTAAAAAAAGTATAAATCGGTGATTCGGTTTTAATTCGGGATTATAAAAAAACATTAAATCCTACGAGGTTGGATGGATCTGAAATCAGAAAATGTAATATACGATGTAAAGGTGGGGGAAGACCGGAAAGTGAAACGTCACTCAGATCAAATTTGATTACTACACGCTGATAAACTACGTTCTCCTTTGTTATTCCTAGCACCTAAATTACCTAATGATAGTTTAGACTTTAAGGATAAGTTAGTTGCTTGTACTCCCGAATTGATAGAACCATCAGACTCAGAACGGAGTAATAAACCCGTTCCTGAAAGTTCTAGCAATTCAAGATATAATTTTCGTAGCATAAATAAGTGAATCGTCCGTTTATTTTTATTTTTGTAATTGAATTAATTTCCAAAAGATTAAGGGCAGAGAATTGTAATAAACCAGAATTATTATTTCATTTAAATTGTTCACACATAGAGCAATATATCAGTCAGCAAAGGTATTCCATACCAGTGATAATGGCAGAATCACCATTTGTATGTAGGTGCCGTTCGTGATTCTGTATTTTAAAAACAATAAATAATATAAATAACGACCTGATTCTAAGTGTGATTGTGGATAAAACGTTGATTGCATTTGCGTTTTACTTACTGAAAACCCTCGAACTTGGCTCACGGCCGCGTTTGAACTTATAAAATAATTCATAAATATGATTATTTAAGTTTCCAATACAATCACACCTAGAATTTTTTCAATGAAATAAACAAAAATTATTTTTAAGAACAGGTCCAGCATTCTTGTCGGTAAAGGTTGTGACCTCAAGTCAATGAGCGCGAGTGTATTGCGTATTTGAATAAATGTCGATATATTTTCGATAGAAACCAATAATTGCTGGGCATGTTTTTATAAAATTGACACATTTATTATTATCATTTATTAGTTACCCATTTAACTTTATTAAGACTATATTTTCCAAATTTTCGAATATTTCAATCAACGAACGTATATAATATTTACTGTCTTGCCTTTTGGGGATTTAGATTTATTTACTCAAGGATAAAAGCAACGTTATTCATTCAATCAAAAAATATTAAAAAACATAATAAGATAAATGCGTTCGCTCTTAATACTGCAATTCTGTACTTACTAATCCTAATATCGTATCATATGATTTGATAGTAGCAAAATGTTTTACAGATCGGTATTATTTGCAATTCTGTAGCTCTGTCAATTTTTTTAAGGTCTGTCTTTAAGGATTTACAAGAAACCGTAAATACTTTTACGAGAATTGTCACCTCCTTTTGGTGAAGAATTGTTTTTTTTTGTACGCATGAATAAATTTTGATTCGTAGAGGCTCTTTGGGATAGAGATGCACGTGTGCTCAGGGTCAAGATTGTGGGAAATTGTTTTTGGTCATTTGATATTTTTCTTAATTTAGAGTTATAAAGGATATTATCGTCACGTTCAGGCAATTAGAGTTTTCAGAAAATGCTTATTTCATAGATCTCGAGTTCTTTAAATTCAACTTCACATGTCGCATTTAGTTTTGTTGGATCAAGGGTTTCTTTGTTTTCTTCTGGGAATTACAGTCGGTGTTGCCCGACGTTATCAGTTAATTTAACGATATGTTTGTTTAAAAGAGAAATAACACACGGCTTTGCGCCCACGGTCTAAATTCTAGGTAAGCGGTTTTGTTTGTTAATTCTAAGAAAATTGTAGCGCAATAATTTTTTGTAATGTTCGGTGTGTGAAAAGAACCGATAAGTGGGGTTGACGCTTTGTTTTCCGATGTTAGATTTTAGTTTTGAGTTCTTGAGTAGACTCCGAACCAATAAGATGTTTGGTTGTTAGTTAGTTACGCAACGACATAGCGGATTAACGTTGTTAAATTTTAACAATCGCGTCAGAACTCAAGTGTCGTAAATCATGTGCCTGAACTTAAAATAAAAATTACGTGAACAGTAACCAGAAAGGAACTTTCTTTCGCCGTCCTTAAGAGGATACCGATTGAATATGTGGAAGATTCGATAATCCCGTATTACGGATAAGTACCAACTCTGAAGCGCGCAAATTTTATTTTACGGCAGCAGTAAACGACTTCGTCGGATTAAGAAATGTGTTCCTATGGAATACGCTGGTAATGGATTAGAAGAAACAAGACAATTAACGTAAGTACTTTTCGTTTCTTCAGAAGCTTCCGCGATGGTTAAATTCGTGTGCGTGAACTTAAATTAGAGTAGGTCGCGTAAAGTAGCTTAAGATGTGTAATAAGTTGTTGGCGGTTCTACTTTTATGGACCCCATTATGTAATAGATTTAGGCGCGCGATAGCGGCAGGAATGTTAGTATTCACCCGTGTATTTGTTTTTGTTTAATAGAGAGAACTGTTAGTAATGATTTATCTCTTTTATTACCGCAAGTGTTTGCTTTTCTCCCTATTCTTTAGTGAGCATTTGTCTAAACAATTAAAAGATTAGGGTGGCGCCTGACAACACCGATTGTGCTTATTTTAAGGACCCTTTTAGTCCTCAATAAGGTAAGTGAGAGACTCGTCCTTACTCACACCCTCCCATATAGTTAGCCGGCACCTTCGTTTGCTACGAAATTGATTGTGATTTCAGTTTTGTGGCGTTACAGAATTAGTAGCTTACAGCAACACCCAAAATCGCAAATTTTTAAGCTACGATCTTACGATCGCTACGATTTGTACACAGAATTGCGGGCTAATTTACTATATAATTAAAATATTGAACTCAAAAAGAGTTCGCTAGAATAAGGTAAGTCATAGTATTTAAAAACAACAAAATAAATACGGCACAATATCATTCTCAATAATTGTTGTAAGTTTAATTATTAATTATTACAATAATATAATTGTTGCTTATGTATTAAGGATGTAATGAAGCTTTTATTGTCCGAGGCGGCAATAAAAGCAAGTTACGTCCATGGTACCACAGATAAATATATCTTACATAGTCCATGCAATAGGACATATTGGCAGTTAGTACAGATACACAAATTAACGTTTCCTTTAAAATATGTAGTGGTCAAGTATTGATAACAGATACCGCTGTAGGTAAAATAATTGTGAATAGCAAAAACACACAGAAGTTAGTGCATCATACTTTGATACTACTGCATAACAGAGGGTACTGTTGTAAAAGCAATGTTATCTTTATGAAAGCACAAATAAATACAGGTATATTTATTTGTCATGAATTATACAGCGTTGATTGAAGTTTCTTCAAATGTTTGCTGTTGTTTTCGTTCATGGAAAATTTACATAGTTTATATGATTTTTTATGATTTAATACAATTTTACATTTTCTTTTGTATTTATAGATTACTATGTAACGGCGAGTAAATCGCCCACTAAATTTTAAATCAACCTTCGGGGATATTTCCAGTTACGCGACTCTTATTTCTTATCGCAATTCTTTGCAGGTGTTTCGAATCTAAACACAGTACAACCATTGTTTATAAAAGCATTAGTACAACTTAAAATCTCGACTAATACTTTTTGTACTATAATAATAATAAAGTGATCATGACAATTATTCTAAAATTAATTAAAACTATCTAATATTAGTTTAATACATAATAATAAACATAAATAAGGCAAACGATAAAAATTTTGATATAAATAATTTCACAAAGAAAAATTTTTAATAAATCAATTTAATATTGGTATAAAATTAGGAAGAATTTAATATACGCCTCATGAAGTCAGTTTGATGTCTTAATAACAAATCAGGGTTAGCTGTTCTAATATAAACAAATTCTTAAATATATAAGATAAACTTGTTTGAATAATTGTAATTAAATTGTATGAATTAATTCTTTATGTTCTAAGAATTGATTGTTAAATGATACCTAAGTGCTTACCAATAGAAGAACTAATACCACAGCTAAAAGATATATTTATCTGTGCTAATACTAAATAATTTTAATTAATTTCAGAATAATTTTATGATTACTGTTTTATAATTACCTATTACAGGGTGTATTATGACGAGATTCCATTAGGAGTTTATGGAGTAGTATCCGAATTCAATTCTAAAAATTCACTAGGTTTCGGTACAGGATTTAACTGAAAAAATGCTGTACCGGAAGTAACCACTAACTATACAGAGTGTTCGAATTCGTGTAAGATTTTCGAATGATGAAGGGTTAAAATTGATTTTTTAAATAGAATGCCTTACTTTTCATTACATAATGTAATGAAACACAGGGTTATTCTATTTCAAAAAATTAATTGAATTTTTTTATTTGAAAAATCATACACGAATTTTGAACAATCTGTATATCAGGGCAGCATGACTGTACTAATTTATATCCAAAGAACTTTTTCGCTTCATATCACGTTGGATTGAAAAATGTGGTTCATATGTCAGTTTTTTTCAAAAAACATAAATAATTCGGAAACGGCTAAAGATACGTATAGAGACTAATGCATGAAGTCAACTTAAAATTGAACGTAGAATTTGGTAATATAAAGATATACAGGGTGTTCTATTTAAAAAAAGGTGATGGTTACTTGTGGTACAACCTAAAGCGCAAACAAGAAGCCAAATTTTTTTTCAGATACAGCTTATGTCGAAACCTAGTGAAGAAAATTTTCAAAATTAAATTCAGAATTCCCCATAAACTTTTAATGGTAACTCGTCAGATACACCCTGTGCAGTTGCTACTAGTGAATTTATTAAAATAAAGATATTGGTCCATATCTTAAGTTGTCTAATTGATATTATCATCGAGTTTTTTTTATGTTTTATTTTATAAATATAAATACTACTAGAAATAAAAATCAACGTAGTGGAAGAAGTATAGCATCCAGAAATTAATTTTCAGTGCCCCAATGAAAAAATGTAATTGTGTTATTTAACCGTGCAGATATTCGTTTTGCAAACCTAGGAGTAACAATTCTGATTCAAGATTTAAAAACAGCATTGGACGTTGTTCTCTATCTTAACGACAACCTGAAAAACCTTCAAATTTTATATAGAAATGAACGTTAAATAACATTTTTATACATGACAATACAGCTAAGCATAATTTTATTTAATTTAAAAATTTATTTTTCGCATACTGTATGAAAGTTACAATTTTTTATACGATAAATCATAATGAAAGTGATACTTTGTTTTCACTTTTTTTACACTTTTAAGATTACTTATCTAGTAGTAGGTATAGCTTTTAACACTTGCAATATAACGGTAAGCAACGATTTCGACATCAGTAAATACTTGAAACTCATTGCGTATTTAAACAATAAATCAACCGGATATATAAAATCTAAAACGTTTTCCCGGAAAGAAATCTATATGGGGTTGTTGGATGGCGGAGCTTAATAAATCTACCAACTTTCAAATTGAAGTCTTTTGGCAGTTATGGAAGGAACAGATGGACAAATAAGCTCATGGAATTACGATTCTCTTCTTCAAATTTGGTTTTTTTATCTTTTCGAACATTTCCAAGCGATTTAGCAATTAAAAACTTTTCAAAATTTTTCATTAACACAATAGTTTCCGGCGTATATGATGTAGAAGTATATATATACATATAAAAAAAGAACGGACCAAATATATAATGAATACAGTTTTAAATTAAAAATAAGTAACACATAATCTAAATAAGTCAATATATTACAAAATATTTTAAATATACTAAATTATATTTTTTTAAATTGTAGACAAATTTTGAAAGGGTAGAAATAATTAATAAAATATTACCATACAAAAAAGTCGAAAGGTTTATAACAATAGCCAGATCCCGACAGTTATAAATTTATTCAAACAAAAAATGAGAACTATAACTACAAAAGTATTAGCTAATTTAAGTCCAGTGATACAGTCTCTCACTGTAGTGAGTTTAACCAATGATTCAGGGTTGTCTAGATTAGGCCCATTTTCAAATTAGTTTGGTTACTAGTGAAAACATAGTCATCTTTACTGAAATTACTTATAGGATTGTTATATCACAATCAACATTTTCTACCGTAGGATTAGGTTTAATGAAAGACTAAAATCATCATCTACCCCAACTATTTTACATACCGAAATATACTCGAAAATATAAATTGGCCAATACATATGCCACTAGCGTTCAAACTATTAAAACAATGAAACATAATAAACTAATGATACTAAGAATTTCTTACTTATTTTTTAGAATTTTTAATTTAGAACGCGATTTTACTTCATCTACCTTGTAACTACTTCTCCATTTACATTCTTTGAAAATTCTTACTTTTATTAACATGTCTAATAAATAATTTTTATGAAGAGAGCAGTAGTTCTAGGTTATGTAAAATATCGGTGATATGTTTCTTCTGAATCTTTTTAATAATAAATGTTTTTAAAAGCAGTCTATCTGGATTTTTGTTGAAAATATCATTAAATACATCTAAACTTTTTTCTACAAATTGTATTAAAGAGTCACTAGGCTTACGTAACCCAACCGATGTTGGAAATAAATTATCATAAGTTCTATTTATTATCAGTAATTCCTTTTTATTGTTTAATTTGCTATTTCTTACCAAGACTTTTTCACAGTTGTCACATTTAAACTTATCAAGACAACGTTTTGCTAGATTGGATATCTAGCAAAGTATGCTGTTGCACAATCTTCAAGTTTAATTTTTTGCTACTCGTAGTTGGTGGTGATGAAGTTGATGAAGAAGAACTTGAACCACGATCACATATTTCCGATAAAACTTCAATTTCTTCCTGGTTAGGTGCCTCTGTTGGAACATCGGTCAATAGGAGTTGATCATCATCAACTTCACAGTTTGCAACTTCGCTTGGAATCAATAAACTCGATATTGCGTTAATGCGGAAGCTTGTTCTTAACGTCCTAACTGTAGGATTTCTATTAAAACCACCACGTTGTTTAAAGACAGAAAATAAATGTTCTAACGCATCTTGATTAAGTCTGGCAGTTAAAATGAACGTATTGTTTAATTTCACTTCTTCTTGAAGTAGCAATACAAATGCATTGATAGTTTGAATAATGCCATCAAAACAGGGAGGTCTAGAAACAATTCCTTTCTTGTCATTTTTTAAATTTTGTACATAACAGATTTTGTGTCTTGTAAAACTTGTGTACCCAGATTATTACTATTTGAAAGGGCTGATCTGTATGGATTTTTGTCATACATTCTACGGCTGTTTAAACAATCAAAAGTTTTGTCCATTATTGCTACAAATTTTGCCGTGTTTCTTGCTGTTTTGTTTTTTAATTGTCCGGTAGCAATGCCTGTTTCTATAGCGGCTGCAACACTATGACTAAAAACTTGAGTTGCAAGCTTCACCGACATCTTTTGGAAAGAGTTTGGCGAAATATGAGCGTCTGTAAGCTTACAAAGAGCGCGAGCACTAAAACTATTTTTGTCTATAAAATATACGTCACTAATGTCTTTAAAACTAACTCTTTCATTGTCTAAAATAAAGTCTCCTGAAAGCAAATTGTTTCTTATGCTTTTAAATATGTGAGGTACATCATGTGCTGCTAATACTTTTGTTCTTTAAAATAAAAAAAGTTTATCTTTTGTGACACTCAACTGCTTAAAAGCAGAAACATTTGGTGACCCTTGATCACAAATTATAATTTTAGAAAATAATCCACAGCTAAATAGCTTTTCTATAGCAGTTTTTAACAAAATAACCAAGTTATTAGATGAAACACCGGTATGAGCTACAAAATAACCAAATGGTAACTTCCAGTTACTGTACAATCCTCTAGCCATAAACACCAAAACTTTTTAGCAACTTTCGTACTTTTTCCTAAAATTCCTAGATCTTCAAATCCTTCAATGAAATCCATGGCATTAGAATATTCCAATGAACTTTTGATGTTCATTTCATCAAAGCAGACAACACACGTACGTTCTTGGGTAGTCATACAATTAACTTTTAGTCGAATTTGATGTAACAACTTTGGACTAAACCCAGGTCTGAACTGAGATGAACCAATCCATCGCCTAATACTACTTATGCTAGGCAAAACTATATTTTGTTTCCTTAAAATTTATAAGTTGTAGGGGATTTGTAATACAAAGAAATTGCAAAATCTATTTCATCTTTTAACCATTTTGATTTTTTTCGATGTTGGAGTTGCATTCTTACAAGAGCACGTCGTTGTGGAAACGGAATGTTATTAATAAAGCTAATATCATTAAAATGGGTAATTGCTTTCATTTTTAATATCTTTTTTTTTAATTTGGAAATTTGTGAGTTTTCGTTTTTTATCATTTTGTTTTTAGTTTCTAATAAACTTCTTAATTTTTTTTCCTCGGAGAATCAATCTCGGATCCAAATAGTTTTCTTTTATTATGCCTTAATGATGATAATGGTAACGATGCTACATCAATTAAAAAGTCTTGGGTTTGTGGACTAACCGTAGGAGTTTCATTATCGTCTGAATTTTTTAAATTCTGGTTTCGATTGAGAGGAGGAGATAAAGTTGGAAAAATTGGTGTGTAAACTTTCTTAGGGGTCGCGACTTTTAAAACTTCAGGTGAAGATTCAGATGATACATATTGGGATTTGTACGATAATGGCACGGAAGATTTCAGCAAACGTTTCTTGTCAGGTTTTGTGAATGATTCAGTTGTAAAGTGACATTCACAAACATAACGATTTCTTAAAGTCTTGGGATCTAAAGTTGCAAGTCTTGCGTTTCCTGAAAATCATATTTTTTAAAATATACAATTGTGCACCAAAAGAACGCACATCGTTTAATATTGTTTCGTCACATTTGTTACCGAATGTTCTCGCTTTGTACTACATTGTTCCATAGTAACACTGTTTCAACTCAAATAGTTTTCGAATAAAGCAGAAAAACTACTTTTTCAACTGGGACCCATTTTTTCAAAAATATAACATTTCGATACTGTTCTACATTTTTCTAAACATTGTTCCAAAAACAAATCCGTAACTTAAATTATGGCCCACAAATGAAAAAAACAATTTTTGAGTTTGCACTCCTTATTTTAAATATGGGCAATTCCGATACTGCTCTACATTGTCTTAGTTTTACTAAATATTTTTCCAGAAAAACAAATCCGTAACTCAAATTATTATATTAAAAAACAATTTTAAATTTGGAAATTTTTGATACTGTTCTACATTGTTGCAGTCGTTTTAAACATTGTTGTGTAGCTCAATTTATGAGTTCACCATTTTTCGAAATCTCAAGTTTTTTATGTAAGTACTTGTTAATTCTAATTTGTTAAAAAATTATCGTACGACTTTTGATATTGAAATCGTCGGTATTTCTGGGCTTATAACGAGTAGATTTTTAAAGGCCGCCATCAACAACAATTGTAGGGCGGTGGTAAGTTTACTCTGTGCTACCAAAATATCAACCTCGACGCCGGATTTTAAAAAATACTCATTTCCTACTCTTGAACAATAATGTGAAATAAAAATAAGCTTTTTCGAAATGATTGATGGTGCACTCTACAGATAAAACCTAATTTAACATATACACAAATAAGAATTTACTACACATCCGAATTAGTGATCCATTTTTGATACTGTTATTAGAAATCGGTAAAGTTTTAAGCCGGGATGACTTCTAGCTGATTTTCGACAGTTAATTTATTGGCACATATTTCCACTTGCAGAAGTCATGATAAAAATGTTCACTAACTGACTTACTATTTCAAAAATGATATTTCGTAATTAATTTATAGACAATTATTGTACACGGTGAACTATCACTACATTCACTCAGGTGAAAATATTAGATGTCACTTAAAAAATATTTACTTCCAGATTTATACATATATGTAAGGGTTTATTAAACCTTCGTGTTCGGTATTTTCATTCAATCGTATCAGTTACCATAAAGTCTGCCGTAATTCTTTACAGGTGTCTCGGCATGTTTAAAGTGTTTATTTAACTTATTCAATTAACTTCTGTCGTATAAATTTAAACACTAATCAATTGATTTCATTATTTTTGGTTTTTGTTTTAGTTTGTAAATATGATGAATGAAAGTATAGAATGAAATTTTTTTTAGTATAGATAAAATTATGTAATTTTATTGTCATTTTGTTGGGGTGCGGATAAATGTTGAAAACAGCAATAGGTGTTAGTTTCTTTTATTGACAACCTTTAAAAATACTCGGAATTTATGCAGAACTTTGAGTAATATTTTTTATCCGGAACGTACGCTTTTTTTGTAATTAAACTTTACTTAAAAGGTAAAGGGACAATATTTGTAAAATAATTAGGTTGTAATTTTAATTTACTGTAACGCTTTAAAAATTTTATTATATTGTATCTACAATGCTAGAAGCTGTTCAATTGTAATTGAATTCGTATGTATTGCATTTATTGTTTTGTCTGGTTCTGTGCTATAATGTAAGAAAGGATACTGTAGTGAATTTTTACAAGAGCCATCTGTATACAAATAGTTGAGGTATCTATAGCGCTACTACAGCGCCAATGTTAAAAGTGAGCCGCTTCCAAACTATTTCCAAATCGCCGACAAAAACTGACGTCCAATTTATTACATACGGTGGTACATCTGTAAGGTATTTTATCTGTGGTGGTACATACATAATTTTGCTCACGGAAGAAGATTTTCCAACCGAAAATAACTATTTTAAAAATTGGTTAAATTTTCAACCCATATCTAGAACTGCTTTGAGATTTGAAGCGTAACTATGACATCGAATAAACAACTAAAAGAATTGTCAAAAATTTCAATTTCATTTTTTGTTTGCCGTGTATGCGCTGATTGTGTGGTCTTTCGAATAAAGAAAATGAACGAAGTCAATGAGGCTGCCAAAAAATCTAAAGGTGTGTACGAAAAAACGTACCTATAATGAATACCTTAAATGATGCGATATAAGAAAGGATTATATCTTACTATTCCATGCTTAAGACCACTATCAAAGCCAACCACAACACATATGTAAGCAGGTACTCAAGCTTATTTGAATTTTTGAATATGGATACTGCCGTTTCTGCTTGTTTTACAGAAATGGGAAATGTACCAGACAAGTGGTCAGCAAAAATATTTTTAGTGAAATTCCGAAAAAAATTGCAATTTATCTTAAATTGCCGAATCTGAAACTATATACTGGATACTCATTTCGTCGCTTCTCGGCGACGTTGTTGGCAAACGCCGGAGAAGGAATGGTGGAATCAAACAACTAAGAGGCTGGAACTTAACGTCAGTTGCGGAACAGTATATAGAAGATTCTGTATCAAATAAAGTTAGGTTAGCTGAGAAAGTGTTGACTGGAAAGGACAATTCATCGGCTAGTTCAATAAAGTACAATTTTTGACTTCTAATGAAATTTTTTCATTTCGTGTGTGTTTAAATTAATTTCAATTAGATATTTTGTTGTTTGACGATTTATGATAAAGAAACTCGTGTATAAATGTCAAATTATAGTCCATATACATCCGTGCATAAGAACTATTATTATAAGTGATACATTTGAAACAAACGAAAAAACACATTCACATTTTGACATCATTCCATTCACAAATACCTATATCTATGACCTATATTTTATTGTCACGCAAACCATCACACATACTAACCTATTTATTATAACAATTAAATCTGTAAGTGCTTGTGATTTCCAGAAGTTCAATAAAATTTGACTAAACGAAATTATTTCGTCCATTATCACTGTGTTTTATCGTTGATTGAAAAATTTAGGAAGATACCCAACGCATATGAATAAAATGTACCAGATTGTCCCGACAAGTAAATGGCTCAATTTTGGTACATTTTAGTCATATGCATTGCGTATATAATGTTGTCGAATTTTTCAATTAACGATTTGATTCTACCTTCTCGCGGTCCCGTCCCTACCATTGAAAAGAAGCATCTTATTACTGACACTATGAGAAAAAAAGAGATAGATAGTTGGATGCGCGCATTCACCGAGGACTGAATTTCGATACCTGTAGAATAGGCAAGGAGAAATGTTGATTGGTTGGCCCACTGTCGGCGCGCGCAGCACCTATAAATCTAGAAAGGTGGATTAATAACAAAGACACTGAATAATTGTCTATTTCATCTTGCGTCGATTAAATTTAATATACACTCTATAGAGACCGCGCTAACATTCGGGTTCTGTTGCACTATAATAAAACACTGAACAAATTAAAATGTGTTTATTACTGCATAGTTCTACAAAATGAAAATATACCAATTTCACGAGCCTATATAGTTTAATAATTGACTAAGTAATTAAATGGGTATTACAACTGTTAAAAGTATTTACAGAACAAGATGAGTTGTATCACACTATTAATGTGTACAATCTGTAAATGATATATAAATCTACAAGTACATATAATAAAAGTGTAGATACGACTAAAAATTGCACCTTTAGGATTTTCTAAAGCATTAATTAAGTATAGATACGACTATACAAATTTTAAAATCACAGATTTTTCTAAAGTTAGTAGATGTTCGTAATACAAATAAATGAACATTTAGAATTAGATTTAAATTAGTACTTCTTCCAAACAAAACCTACGTTTGGCTTAGTCTTATATATACTAGGTTAGAGTCTACGAATTAAGAACAACATTATTATATTTACAGTCTGCATCAAACATTGTTTTCGTGAAATAGAAGACTAAAAATCACAGTATGAAAGTAATATTCGTTTAGGAATTAATAAATTTGGTATCATTGCAATACCATATAAATAACAAGTGATTCCACATCTAAAACAAGGTTGTAACAAAAAAAAAGTTTTAACCGTTTACTTGTGTAAAATTGAATGAAAAATAACTGTTCTGTGACCATACAGTGTATATTATTAATAACGAGTGTTCAAATAAAAACTGCGCTGGGCAGGCCGTGGAATTGAATTGATTGAATTACTTTTACAGTATACCCAAAAGTACAGCTTTGGACTTAAAAAAAGTTTTGCCAGAACTTCTCTCATCGTCAGATTCTTTAGATGATGAGGTTATTTCAGAAATAGTTCAGAAATTTGTAGTTTGTAAACTGAATGATAACTTTAATAGAAAACAACAGTGGCGGCTCGTGGTCAATCATACTGGGAGATCAAAAATTAATTTAAAAAATAGACATACTTAAAAAAATATAAATAACTCAAATGCACCGCAAAATTTTATACAATCTACAATTCTGTTCAAAATATAGCGATTTTTCGAAACATTCTCATTTAAATCTCTAAGGGATTTTCTGTAAGCATTGTCTAGCTGTGTACGAATATCAACATTTCCTACGGTTGCAAAATTTACCTAGCATTTTATGTGTTCTGCAGACGAAGCATGTTTTTTATTTCCTCTTTTAAATGTTTTAAATCTCTGACACCGGATTTGGACTATAGCGAGTCTGACGAGTCTTTAGAAAATAATAAACAAACAAAACAGTAAAATACATTTGATACTTCACAACCACATATCCAGTTAGCTAAATCGTACATTACCTTGCGAAAGTTTCGATGAACATCTTTATTTTTGTCTTTGCTAGTTTGTCGTAAACTTAGTTCTGGCAAAGGACGACCATTTGCCTTGAACTCAACTAATTTTGTAAAATTAAGTTTGTTAGCACTTTTAGTTGTTTAATTTTCTGCACTACCGACATTTTCTATTATAGCGCATGCACACGCGAATCAAAAATAGTATTTTTACAAAACAACACAACAACAGTAAAACATATCAATATAAATTCTTAATTTGATTTAAAACACGCGAAAATCGAATCAAAAATCGAGCGTAGTTGTACACCCTATACGAAGTCAACGTAAACTGCGAGACCCGGCTCATGACCCAAAGTTGATTATTGTTTCGGACGTTCGCGTTTATTCGGGCGCTGCACGTTTTTCGAGTTTTCCGGTAGATCTAATTCAATGGGGACAATTTGCACCGCCAGCCCAAGGTTGAAGAGGATGAATTACGAACGACGGCCGATAAATTTTAAGTTATTGTACTTGCGACTTAATTACCTATTTTAATAAAACACGTAATAATGAATATTTTTTATATATTGTCAAAATTTTTGGGAGGTCATTGACCAAATGACCATATGGTCAAGCCGCCACTGGAAAACAATAAGGCATTTAGACGCTTCTGCCAAAATGGCGTCTGTGGGGCAAACAAACCTGTATTTACATTCGAGTGTATGTAATTTCTGTTGAATTTTCGTACTTTTAGAGGTTGTTTTAATTAAGTTAGTTATAGAATCTGTGAAAGAGAATTTTAACTCAATTTATGTTTAAAATTACAAGTAACAGGGATTCTAAAAACTTAACACTGTCACGATTTCCTCTACTGCTACAGTTCATTGCACAACAAAATGCTGGCATAATGGTAAATTACAAATCACTTAAACTATATTAAAATCCTATAACTCAATGATAAAAAATCCATTTAATTATACGTAAGTTTGCCCTGCAGTAGCCATTTTTAAAAGTATTTGACAGCTATCTGACAGCACATTGAAATGTCTTATAACTGTAGTATAACCTTGAAATTCCAAAATGTATGTTCGGCGGATGGCTGCGTTCATAGCAGAAACGAGAGCTCCGTTAACGAACAATATGCTTACGCTTTACCAGTCAAAAACGCTGTTAGATACCTTAAATTCTAATCTAAACTTTGTATCAGCTGACTACGTTGTTACCAAATGTCAAGAAAAATTCCAAGGCGTACCCAGTTCAAAACCTTAGGTAAAGTGTGTACAGGAAACTTCAATGTAAAAAAAATGCTCTTAAAAACGTAGATCTAATGAATAAATGCGTTCAAAGACATTTTAGAATTTTCAAAAGCAGTGCTAGCTGACCTTTATCCCCGGTGATGATGACAATATTCCTAACAAAACGTATCCGAATTTATTATGTGGTTTTGGTATTGTTATATTCTAGTACAACCGCAATACAGAAATGATTTTTCAAAACTAAACAACAATGTACGCCCTTATTCATCAATGTATATTGCTAAAATTGTTAGCCCCAATATTAGAAAAAAAAATAATCTGAACATTAAAAATATCTAAAGAACAGTACCAGTACCATTGTGTAAAGGTGATATACAAATAACAAGAAAAGTGAAAGTAAAAAAAAATTTAAATGTTTCAAACTTCAAAATTCAAAGTAAATTTCCAAATTGTGATTTACTTTACATTTGATGGAATGAAAGTTCGACTAGTGTTCTTAGTATAGTAACAGTGCTAATAAATATAAATTTATCACTAATAGTGTTCGCCCATTAGTAAAACAACCAACGCAGACCAACCAGTAAACGGTCGACAACCGCTGCCATCTCCAGTTTTGTCATTATACTGTTCCCAGATATAACCAGTAGAATAATAATTTCTAATTACATTACTAATAATATTGTGTCTCAATTCTTTTTATAAATATTAGTTGCTTGAGCTTGATATGGTCCTTCGGTAATGGAATAATGATGCAAAGCTAAAGTAGCCAAGAAATTAATATTGATCCAAATTTGCCCTCTCCAATAGGGTGGGTCGTGTTCGGTATTTCTCTTCATGTACAAATGAGAACTTTTAGAAAGCGACCTGAGACCATAATTCGACCACAATAAATTCGGATTTCTGAGGTTCATTAAAGTTTTATTCAGTTTAGGCGAATCGGGTTCCAGTAACTTTAACAAAAACGGAAACAAACTTACGTACCCGAAAGCCGAATCTACTAAACGATATTCCGGATTTTTTTGTGTCACGCGAATCATTTCTAGATTTTGTGGGGTTTGAGATCTCGGCGTGATTTTCGGTCTTTTTAAAGCGACTGCGTCGGTGTGATATCCATAATCAGCATAAATTTGTGCATAATCAGACCAATGCAGTTTATTCATTAAATCATTGTCTGATAAGTAAACGCCCGTTTCATAGTACTTATAACTATTTCGGCCTAAAAGTAATGCAAGATTTGCCAAGGTGTTCGAGGCCATTGCTATCCAACAACGCAAATCTATGTGACGCTCATTATCAGTTGGATGGGACGCTCGTGGGTAATCGTCTAGGCCGGAGGTTAATGTTTTGGGATTCAACTCTCTGTTGGTGAAAGGATCACGTCCACGCCACCGATAAGTTCCGGGTTCTACACCTTTCTGTGTTGAGTTAAACCACATAAACCAAGCCTACAATTATTAAGGGTTACATGCAGTAAGAAAAAATATAATTTTGATACATAGGCAACTTTCCATACAACTCCAAATAAAAGTTTGTACAAGGATTTCTGTACGTTTACCCGTAGTTTAATAAAATGAATTTATTAATTAACTTAATAAAAAAATAAATCTAATACGAGTTAGAGGATTTAATCTATATTACACGTATACAAATCCGAAGCTGATCGTTGAGCAAAACGCAAGTAAAATTTTTTATTTAACGTTTTTCTATATAAAATTTTTCAAATTTTATACCTCTACAAATATCGATCGTGTCTAAATTTTCATTTTACCTAGATGGAAACCCTTAAATAATAAAAAAAAACTATAATACAAAAACGTGCACTTTACCTGCAGTCTCGGGTAAAGTCTTTCTAATAACGCGAGACGATCGTCGGTTAGTTGATCTTTGAACCTGCTCAAGATGAAATTTAACGTAAGAAAGAATGTGGGGGGATTGGCATTTTTATTTCTTTGAGTAACAAATTCTTCAGGAACTTTAGCTAAAGCTTCCACACCTAATATTTGTTCTCTAGGAATCCAGCCTTCAACGTTCATTAAATCAAACCAGTGACATATTATATCCAGTTCTACGTCAAGATCCCAACTGGCTATCAACATACCATGGAATCCCTCATCCCAGAGAAATCCTCTTGGAAAGAAGCTCCTAAAAATCAATGATAAGGAAATGGACACTGAAATATTCAGACATTAACCTAGACGGTACTCCTGTGTAAAGTGCGGCTCTCCAATAAGGAACTGGTTCTTTGGTGTAGTCGCTTTGCACTCGTGATGTGCCATAAAAATAACCAATACCTCCTACCATGTTACTCAAAGCAGCTTGAGCAAAATGCAGTTCTTTACCTTCGAACCTGAAATCAGCTGTAATTATATTTACCTACAACAAGAAAATTAATCCCACCCTTTCTCTTTCAAATGAAATGTATCCTCAAAGCGTTGCGAAAATCGGGTTCGATGCCATTCTAGAGTTTGTGAGTAAATCTTATCAGATAAAGTATTTTGTCTGGTACCAAAACTGCCTGATTCAAAAACCACGTCGAGAGTGAATGGAACCTTACCGGTAACTTGGGTGGCGATAAAGTTTGGTTTAGTCTACAATTAAAACGTAAATGTTTACTATTTCTTCAAAAGTCTGTTTACCTTAGAACCTCCAGCTGTTGGAAGTAATTCTCCTGCAAGCACTACTTTTCTTGGTGAATTGGGTCTATCTTGCGCCAGTCTTAAAGATGATATAACAGTTTCCTTAAGTAGGTGTAAACCAGGCGCAACAGTACTTAAATATGACTCGTGATCAACAACACCTAGTTTAATTATTTGTCAAAGAATTTTGAAGTCGAAGGTGTATAAAATTACCAGAAAAATTAAATATTTTAATTGTAAATTCGCCCAAACCGGGAGTGCCGCCTCGAACTCCTGTAAGGTAACTCCCTGTATTGCTAGGTTTAAGAAATCCTTAGAATTTTCATCTAACGCGGTGTACCACAACAAAGACACATCTTCGTTAAGCGCATTATTGGATCCACTCTAAACGAAAACTGTAAAATTAACACAGCCTAATTTGTAGGTGAAAGTACTTTAACGTCAACTGAAATCCTTGCCGTCCAATCTCCACCATGGTTTCCACCTAAACGTTTAACAAACGATGTTGTTAAAACAAAAGGACTGTCTTGAATTTCTTGAACACCGAAACTGCTACCGTCGTGCTGTAACCAACCGTATTTCTCCAAACCATCTCCTTGTTCACACCAGTGACTACAATCAAAGATAAAACATTAACTACTTTCGCATGTGCCAGTGAAAACTGAAAGACGAAGTTGCGCTTATAAGCAAGTCACACTGGATAGAAATATACAATGTATTTTACAGATGAAAGTTCAATTTTTTGCGTGGGGCTGAGTCACTCTGCCTCATAATGTCGTGATCTGATGGTATCTTGTTCCTTTCAAGATTTCTGCCTAGCTCAATCTTGACATAATAAGTACACTCATCCGTTTCCCGTAGGATATATGCTCTATTGTCAGAGCCGACAGAATTAATGCATCTCGAAGAATATGCTACGGTTAATTGAAGAAAAGTAAGTTTTGCCGCAGCCGAAGAGTAGGGCGTGGGTGAGAAAAAAGGATCCACCGCTTCTTCAGAACTGTCTTGATTTAATCCGAGGCGCCATAGTCCTAATGCGTGGATACAAAACTGCTTCCGAACTAAAGAAACAGGACGTAACAATCAACCGTAACAAATTAAAGGAGCAATAAATACAATAAAGAGAGAGAGACACAAGTAACCTACAAAACGTTATATTTAATAACACACCATAAAGAAGAAGGAACAGAGCACAATTTAAATATATCCACTTACAACGTAAGTTAATTCTACGAAGCGTAGGCGTTCGTACCATATATATAGTCGTACACAAAAGAAGGAAAAAAATATAAGATTAATAGCAAGTTAATAATTTATGCGGTACGCCACTGGCGTTATTTAATCTAGACAAGATGGCGACGTAACCACACCCGCACAATACGAAGGTGTATTTAGTGTTCGCAGTTGCAATATTTAGCGTTAAAAAGTATCGGAGAGTTAGGTGTTTCCCCAAAAGAGCGCTCTTTCCGTGGTCTTACCCTTATACTCTAAAAAATCCCTAAGCAATGGTGGGTAAATGAAGCAAGTTCGCGCCTTTACGGTGCACATTCGTTTACAGATTGGGCAAGTATATGCGCCACAACAAGTTAATTAATTATATTGTAGTGAATTAACAAAAAAATATAAATACGTGAACAAATACGTTTCGAGTTCCAAAGATTTAACTGCACTTAAGGTGCCAAGACAAGTTGTACTTATTTAGGTGTTACGCTTGAGACGTTTTCGGTAGCAGTGTGACGTCCCGGAGATGGTTTGTTTTCAGCGCAGAAGTATAATTAGAAAAATCTGACCTTATGTTGTAGATAGAGGTTTACAATGTTGACACACACAGGAGAAGATACCGATATGTGGTGTCGGTTCCAGCTGCGGCGACCCTAATTTCGGTAGGATGTCCCGTACTTCAGCAATCTTAACAGCAAACCCCAAGTATGCGACACACGCAGCGACAAGACAATAAAAGGTAGAAAGAGATCCCACGATGAATTTAATCAGCCAGGTAATTGGTTTTGTTTAGGCCAAAAAACCTTTTAAAGCCGAGTAATTTTAATCCCGGAGTAACTCTAATCCCGGAGTAACTCTAATCCCGGAGTAACTCGCCTTATCTGAAAATTATGCACGGTGTAACGTTGAAGAAGCCATGAAGAATATTTGTCGTACCTGAGTTCAATCGAGCGACCATTAGAAGAAATTAGTACACGCATCCGTCCTAAGATAAACTTCAGAAAATCGAGTAATCAATCCTTTCCCCAGCTAAAAATATACCGCTATACATTGAAAGTTTGCAGGGTCCTATACATACCACTAGAAAATTTGACGGAATTACGATTAAGCACTCAGATGAAGGCAAATTTGAATTTCACGTAACACGACGTGATAGTAGTTGTTACAAGGCGGAAATTGAAGATCAGCCGAAAATGTATTGGCCAATTAGGACAACGCGGAAGTTGAATTCTGGGAATTAAATCCCAAAAATTTTCGTTAAGGAGCGAACACGGAGAAATGTCGCGTTTACACCTCGACTCCGTGTATTGTGTGTTGCCTAACTCACAGTGACCGTTACAAATTTTTTTCTTGCATTCCGTCTGGAAACATTGCTCGAAAGTAGTAACTACCACACGACTTCAAATGAAATTGATAATGCTGTGTATGTTGAAACCGGTTGTTGTTTGTCCGGCTCTGGTGTATACAAAATTATTAACCTTTGTTTGATATATTGTACTTCCAAATTTTCCTCTGTTACGGTTCAGTATTTTTCTTATTATTGAAGAATTGAGGCTTCACGGCCGGAGTCATTGTTAAAACAAAAACTGGACCGTGTTCAAAAACTTCAACTTAAAAATCGGTTGAGTTTGTGGTATTTATTGTGTTCAATTGAAAATGATGTTTTAACTAAGAAATGGTAAAAATTTCGACAACCTTTGCCAAAATGATAACAGCTTCGATTCGAGAGAATCTCTGAACTCCCTAAAGTCCTGAAAAACCACTACGTTACTTTATTCGTGGGGACATTTTTTTAGATATTAGCAACAGTATCCATTGAGTATAGTTCAAAACTAGTTGAACGCCAGTCCTGTCGAACGGGTGGTAACTTATATGAAAAAAAAACTTCCACTGCATAAGCCCAAGCTTAGTATAGCTCTGGCCATTGAATACCAGTTTCTGTATTGATTCTTCAAATTCGAAATATGCCAGCGTGATTTTTTAGTATTTAAAAAACACCTAATCAACGCCAAATTATGTGTAGTTAATTACAGATTTTTCTCGGGTTTCACAATTTATTTACATTATATCTCATCGGTAATATTATAAGTCTTCAAAAGCAGAACTGTTGCTTTCCAAACATTTGTGTTCCTTTAAAACAATTGGGTGTTACTTTTTTTTAAACTAGTAAATTAAAGTTTATTGAGATCTACCAACACTATTAAAATAAAAAAAAATCTGGATGACCGTTTTCGAGAAATTACTCTTACAAATTGAAAAAATCATTTTTCCACGACCACTATGAAAACTTTACATTTCGTAGTCATAAACCACTATACTCAGTATACTATTGGCGCGGAGTAATAAACCTGTCAGAGTTATCGAATCTCCCGTATTGCAGTGGCGTAGGTACCTGATACGTTTAGAAAATCATATTTTTAGTAGGTAAATATATTATAATAGTAAAATCTACCTTGATATGAATTATTATGTGGTTATATGTTATTTATTTTATTTGTATAGTAGATCACATTACAAATTTTACTTCTTACGTATTATATATCATTATTTATGTATCTTGGTATAATACCCACATCTACGGCTATGATTCTCGTTTCGTCAGTACCTGGGCTGATGGCAACGTGTTTACACAGATTAAACTATTGTTCTCAGACCCTAGATGGGTCGATATGCTGCAAGAGCGGCACAATGATCGTATTTTGGTTAGAATTTATTGGTTTTTTACTTAACCGTAGAAGTACCGCTTTCACAAGAAAATAAAGAATTATTTCAAGCAATTATGATTTATTACTCCGCGCCAATAGTATACAGACTATAGAGAAAATTTGTCATATCTAAACATCTGCAGAAAATCATTTCGTTACTAGTAACGTTATACAGGGTGTCCCAAACAAAGTGGCCTATTAGACGTTTATGGAGAACTAATTGTATTTAAATTTTGAAAATTTGTGGTTATATATTATTAATACTGATCTTTAATTGTAAAATATTTTCGCTTATATTGCACTTCCGGTTGTACCGGAAGTCGACATCAACTTCTTTTTCTTAAATGGAATGATATGTTGTTTATTATATTTTTGTATTTAGCTCCTAATTTGAAACAACTTTTATTACGGTTTTTTCTCATAGTTTTTGAAATATCGTTAAATTTTTGGCTTGTAGGATATTTAAAAAAAATTCATATTTTTGAATTTTATTAAGATAAAAAAATTATATTTGGTTTCCTTATAACAGAAGCTTTGTTTTATTCATAACTGCGATCAAAATGTAAGCAGTGTATTCAGGACGTCCACCATTGATTCTCAAAGTAAGCAAACTTCAAATAGCAACAAGTAATTTTTTTTAAACGGAACATACTAAATATTATTTTACAGGTTGATTCAGAAGTTTTTTTGTGATCGATTGATATAAGCATTACCTGTACTCATCTCATACGGTTTACAAGTTATTACATATTTTTATAAAATTTATATTTTTTTGGTAATATCTAGCTAACTATGGAAATATAAATAGGTATTGGTAGCAATATATTTATTTGTAGCAAGTTAAAATCTTGGTAGCGTTGCAAGACAAAATCCTAAAAGTAGGAGGAACAATGCATTATTGGTAATATTTTAATTCCTGTAAAATGGTTCTAATTACTCTAATAGTGATATAGTAAATTTGTTTTATATCTATGGTGAGTATGGAAGAATAATCAGCAGAACATGTCGCATTTTTAATAAAAGGTATCCAAATTTACCAAAAATGAATGAAAAAAAGTTCCGAAAATTAGAATCAAATATGTTGCACCACGTACAACTAATAAACGTCTTATTCAAACGAAATTAATCAAATTAATGTTCTGGCGTGTTTTGAAACAAACCCGCATAGTTCCATAAGGAATGCAGAAGCTGAAATTGGTGTTTCACGTATGTCTGCTCAAAGAATTTTGAGGTCCGAGGTGTTCACGGCGAAGATTTTAGAAATAGGAATGTTTTTTGCACGAAGTTATTGACTCTAGTACAAAACAATCCTACGTTTTTAATATAATATTTAATTTAGTACGACCGGTTTCCATTATCAAGTATGTTTTTAAAATTGTTGATTTTATGTTTTTTTCCGGCAATTTTCGGTTTTGTATAGTTATATCATTATTTAATGTCAGACCACCATATTTTATTACTGGAACAACAATTTTAAAGACGTACTTGATAATGGAAGACTAATGTCTTTCGAAACCGGTGGTACTAAATTAAATATTATGTAAGGATTTAGGTGTACTTATTACTTCAATTAAACAAAATCCTTATGCACTTGAAACAAAACTGAAAATATAAGATATTGTTTACGCAACTCCCATAAGTAACCGTGAAGAGCTGGTAGTTCGAATAAATTCGGCAGTTAGAAGAATTCCTAGAAGTGAAATTCGAAGAGCTACTACACAAGAAATGCTATGAAGACTTTATCTTTGTTTGAGAGAAAATGGGCGTCATTTTAAACAATTCAATAACTAAGTTTTTTTGTAGATATTAACTAATTAAAAATTAATTTTATTATTTGTAAGCTACATTGTTCCTACCGTTAAACATTTTTCAATTTTTATCTTGCACCGCTATCTAGATTTTTGACTTATTACAAATTACTATCTACTACCAATGCATACGTATATTTTTTTCCATAGTTATCTAGACATTACTACTACATTAAAAATAATTTTATAAAAATACGTAATAACTTGTAAACCGTAGGAGTTGAGAACAGGTAGTGCTTATATCAATCGACCACAAAAAAATCTGAATCAACCTGTAAAACAATATTTAGTATGTTCCATTCCAAAATTGACTCGTTGCTATTTGAAGTTTGCTTACTCTGAGAATCAATGGTGAACGCCCTGAATACACTTAACATATTTTGATCGCAGTAATGAATAAAACAAAGCTTTTGTTATAAGGAAACCAAATATAATTTTTTTTATCTTAATTAAGTTAAAAAATATGAATTTTTAAAAAATATCCTACAAGACAATATTTTTAAAAAAATTTAACGATATTTCAAAAACTATGCGAAGTAGATATTACAAACCATAATAAAATTACAAGTAAAATACAAAAAATATCATATCATTCCACTTAAGATAAAGAAGTTGATGAAGACTTCCGGCACAACCAGAAGTGCAATATAAGCGAAAATATTTTACAATTAAAGATCAGTATGAATAATACACAACCAGAAATTTTCAAAATTTAAATACGATTAGTTCTCCATAAACGTCTAATAGGCCACTTAGTTTGCGACACCCTGTGTATACCCCAATTGACAGAAGTAGTTGCAAAAGCTGATTGGTTGCTCGTTTTGATTTGAAACTGACATTTATTTATCTAACCTGAAAATCTGTCAAAACGACGTCTACACTTCAAATAAGAAAGTAAACTTGATAATTATTGTTCATTATTGAGAATGAAAAAATGTTTGGTAGTCATGAAAACAGCTATATTTTTTTAATTGCCAAATTGACAGTTAAATCTTAAATTAAAATTAAATTTTGATAAAACTCATAGATACTACATACTGGTCGTGGAAAAGTATAGTGTACTACTTGAGGATAAAATCATGTTTCATTGCTCGTGATTATCACCGCTCGCTTAGCTAACACACTCGCATGAAAACTGTGATTTTCTCCTCGTGTAATACAATATACTATTTCCCGCTTTAAACAAGTTTGTGACGTGTAACATCAAGAGTTTTCGAATTTGTGTAGCAATAAACTCCGATCACTGATTTATTTAAAATTTTTGATGTTTAACGCTTATTACTACACCTTTTCAAGTTGTAATTCAGAAACTGTGAAATGAATTCCAGAAAGCGTAAGTTGAAATTCAGATTAGTAATATGTAATTCAGAAAGCGTAACATATAATTCAGATTAGTAAATTGTAATTTAGAAAGCGTAACTTGCATTTCAGATCAGTAAATTGTAATTCAGAAAACGTAATATTGATTTCAGATTAGTGAATTTAATTTTAGAAAGCGTAACTTGTTATTCAGAAAACGTAATATGAAATTCAGAAAGCGTAATCTGTATTTCAGAAAGTGTTATTTGTAATTCAGATAACACAGACACACACATATTTTGTAATAAGAACATCATTCTTTAAATAATTCTATATGTATCTTAATTTATTTATCTTAATATCTTAATTATTATTTTATATATTAAACTATCGCCCTACAACCATGTCTTCTAAAGCTAAAGCTGCAGCATGATAAGTAGTGGTGTGTTGTGCAGCTCGAGCGCAATCACCCCAACAATGGTATCTTTTGCCTGGTCAATAAGACCTTCTAGGTGGGATAGTCTTTGTTCTCCAACACCAGGGCCAAATACTGGAGGAATGCGAAGAGTCGCTTTAACATTGGCTTTCATTTTGGACCAAATGGTTTCTATCGGGTTCAACATTGGAGAATATGGTGCCAATCTCAACAGTGCAGCTCCAGTTCCATTTACAACGTCTTGTACCCTTGAGTGGCAAGGTGCATTATCACATACAATGACCAAATCTTGCAATTGGTTTCAAGATACTGCCATTGTTGTAATATTGCTGTCACCCAAGCATTGGCCAATTGATATGTATAGGAGCCTCTTCTTCGTTCCATTGCAATTACAGTAGCCGTTGTTATGGCTCTGATTATGTGAACATTTGGACCTCTGGAAGCAGGAAGCTCCTGTACCGCTCTAGCACCTCGTCGAGCTCGTCCCCTGGTACGACGGCAAAACAAATTAAAATTACTTTCATCCATCCAGAGAATTTGTTTTCCGTTTCTTATATATTCATTGAGCGCTAACACATAATCCCTTCGTTTTTGTTTATTTTCCTGTGTGTTCATAGTAATAGGTTGATGATGAACTTGTTTTATTGTAAAAGCCTACCCTCTAAATAATTTCCAATCGTTGTTGTTGATACTACTTTTTCGAAAATTTTGTAGGACTTTTTCCACTAATTGTTTCAGGGTTTTGCCGTTATCCTGCTCTACCCAAGATATGACTTCATCAATTTCTGCTTCTGTTAAAGTTTTCGGTTTGTTGCCCCCTTTAGGCAACATTCTACCATTGCCAGATTTTACCCAATGAAAGGCAGTTTTATAATCGATGGACAGTGATTTAGCCAGGGTTATCCAATCGTCTCCTTTATTAGCACATGCAACCACTCTGTTTCTATCTTGCTCCGTATGCTTTTTGTAGCTGAAAGAAATTATATTTTGTAGAATATGAATACTATGTACATTAATTCATACCTCTTTCTTTGGAGTTCATGAGTTGCGATTAATGGAACTCGGCATAATGGGCAGTTTTCATTTTGGAGATTTGCAATAATGGGCGCTGCACACTTCGAGTGCAAAAAGATGTTGACACGGTTCCAATTTAATAACTGCATTTCGAGTCATTGAGATTCGACAAATTGCACAGTTATCTTTAAAATTCATTCGGAAATTAATTTTAACTTTTAAGTCAAAATGTAAGTCAGATTAAAAATAAATGTATATGAAGTTTCTAAGGCAACATACTCACATATCCGTTATTTTTTTGCGCTATTTTGCCACAGAGCCAAATAAATCAATTTAAAAATGCAAGAAGAATTTTGCTTTTTCCAACAATCTTGAAAATGTGGTACAGAACATTTATCCTCTCAGATGACGATCTGTGTACATAGAGCGACTATGTATAATTGATCTGGCAAAAATACAATTGTTGGAAATAGTATATCAAAGTACCAAGCTAATGTTATCTGAATTATATATTACGCTTTCTGAATTAAATATTACGCTTTTCGAATTTCAAATTACGTTTTCTGAATAACAAGTTACTAATCTGAATTACAAGTTACGCTTTCTGAAATTCAATTCACTAATCTGAATTACATTTTACGTTTTCTGAATTACGATTAACTAATCTGAATTACAAGTTACACTTTCTGAAATTCAATGTACAAATCTGAATAACATATTACGTTTTCTGAAATAAAACTTACACTTTCTGAAACTCATCTCACGGTTTCTGAATTACAGCTTGAAAAGGTGTAGATTCTCGCGCCGGCCATGTTAGATCGTCGCTAATTTTTCATTATGGTGACAAAATAATGTCAAATATTATAGTGGTATAGCGACGACACGGTCACTTCTACGTTTTGAATTATTTCTTTATCGAGCGACGATAAGCACTTACTTTTGTACTTTTGTAATTTTCAGTCTGTTTACATCGTTATTTATTACAAAAAAAAAAAAAAAAAACGTAACTTTAGTTAAAGATAGTTGGTATTTTATGATTTGTTGAATTTGTACGTATAGCAATGAACCACGGTCACTGATATATTATTTTTGTATGGTATTGGACGGTTGGGATTTTCAACTCCAAAATTGTCGCATATTTCTCTACTACTCATACCCCTTATGTATTCAGTAACTTTCTCTTTCGTTGTGTAAACAGACATTTTAGATATTTTACATTCACAAATGATTAATATTTGACAGTGACAATAATAGTTATTTATGTATCAAGGCACTACAGTTTTATTTTTCATGACGAATGTGCTTTAGTTGCAGAGGCGATAACCGAGGCAAATAAAACACGTGAGGCATGAAAAACTACTTTAGTGCCGAGGTACATATTATATTTTTTCCAAAATCCCAAAATTTTAACAAAACCGGAGAATTTTTTGACGTTCTTTAACGAATAAATGTAATCAGATGTTTTCATTTTTAGGATAAATGTTTGCACCGCGCGCGCGATCCTAAAATTTACATACATTTTACACATCTCTACAGGCAAGAATGTGAACTTAAAAATCGTACAATAATGAATTAACTTTAATGCGGATTTGAATTACTTTACTGCCGATTTTTTACTACTTTAGTGACGATTACGAAAAAATACTTTTATAAATCATAGCCCTCTATCGTTATTAAATTCACCGTTATAGGCACAATTATAAAAATTAAATTTTGATACTAAGAACAGTTAAAATAAGAAAAATGTTTAGTAAATCTACAAAAAATGTTATAAAAGGTTTGGTGCATAAAATTTTAACACAAACACCGTTAACAATCAGTAAAGATTTTACTATGTAATTTTCTATGATCCATATTTAAAAAAAATCACGGTATATCCTTACATCAAGATAAAAAAAAACAAGTTTTTTCTTTATAATCATTATTCTTTTTGGTACATTTTAAATAAATAACATCAAGATATGATTATAAAAAGGGAACCTGTTTCCAGATCGTTGGGTATTGGGATTAGAAGTTATTCAGTTAGTATTTTGATACTTTCCGTAAAGCTTTACATCTTCTTATGCATTTTTTTATTATTTACGATTTCAAAAAATATTTAAGATAAACGCAATCGTAATGTACACGATACCACATACGATCACAGTACGGTACAATAGACACAAAAAACAAATATGAAGTTGATGTGAGGTTACGTCCTATTATACAAACAAGCAAAATGAGTAACAATTCCCAACAAATGATCAATCCACCAGAATATTTTAACAAGTTGCAAGATTTAACACAACGTTACCAATCAACTTTACAAAATAATCTCGAGACAAATGAAAAAGAGCAACGAAGTACGCAAGCTGAAATTGAAAAAATAAAAGAGTTAATGAATCGACTAGAATTAATTTCGGAACGACCTGAATGGCCCGATTCGTTAATTCCAATCAATTCCATTGCTTACATTCCCGCTACAATTAATCATACATCAGAATATTATGTAAAATTAGGATCGGACAGTTATACGCTCATGTGTTTAAAAGAAGTATTAACTTATTTAGAACGAAAGAAAAATAATAATGATGAAGTTCTAGAAGCTTATAAAAAGAATATCAACAATTACAGGAGCGTTACAATAGCATTTCGCAGAATTCACTTGAAATGACAACAGAAACAGTCGATATGCCAGTAGAAATTGTTTCAGAAGTGGGTACAGCATACAAGACAGCTTCAGGATTTTATGAAATAATTGAGCCATATAATGAAAATGCAGAAGATGAGTTTTATAAAAACGTAAACAAAATAAATTCTTACAAAAACAAATCAAGAAAAAACTCACTCACTGCCTTAGATAAACTAGAATATCTTGAACAGGAGGAGAGTTTTATATTGGAAAGAAAAGTTAGAGCAATTGTACAGAATTCAAATTTGTATGAACAATTATTAAGGGATGACACAATCAACAATTATTGTGATGTTGGAAAAGCAAAACCTGAGCAAACAGAAATATTATTAAATGATCTCATCATAAAAGCATTGCTTATAGAACCTAATGTATATAAAGCAAATGATTAGAGTTGTTATGAATTTCATGTACTTACCGAATACCATCTCCACCAGGTTTTAATCGATTAGGAAAATACCACATTAACCCAGTAACTAATGAATAAGGATCTCTCGTTTTTAAACCAAAGTAAACGCCTGGCCTATAAGTACCCCAAAATCTATCGGGTATATCCAGTCCACTTTTTACTACCATCTACAAGAATATTTTGTATTTAAATTTATTTAAATTCAAATAAAGTTTATTACTTTTTATCGTCATAAGGTGTATTAACTCTTGTTTCTAAATACCCCATGTATCCAACTCCAACAGCAATTCCGAAACAAATAAACCCAATAAAATGTTTCCAGTATGACAACATGCTATGTTTTTCTGTTGCGCTTTTTGGAGGATTACTACCGTTGCTACTGCTACTGTTAGTGCCTTTGTCTTTACTATTTTTACATTCTGCTCCTGAAATTGCTTGACTTCTTCTTTGCCGTGCCATATTTTAAGCAGTTAATTGAAATAATACTAATTCAGAATATATTCTATATCCGATTTTTGAACGTATATGTAGAAAATTATCTATAAAAAAGTAACCTATAAAATGAAAAGTAGTGTCTCCGTTGACGCTCATACACGTGGCTGATTGTAAAGGATCTTACACAACAAACTTAAACGTAAACATTAACGTAATGTTAATTCAACGATTCTTTACGTGATTTGTTACAATCAGTTACGTTTGTGTTTACGAGACGTCCTTGAAATACATAAACACAATTTTAAAGAAAAAATCCAACATTTACATAAAAATTATGTAAAATTTAGAAATGCGCAAACTCAGCTTAACATTTCTGCATATATGATTTCTACAAAGCTGCCGCACTTTTATTTAATATATGGTGGTACCAACAAACAAAGTAACTGCCTTCATTAACCTTAAAGGTGCTAAGATGAGCGAAATAATCGATGTCTTTTATTTCGTTACGCACACCAATTTTTGCAATTCTAGGTTATCCATCACCTATTTGTTCACCGCCTGCGGTACAGGTTATATTTCCGCGGGCAAAATATAACATTATTACGTTTGATCAGTACATACACACGTTTATGTTTACGTTTATGAATTACTTTTATGTTTGTGTTTATTGTGAAAGGAGCTTAACAAGTCACGTAAAGAATCGTTGAATTAACTTTACGTTTAGGTTTAAGTTTGTTGTGTAAGGCCCTTAATACACTCGACACACTGACGACTTTAATTATCATTAAACGTTCAATGATCATTTGTAATTTAAATGATTCGTTCTTCTTTGAGGAGGGGTACCAAAAAAAAACACTAAGTCGTTTTTGCAGGCAACGTTTCGTGCAACGAATGTGCACTCTACCTCCTGCGCAGTTTCCTTGCACGAAACGTTGCCTGCACAAACGATTTAATGGTTTTTTTTGGTGCCCCCTTCTCAAAGAAGAACAATTATTTAAATAAAACTTATAAGAGAAAATATTTACTAATCATCATTTGTAATATAATTTTTGGCCTACTGAACTGTAAAGCACACTTTGCAGTTCTTCATACTTGTCTTGAAACTTGATTTTTAAACACAATGCGGCAACTATGCGATAAAGGACGGCTACTATGCGGTAGTTCGTGTGTAAACTGATTATACTTAATGATCATATTATAATTCTAATAATCATTAAAGTCGCCAGTGTCTCGAGGGTTACTTTGTTAAAACCTCAGACTAAATATAAGTAATTAGACGAATAACGCTATATTCGCATTGATATTACAGTGACCGGCAAAGAGTTTGCATCAAATGGGAAAAATTTTTGTAATTGAGATATCCGAAAATTTTTTTTGGCAAATGAATTCAGCATTGTCACTTTGACGAATGTCATGTGACCACTGTCATGGCGGCAAATTTAAAAAATATTCCTTAAACATGTAAAAAGTGAGGTTAGATGACAAGATATTGAAAAATGCCTAAGAGAAAAGTTGTTCAGAATTAGGTTATACGTCTATGTGCAAATGTTCAAAAGAAAATAACAACCTTTCAAAAATATCAGTTTTCTGGCATTTTTTCCGGAAATATTGAGAAAACAAAATTTTTTGCGTTTGATTTGCATAAAACACAATAAAACCAACAAATAAACTTCACAATCCAGTAATTTTTATTTATTAGTCTACCAATGGACGGTAAAGAACAAATAACATTGTTTTTTTAGGACGGACTTTGTTGCAATGGCCAACAGAAAACAAAGGTTGAAATTACAAATTTAGAATTATTTAAAAATAGTCCAAAAATGAACAATTCTTCCATTCTAAACCCAACTTAAACAATTTTTTACAATATTGCGTGGATAATAAGCTCATACAAAAACATACAAAAAATTCCGGAAAAAATACCGGAAAACTGATAAGTCGTTATTTTCTTTTCAAAATTTGCACATTGACGTATAATCTAATTCTGAACAACTTTTCTCTTAGGCATTTTTCAATAACTTGTCATCTAACCTCACTTTTTACATATTTAAGAAATATTTTTTAAATTTGCCGTAATTTAAGTAAGTAGTTCTCTTTCCACCCGAAGTTTATACATTAGTGACCGGCAAAGAGTTTGCAACAAATAGATTTTAGTTACGGGTTGAACTTGGCTTCAATTTAATTACCTGTTACTTGTCCGTTACTTAGGGTTAATTTTAATTGACAAAATGTTTCTAATGTCACTCTTAATCTTGCTCTTAATCTATACTTACCTCAGGATTTTTGCTATTGCGTTTCTTAAGCTGAGCTAAAGTAATTTTGAAATTTTGAGAATTTTTGTATTCGTCGTAGAAAAAGTATAGTATGCAATTCGTTTTTATAAATATCTTCCAACACTCGTTTTTACACTCGCTGCGCTACGCTTCGCTCGTCCCTAAATAAATCTCGTGTTTAAAATCCTGTTTATAAAACTTCTTGCATAATATACTATTTTAGCTTAACTATTGTTTTTAAATACGCCTCAACAACCCTAGTTTCAAAAATAGAAAAAAGTAAGAATTGCCTATTTATGTTTACACGGGGCATACAATAACAATAAAATTTGTCCTGACAAATTAACAAAAATCAATTTACAGGGCGTATGATGTGGCACCTCATATAAAAGGCATTGTAATTCTCTATTCAACCAAATAAATTTTATCCGAAAGGAGCCCTAAGGGAACCCAGAGGCGACCTCCTTTTTCTAGAAAACAATAGAAAATGCAAAAAATGCTGAACTAATTGGTAAGATCAATCCAAGTTTGAAGTGGACCTCTCGTATTGATGAAATTTTCCTGTTCATTTGTCATAGCAAATTTTATTGTTAATGAATATCCCTTGTATTTTTTTATTTTGAAAATAGGCTGACGGGTCCACCCCCCCTGACCGAAATGAGATGTGTACACGTCTGGATGACGCCGAATAATACTCTAGGCAAAACACTATCAAAATTCACGGCATTCCTCAAGAAGATGGAAAAGTAATAGAAGACGTGGTTAAGGTTGTTGGTGACGCCATTAGTTTTAAGATAGATAAGACCATGATTGACATATGTCATCGTCTTGGAAGCAGAAGAATTGTCAAGTCAAACAGTAATAAAGATTCTACATGCATTATTGTAAAGTTTGTCAGAAGAACTGACAAGAAAAAATTTTTACAAAAAAAAGAAAAAGAGATCTTACAACTCGTCAACTAAACATGCATATAAATCAACTAATTTCTATTAACGAGAGCTTGCCAGGCAAGGCGACGTGTGTATTCGGCTGCTAGACATTTAAAACGACAACGAGGCTTCAAGTATCTATGGTTTCGCAATGGAAAAATTCATTTAAGAAAGGAAGACAACTCAACTATGTTTGTATTATCATCACTGAATGATTTAAATTTATTAAGTAAAATGCAAGTATATAAATCAAACAGATTCAATTTACAGTTAAACATAAATTTAATTTTATCTTATAGTAAATATGTATCACACTTATTCTATGTAACAATGAGCAATCTGTTAAATAAGATAGAGTATTATTTAAAGGAAAATTGTGATTTGATTTTGATACACCAAAATATACGCAGTTTGCGGGCTAACTTTGATGACTTCATAATTCAACTATCTAGCTTAAAAATAAAACCTCATATAATAGTAGTCTCAGAAATGTAGATTAAAGAACACTAAGTAGATTGTTATAAATTGAATAAGTATAATTTATTTGCTAAGTGTAACAATGCCCAAGCGGCGGGAGGAGTGGCTGTGTTATGTTTGTGAAGATTATGAATGTAGTCAATTGGTAACATTGCAAACAGCAGACTGTCTCTACGTTAAACTATCTCTTTCTCACTCCGTCTCCTTGACTATTATTGCGCTATACCGATTACATGCTGTTACGGTTCAAAATACTTCGAACCCGGACGTAAATTAATTTTAAATTATTAAATGAAAGTTTAGCTTTAATTGATTGGAAAAATGTATACGAAGTAGTCGATGTTTCTGCAGCTGTGGAAATGTTTCTTTCTATTTACACAAATTGTATTCAAAAATTCAACCAATATTAAAACAGTAAAAAACAAAACGAATTTCGAAAACCATGGATGAATAGCCATTTGTTAATCAGGGTTGTAAAGAAAAATCGATCAACCTCCATTGATCCTTTGATTTGTTTTTAATTTCATTAAATATTTTGTTATAGTAGTTTTGTTTGTGATTTTAATGTCTAAGGATAGTTTGTTTTTTTAAAGGTTTCAAAATATGATTTTAATTGATTATTAAGAGTTGTAAAGAAAAATCACTTGTATAAATGTTTATCAGCTCAACCCTATAATAATCAATTAAAATCATATTTTGAAACCTACAGAAACAAACTATCCTTAGACATTAAAAATCACAAACAAAATTACTATAACAAAATATTTAATAAAATTAAAAACAAATCAAAGGAACAATGGAGGTTGTTCGATAGTCTCATTGGAATTAAAAACAAAGCAAAATCTGCGATTAAAAAAATTGTTGACCCCGCCACTAACGTAACATATGACTCCTCTGATAAAGTAGCAAATGCTTTTAAGATACACTTTGGAAAAGCATCTAATATGCCCTTTAATTTACCTGATTTAAAAAATTGTCAGAACTTAAAAATTTTTGTTTTAAATAAAGTCAATACCAAATTCAATTTTTATGTATGATTTAACGGCGGACAAAACAAAGAACATTATTTTGAAATTACATAATAAAAAAACAGTAGAAGCTGACAGCTTGTCATCGTTAGTTCGAAAAGCTACGCAAGAAATTATCTCACCTGTTCTGACATACATTTTCAACCTTAGTCTAAGTAGAGGAAAATTTCCACAACAATTTAAAAATGCTATTATTATGCCAATTTACAAAAAAGGTATTAACAATTATAGACCGATTGCGCTACTGCCAGTACTATTTAAAGTTTTTGAGAAAACGGTAAAATTTAGATTAATGAAATTTTTAAATTCAGTAAATTATTTTTCAAAAACTCAATTTAGTTTCATTGCTGGGAAAAACACTGAGGGAGCATTATATAAATTTTTTAACGGAAATCTATAAAGGTTTAAACAAAAGCAGGTTTGTTACAAGTCTATTTATTGACATTACAAAGGCATTCGATACGGTCAATCATAGTATTTTATTAGAAAAACTTTGGAATGCGGGTATTAGAGGCACTGCATATGATTGGTTTTCCAGTTACCTTTCTGATAGAAAACAACAGGTTCTCATAGATGATTCTTGCGGCTCTACGTATGAAGTATCATGCGGTGTTCCGCAGAGTTCAGTATTAGGGCCTTTGTTGTTTTTAATTTATATAAATGATTTATGCCTAGGTAAATTCAATGGTACTTTTACAGCTTTTGCAGATGACATTGCCCTATTTCTTATACAAAAGTATAACTAAAAATTTAATATAAAATTAAATATTGAGTATTTAAAAAAATTGCTTAAATATTGGTTTGATCAAAATTGCTTAACTCTTAGTAAAAAACAAAGTTTATCTTTTACGGTTTACAAAAAACCAACTTATTTTTAAATCCATTGATTTATAAGTGTAGGTACCTCTTGTTTAACCAACAATACCATAAAGTGCAAAAATTGCATAATTATAGAACAAGTAGACAACCTTCAATATCTAGGGGTTATAATTGATCGTAAGCTAAACTGGAAAGATCATATAAACAAATTAAAAAAAAATAATGATGGTTATGTCTCGAAAATTGTACTTCCTTCGATATACTTGCCCTTTATTAGTTTTAAAGCAGATCTACTTTGCATTAATCAATTCAAGATTGGAATATGGTATTGTTTGTTGGGGAGGTTCAAATTTGACAAGTTTATGCACTTTAATTTTATCCAAAAAAAATTATACGCACAATGTTATACAAATCATTTAAAGAAAAATCTTTTCCTTTGTTTCAAAAACTGAACATTTTACCATTAAAGTATTTGTATTTTTATAAGGTTACTTGTTATTTTTTATCAGATCTGGGAGTTGGATGGTTAGCCGAAATACTTATTACTTACGAAAGGGTAGGCAAAAAACGTATCAGATATCTAGGCCTAAACTATCTATTTTCAAGACTTTTTTAACTACGCAGGTCCAAAATTTTTAGTAAAATACCTGAACATATTCGAAATATGATTTCACTAAACCAGTTCTCCAGATCTGTAAAAAAATGGCTTCTAACACTGCCCAAAATCGATTATCTTTTTTGTGATATAGTTTAAGTTAATTTTATACAGTTTTAATGTAATTCAGTATAAGCCTTACTTGTACAATACTCATTTCAACAATGAGTAACGACCACAACATATTATAGATTTTCTTTTATTATAATTATCATTACTTTTATATACAATATATGTAGATAGATATTTAATTTTCGTTTGTCACATCTTTTATGTTTGCTTATTGGTACCCCAATACAGAATTCTAGACTACCTAATTTCAATAAAATTTATTTATCACATAGTGTAAAAAATGTGTTTTCTTTTGTTATGTTAACATTTGTTTGCTTGAAATAAAATAAATAAAAAAAAGGTATATTTGAAAGGGCTTTCATATGAGAGATACCGGTCGACCCATCACGGTATTTAAGATTTTTGACATGGAGGCTGCGGGGGGCCACCCTGTTGATATTTCGGGTTCAACTTTGTCTTCGGAAGATGTCCCCCTGCAAAAAACGGTCTGTTTCGTTTTTGATGAACCACCCTGTATTAAGATATAGCTATAGTAAAGAAAATATTTCTACAAAATTACTTTGATATTGATTAAACTGAATATTTGTAATGTCTATTGCTATTACTTTGAATCTACAGGGCGAATCACCTCTAACGGGACGAAGATTTCTAGCGAATCAGTAAAAAGTTTTACAAGTTTTATCATTTTAGTAGCTTGCAGGTTAATAAATTTTACATTTTAGAATTATTTTGAAATATACAGTACCTATGTCCCAAAAAAAGTATGGCGCATCAAAGTTATATTTTTTCTTATGGAAACTCATGAAGGTTCCTTATACCAAAACATAGAGTGTTCTTGTTCTGAGTTACGTTGACTTTTCTTAAAATATGGAGTATTAAAAAAATCAATATCTCCTAATCCAACAAATTATAACAAATTTACTCTTACGTCTAAATAGTTGAATATTAGATTAATCTATTCCATGATCAAATATTAAACATCTCTTTACAGGGTGTTCAGAATTTACAGGTTAATTAGTGGATCATTCAATATGTAATATGAGCTTTATTTTAAATGGAACACCCTGTATTTTATTAATTCATACCTTTAACAAAAAAGTCCTCTTTCGAATGGTATAAAGGTGTCCTATGCCTAAGTGTTACAGGTTTTGTGCAATTTACAATTTCCTTAAAATTAATCGTAGCGCGAGATTTTAAAACAAAACATGCATACGAAATTTAATTATTTAATAACACTTTAAGACATTACAGTCAAACAAAGGAAACCATATTTTGGAAAACCGATTGGGCTTGAATTAAAGACTAATTAAATTCTAATTAAGTAGCATCGAATATTATGACTTAATATCTGCAATCTGCATAAACCGATTAATGGTCCCTTCTTAGTTTTTAAACGTTCGGTAGCAGCTCGATATAAAATTTAGAACTCCCACACGTTTTACCAAAAAAATAGAACATTAAGTGCTTAATTCGACAATAAAGTATTTCATTAGTCTTTAATTATTGAGCAAACAATTATTCAAATTAATGGTTTATTATTAGTTTTTATACGTGGGGGCTGCAGCATGATCTCAAATTGCAACCGCTAAACATTTTACCAACAAAATAAGGTATTTAATCAGCATCTAATTAGTCCTTAATTTTTACGTTAATTTTTCTTACTTTGTTCAAATGCAAAACATTGTTTTAACGTTCTTTGTTTAGTGGATGGTTCTTTATTTTCGAACTTACACCATTTGTCAAGGCAATGCGGCGTTTTTTATTGTCCTCAAGTACCCTTCACTTAATTTTACAAGGTTCAGAAGCTAAATTAATAACGCAGAAAAACAGACCACATTTTTTTTAATTCTCTTTATACAGGCTTCTTTGAACTGATTAAGGCAGAATGCACTCGATTTAAGTATTTCGTGCATTGGCGTGTCAATAGGTATTATACTATTATTCTTTCACGTGTAAACATGTTTGTAATAAAAATCTTTGGGGTTTAAACAAGTGTAATAAATATTAAAAATTACAACGTTTCGCCACGCTAACACGCAGCTAGGAAGAGAAAAATATTTATGTAACCGCCTCATTAGAGAACAAATCGAGATAGAAAGACGTCCTAATTGCATTAATAAACGAGATGATGGAAAAGGTTTACCTAACACTTGGAAACCGTTATTAACTTTACCTCAGGATAGAAGATCTCCAAATATCCAACAAATAGTACAACAAAATATGCAAAACAACATTACCATGATACCGATACGTAATGTTATTGGTTACTCTGGTCCAGCGACACGTTCAAAGTCAAAATCGCATAGAAACTAAGATTGTTATTTATTAATTACTTGAAAAAAGCTGCGTGTTAGCGTGGCGAAACGTTGTAATTTTAATATTTATTACACGTGTTTAAACCCCAAAGATTTTTATTACAAACATATATATATATATATATATATATATATATATATATATATATATATATATATATATATATATTTGCCGACAGGCAAAGTTGCTAACATTTTTTCGTACGTGAACGCTTTCACGAGTCGACACTAGATGTCGAAAAGCTTATCATTTATACAGGGTGTTTCCTAAGTAATCTAAAATATTATATGGTGCGTTTCGTTACTCAATTTTAAGACGAAAAGTTCATATAAACATGTGTGATAAGTCTTGTCGTTAATGAGATACAGGGTGTTAAATTGTTTATAATAAATCAGCTCTGATTGTATTTGAAATTAATTTTTCCTGGTGACGCTACTGGTTTTCGAAAACATGCTTATTCTATGGCCTTTGGAATAACGTTGACAACTGTGTCAAACCTAAAAACTAACGCAAACAACGAACAATAAATTGTTAATAATACGATCTTTTGTGTTAAGTTAACAACGATGCCTGTGTTTACTTATGCCGAAATGGCTAATATGCACTTTTTTATGGATTAGCGAATGGTAATGCCTTAGAGGCTAGACGTATGTATGCCCAGCGTTATCCTAATAATCGTTTACCATGTTCAGATACGTTTACTAAGCTACATAATAAAATAATAAAACACCCTGTATCTCATTAACGACAAGACTTATCACACGTTTATATGAACTTTTCGTCTTAAAATTGAGTGACGAAGCGCCCCATATAATATTTTAGATTACTTAGGAAACACCCTGTATATATATATATATAATTAAGTTAAAAAAATCACATTACATTTACAACTACATATTTATTTAAACTTACATTGCTTTTAGCTAGGAAATGACATAAAATGTGCTACACTTTTGTAAAATAACAACCAATTAATAACCTACCTAAATTTAACTTGCTGCCATACCGATTAAGAATCCACCAACAAATCCCGCAGCAAAATATGTATTACTGTGAGACAACAATTTTGCCTGAAATCAAATTATGCATTTATTAAAAACGGTTACGATCCATTGTAATAAATATGGTTGAACAACATTTATTCATTCCTAGATTATTAAAAACAAACTACTTGTAGTTCGTAAATATGAAAATAGTACGGAACTAGAGATCTCCTTCTCACTATGAAACTATTAACCGCGAAAAGGCATGTAAATATAAAACACCGTTAAGACAGCCGCACACCGGAAGCAACGAAAATTATCTCGAGACAAAAACGTCGGAGTCAAATCGTTTGATTTCCGACGATTTCAGACCGTTGCGTCGCGTTGCTTGTGACAAGCAGAATATTTTATCATTTTAAAACACGCACAACCGAAGCGGCTGCTCCATAACAACCTATGTCTACTTTGTACTCGAGAGGGTCTCTGACAAAAGCTGTTTTGTTGCCTTCAGTGTGCGGCTGGATCAAAGATTTTGAGAAGGAATTCTGTGATGTACAAAAAGCACTTAGAAAATGCAAAATAGATCAGAAAGCAGCTATGATTGGATTAAAAATAAACACAATTAAAACGAATACCAACACGACGAACCTAGAAAATAAAATTGAAGAATTATATGAAGAAAATGAAGATAAAGAAGAAATTAAAACTGAAGTACAAATGAAGATGACGAAACTAAAATCCAAATAGTAGCGAATAAATATAGAAAAACAAACTGAACATGATAATGAAGAAGAAACTGACTACAAGATGAGTACACCAAAGATGAACAGTTAAGAAGAAAAAGAAGCAGAATGAACAATGAAAATTTTCAAACGTCGGAAATTTACTAGAGAACCAAGTAAAGATATGCCAAAGTAGCAAGTAGATGTAAAAATGGAAATCAAGGATAAAACAACATGGAAAATAATGGAATAATAATGAAAGCACTATGAAAAATATAGAAATGGAAGATATCATATTCAAGGTAGAAAACAATACTAAAGAAAGCGGACAATAGGAAAGAAAAAGAAATGAAAATGAAGAAATGAGAAATAGAATAGTGATAATGAAGAATGGTCAAAACAACGTAAACGAAAACTAAAAGGAAGAATAAATAAAAAAAATGAAAAAGGTAAAAATAAAAATAATGGAATAATCAATCGAAGATAGAAAGAATAAATTCCGAAACCTATAAAAGAAGGGGGAGACGACAATGATATTGAAAAAGGAATTGTTCCAAAGGGAGGGAACAAAGATAGTGCATCGAACAAGATTCAAAGGATGTGGGAAGAAGGCATAAACTATAAATTAAAAATTAATTAGAAAGGTTAAGATGGAAAATGAATTTAAAATTGCATTTTGGCAAGAACTAGGGACATGAGTAGGATAGATATTGAAAATGAAAATTAAGCTTAGATTAAAAATATATGAAAATAAGAAATTAGTAAGGTTAGTTTTATATAGTTATGTTTTGAAAGTGAGTTTTAAAGAAGTTGTTTAGGTTGGAAGGAGGGGTAAGTTCTGAAAGGGTAGTTAAGAAAAGTAGTTTTGAAAAGTAACGGTTAGTAATAAAAAGAAGTTATATGTTCGGAGAAGGTTAGGTTATGATGAAAAGTTATTTTAAGTAAAGTTAGTGGTCAGTTATATAATGTTTTCAGAAGATAGTAATGAAAAACGTGCATGTGTAAAATAAGTTTCATTAAATATTTTTGTTTATGATTTGCATGTAGGGGAGGGCGGGCCACAATTAAACATGGGCCACAGTGAGACATTCAATTTTTCTCTTTCAAATATAATCGGATCTGTGCTGCCATCTATACAACGAAGGAATAGTTACGCCTACACATTTTCATACTGGTAGCAATTTATTTCAGTTGTTCGTTTGGACGCATTAGTGGCGTATCGTTTCGCGGCTACCGAAAGTAAATATTTTGCATACATTCCACTGTGAATTTAAGATTAAGGAACGCTAAAATTAGTAAGTATTTTTCCTGTTAATTAGCATAACCATTAAGCTACACTATGCTATAGAGGGATTTGCTCTGATTCAATTAGTTTTTATTTAACCTATAAAATCTATTTGGCATGTGCTTTGGGCCAACTTAAGACAAAATAAATGCCCATATGTAATTTAAATAATTGTCTGCAATAACGTCTGCTTTTTAAATGCTGAACTAAATTTATTATTTGTTATAGTATATTATCTCTTGCTTTAGGCAGAATAATGTCAAGGGGACGAAAGAGGAAGACCGATAAGGGAACGTTTTCAGAAGACTCAATGAGACAGGCTGTTGAAGCAGTTTTGAAAGGTGATATAAATGGACGTAAAGTTTCACTTAGAGAAGCTGCTTTACAATATCACGTTAAGTATCAGACGCTCTTTAGATATGTTAAAAAGCACGCGAGAACCCAAATTTACCTATTCGTATGACGCCGAACTATCAATGTCGCCTGGTATTTTCACACGAACAAGAAACATCTTTAAAGGAATATATGATAACCTGCTCAAAAATGTGTTACGGAAAATCAACCAAAGACTTTCGAGAACTGGCATACGAAATGGCAAAATTAATAACATTAAAACACCAGACAATTGGGAAGATAAAAAGAAAGCAGGTGTTGACTGGATGCAGGGATTCTTGAAACGTCATCCACAGATTAGCATTCGTCAACCAGAAGGATGCAGTATATCTAGAGCTACCTCATTCAATAGACACAATGTTTCTAAATTTTTGACAACTTAGCAGAGATCTACAGACGTTCTGACAAATTTGCCGATGGGTGTCGTATATTCAATCTCGACGAAACGGCAACAACCACGGTACAAAAACCCAAAAAATATTGGCACCGAGAGGTCAAAAACAAGTCAGTCAGTGCACAAGCGGTGAACGTGGAACACTTGTCACAACATGCTGCATAATTAGTGCAAGTGGAAACAGTTTGCCTCCAGCTATGATTTTCCCCGCAAACACTTTAAAACGCACATGATTAATGGATCTCCCCAGGAACTCTAGGACTAGTCTCCACAAGTGGGTGGATGACTAGTGAGCTGTTTCCCTCAGTTATGAGACATTTCATAAGTAATAGCAATTCATCAAAGGATAATCCAAGTGTCCTTATATATGACAACCATGAAAGTCATTTGACAATCAAAACTTTGAACTTAGCTAAAGACAGTGGAGTCACTATTGTCACCTTACCACCTCATTGTAGCAATAAGTTACAGCCTCTTGACGTCTCTGTATTTTATTCGTTCAAGTCTCATTATAACGCAGCAGTCGACTCTTGGTTGCTTCATAATCCCGGGACTCCAATGACTATCTATGAAGTTGCCAGCTGTGTAGGCGTAGCCCATCAAAGAGCTATGACTCCTGCGAATATCATATCGGGATTCAAGAAAACGGGCATTTACCCGTTCGACCGTAATGTTTTTCAGATGACGATTTCCTAGTTAGCTACGTAACTGATCGTGACTTTCCCGCCGAAGCTGGTGAAGTGATGGAAACAGAACATATAGGAACTGACAATACAGTGAGAGAGGAAGAATTAAGGACACCTCCAAAAGAAATTCCACAAACAGCAATAGAACTAACTCTACTTAACGAGGAAGAATCGCCAACACAAAATGTTGCTCATACTTCTAGTTCAGGAACTAGTACAAAACCAAGCACTTCGTTTATTTCTCCAGAACAGTACAAAGGGTTTCCAAAAGCGGGGGCAAGGAAGTCTAAAAACTACGTACCAAAGGTCGCAGTTGCATTGCAACGGACACCCGGAAAAAAGCTTCTATGAAGCAAAAGAAACTGAAAAGCAACGCAAAATTTCCTTAAAGAAAAGTTCACTTTTACGTAAAAAGAAACCAATAATAAGTGATGTATCATCGTCTGAAGATGAAGTTACCGCTTCAAACCCTATGGAGGAGGATTCGGATGAGGACATAGAATGGCCACCGGCATTGGATTATTCTGGATTTGAGGAATTGGATAGGGAACCCATACCTGGTGATTTCGTGCTAGTGCACTTCAAAACAAAAACAGCAGTGTTTTATATAGGACAAGTTGCTAAAGAGAAAGATCTTGAAAACGATATAAAAAATTAATTTCCTAAGAAAGAGTTTAAAAGGTGAACGCCACTTTGTGTTTCCTGCTGTTCCGGACGTGGCATCAGCGTCAATAGATGACATAAAAATGATCCTACCAGTACCCACTTGTTTGGGGAAAACAAAAGGCTTCAGTCATCCTTTAAATTTGAACTAGATTTTACATTATTAAACATGCGTTAAGAAAAATATGTTGTTTCATTGTAGCCTACTGGCTGTTTTATTGTGGCCCATCAGTGGGCCACAATGAAACAGTTGTAACATTTTTTGTTTGTTAATTTTAATACTTATCTTGTATGTTTTTCTAATTTGCATATAAGATTACTTTTGCAATATGTTGAAGTTTCATTAGCAATGCTCAGTTTTTGATTTATCAGATTTGGCTATTAAATAAAAATTAAAAACATTTTTTGTCTCACTGTGGCCCACCCTCCCCTAGTATACAATTATGCAATAGATTAAAATAAATTTGTTATTTTATGAAACAATAATTTCAATTAAACGAAGTTTCGAATTTCAAAACATTTTTTAAACTAAAACTAAATAATTACGATCCATCGCAATATGTATCTATCTGCTAATACTGTCAGCGTTGCTACTTCCCCATTTACAACATGTATTATGAATCACATTTAACCAAACTGAAATTCATGAAAATTGGCACAATTTGATAAAAATTGGATGTGTTAGAGCGATTAAAATTCAGTAATCGCAAGGTCGTTGGAATGTATCAATGCAAAATCAGATCTACTAGATAGTATTAAGATATATTTGTGTATTGTATACTATTAGAATAAATCGATATAAAGTGGGGAGGAGACGGTTTAGAGCAGCGAACGATGATAGGCGTGTAATTAAAATGACGCACAAAACAATTAATCTGTTAAAATTCTCGTTAACCTTTTAAAGACATGGTTACACACCGTGTGTCTCTGGTAAGACGCAACGTAGGATTTTTACTATATAAAAAATTTGATTGGATCTACTAATGCTATGAAAATTTCGGATTGTTATATACTCAATACGTTACGGCATTTTGTTGAAGTTAGAAAGAGAGAGAGCACATACCTAAATAAGAATTATGAGTAGTATGAGTTGTAATTTGAGTTTCGCGGTTTAAACGAGTTCATTTGTAAATCTAATTATCATCACCGTTTATAACGTAGCAATTTTGGAAGTCCCTCATGGTGCATTATAACTGACTTGGACTGTAATTTAAATTACAATCAATGATAAGAAATCTATTTTGAATCTAGGACAACAAAAACCTGTATGCATATCAAAAGCACGATTAAAGTGACACCCACTGTTAAACTGTAGGAACTTATGTATACAACAGCATACAGTCTAATACACAGAATTGTATGATTATAATTGGTAATGTCATAAATAGTTTTATATGTGCATATGACTATTACGGGATTCTTAAGAAATGTTAAAAGCAATATGAATAAGATAGATGCCATAGAAAATTTACGTTTGTAATGAATTTGGTTTTATTCAGCTTATCCTGCGTTTCCTTTGCTTTTTGTTGTATTTTATTCCAATCGACTTTTCCAAACCCTTGACTATAAGCTAACTGCGCAATAATAATTCCTCCACCAGCGACAACAGCTGCACGCTTACCAACTTTCATTGTTACGTATCCTGTAAGACTGCAATAACACAATTTATATTTTTCTGAACAAAATAAAAATATTACACACCATCCTGACACAGCCCCAATACCCAACTGTGCTAAAATAGGAGCTCTTTGTATTAAAACTGGAATCTTCTCAAATATATCTTTAGCTTGATTCGCATTACATGTACTTAACCTCATCCTTTGTATAGTAAATTTTTCACTTCAAAAACTACATAAATTTGTTACTTTCATTTTTCTTTCAGTTTAAATCTAAAGTGACAGCTGTCATTTCAAAATTAAACAATGTACACACATGCCTACCCACTCCCCGCTAAAAACTGAACAAGAGATCAATCAATGCAAAATTAACTTCATCAAGCGCCATCTCCTAGACCTTGCTATAATTATCTATATCGATAACATAAATAATTGTAAAAGTAGTTTAATTAAATATGTAACAATTTCCTAAAAATAAGTACGGTAAATATACAGCAAAGGGGACCCACCTCCGATCGCCTTCTAAATAGGTGCGTTGGACGCGGCTTCCGATGCGAAACAACTTTTCCCTGCGACATAATTGGGGGTCACGTCGGTAAAAGATATTCACCATTAAAGATGTGATAAATATTGTAATTTGAATAGCATGACACTTTGTACATTCGACGTCTTTGTCATATTGTTAAGGACACCCTCCCGAGTAACTTGCAAGTAATTTTACTCGGGGTTATTGTTTAAAAAGTTATTAACAAATGAAGGTGGTGATAACAGCCGTACAATGGAATCTCAATTGTACCACACCGTGTACATTCTAGACGTCTTCTATTATGAGAACACTTACTCTATTAATTTTAAGGGGGGGATATTCAATGTTAAAGTTAAAATATAAATGTGATAAATGGAAATTGATCTAACAGAAAGGCCTACCACGCTCTCAAGTTTAGATTATTTTTTATTGCGCGAGCAGGCGCGTGAGCGCCCGTGTCGAGCCTAACCTGACCTAATCCGCCTAAGCCTTTTTAAGGGCTGGCGCGGCGAAGCGCTCACGCGCCCGCCCGCGCCATAAAAATAATCTAAACTTGAGAGCGTAGTAGACCTTAACTAATACATTAACTTTATTCGTTAATAACTTTTTAACAAAACAATGACCCCTGAGTAAAATTACTTGCAAGTTGCTCGAGAGGGTGACCTTGACAATATATGTGAAATTTAAGGTCATCGGAGGTGGGTCCCCTTTGCTGTATATTTACCATAAGTACAAAATACACTAAAAACTTTTTTAATATTTTATATTTTTTTATTCAATAAGTGTTTTTACGTTCGCTTCAAACGTATAATATACAGGGTGTCTTTAAAAGATCTTTAGACACGCCTACCACATATTCTTTAGACCAAAATAAACTTATAGTCCAAAGTCGCCTAGTTTAGGCGCTATGCGGCCTTGAAGATAAAATTTTGAAATCGTTTTTTTTTAAATAAATTGAAAACGGCTTATGCGATTTTAATAAGATTTGGTATGGTCAGCTCGTATTATTCGACGAATGTGTTGAGAAAATTTCTAGAAAACACTAACACCGAAAGTGAATGATACACGCATAACCAATGAAAATTAACATAATTTTTTTGCTGTCTGTAGTAAAACCCATATATTGATAATTTTTGAATAGACGTTTTACTTAGAGAAAGATAGCAATGGGGTGGTATGGGTAGCTGTAGCAGTAAAGGGCGTAATAGTTTCACGTCAACACCATTTCCATATGTATTGCGCAGATATGTTTTTTAATTTAAAACTGTGAAGATACCACACTCAAATGCCATTTGCAACCTGATCGCATTAGATAATTCCCTAAATTGTATAAATATGATAAAATTCTGGAGAAAACTTACAAAATTGCTTCTAAAAAAATGTATTTATTTATTTATTCGTATGGTACATTTTAAATATTGTAATGTGATTTAAGTGTTATGTATGGTGCTCCAGTAGATCAGTATAAACCTGTATGACAAACGATAACTTTAGTTTACTGCAGTTCTTCGTTTGTGAAACTACAAATAAATTGAAACTGAAAATTTGCGCACATAGTGTTTCAGAGGTGCTCTATTTAATAAAAATAATGACACGGTTGCAGCACTTCCGGATATACCGGAAGTTGATGCATACTTCCGTATTTTAAATAGCATGTTATGTTTTTTTATGCAAGATTCGAATTCTACTTAATATATTTTAAGACAACTTTCAATAACATTTATTAACTCTAAAATTAATATTTGTTAAGTTATTTTGATGTTAAGAAAATATTACACAAAAACTAATCCAACTTTAAAAATTAATAACGCCTCCTATATTAAACTCTAATAAATAATTTCAGCGCCGGCTCTGGGGTCAATGACGCCCAGTCAAATTAGACAAAAAAGGCCTTATCTCGGAAAATGATTAGAAATTAACGGCACTTTTTGAGGGTTGATGCGGGGATTAAGAAAAGCTTATTTGTAAGTTGTGTTTTGGAATTCTGGAATTGTAGGGGTGGGGGGGTAATGGAAAAGCTCTTGAAAAGCCCTACAATTTACCTCCCCAGCATTCTAGTGTACAAACAATATGTATAAATTTATCAAGTTTTAGAATGTGAATGGTGAAAAAAGTTATTCGTTGTGATTTCTCGCGTTTATCTCTTTTCGCTTAATATATAGGAATATACCGTTGCTGAGAAAGTTGCAAAGCTTTAAAAAACGAACAAAATGAGTGCTCACTAGTTCAAACTGGTTAAAACTTGAGTCCACAGGAGCCTCTGAAACTCGCGAATGCAGCCTATTGTCGCACGGCGGCTGAACTCTACGCGCGTCGCCGCTGGCATCGCCATCCAAATTGGCATTTACCAACAAATATTTGATAAAGAAGATTTTAATTTTAATTGCCACTAAAATGTGCCTACATTTATTTAAAATAAAAACCAAATGTCAAACATGAAGTAATGAAACATAATGCTAATTCAGAAAAACCAAAATAAATGTTTTCACAAATGCACTTTTCTTAGTTTTAAACTAGCAAATTCATCTATAATGGAACTACTGTCTATTATATTGCAAATATCGTGTTCAATTGCTAACATGGATAATCCCACTAGTCTATCCTGACAGATACTGGACCTTAAGTAGTTTTTTATTATCTTTAATCGGGAAAAAGACCTCTGACCGGTTGCTACAGAAACCGGGAGCGTTAGGAGAATTCGTAACACAATGAATAAATTAACAAAAACAGTGTCCGGTTCCTGAGAATACAAGTATTGCAATATATCTAACGGATTACCAAAGTTACAATTTTTTAAAATATCTTTTAAAAGTTGAATCTCGTTGAATAATTCACTTCCAACAATGTCTTTTTCTTCTCTATCCATTAAAACGTTTTCCAGATTTTCACAAAGTTTTTTAACATTTTCTTCATCCTGGTCATTGACTTTTTAGGCTTCACAAGAAATCAAATTTTGAAACGTGTTCTGTTAAAAGTTCAAATCTCCCATTAAGAGAATTTAAAGCGGTGTCCAAAATGGGAAATAAATTATACTTTAAAGTTATACTTCGGATCTGTTGGTATTTCGTCCGGGTGTTCATAATCAAACGGTATTCTTAGTACGAAGTCCTTAAATTGGTGGGGAATCTCCAACTGTTCAGTTAGTTGTTTTGCAGATTCAAGTATGACATCAAAGTGTTCATCCGTTCGAAACCCCTGAATACATGTTATTAGATTTTTTAAAGAATCAAGGGAGCTACTTAAATCCATATTAGGATTTTGTAGCATTTTGCTTACTATATTTATTCTACTTAATACTTCATACCAGATTACGACTGAGCATGCAAACTCGTACGATTTTAAGTTAAATGCGAAAGCTTTTGCTTCATGTTTTGTTCCGCTATCAAACTGAGTACTTTCATAAATATTTATCAAGGCATCTAAGATATTCCCGATGTCATTTCTGAGTTGTTCCAGGGCGTCAATTCTTGATTCCCACCTAGTGGCTGATAAAGGTTTAAGAGTTTTTTTGGTTAGATAGTTTTCGAGTACATTCCATCGTTTGGTTGAAGCACTAAAGAACTTGTATAATTCGTGAATAGTGTTAAAAAAGTTTATTGTTTCTGCGTTAACTTTAGCGGCATCGCTTATAACCAAATTTAAAGTATGGTAATAATAATAATAGTAAAACTTTAGATTGTAGTATGGACTTAACAGACCTTAGATATATTTTAAAAGGCATATTCCTTATTGTAATTGGCAGCTTGTTGTACAGAATACTGCATTTATAGTATGGGTTTAATTCATAGAGAGTTAATTCATCTTGTGTTGTAGCTGTGGTAGTTGTTTTGACATGGAAAACTGTCAATATTATTTTTTACAAATTTTAACATTTCATAGATATAAATTGATGGTAAAGTTAATATTCTATGTTTAATAAATACTGGTTTACATGACTGTTTAATAGGCATATTGAAAATGCAACGTATGACTCTCTTTTGTAACAGAAAAACTCGATCACAGTTACTCGATCCGCCCCATAAAACAATAGAATATTGTATTCTTGATTCTACATGTGCTGAACAGGGGACGTAAAACGCCCTGGGGTTCAAATTTAGAATATGTCTTTGTACTCCATTGTTTTTACCCTTCATGTTGGATCCATTATCGTACCCCTGGCCTCGTAAATTGTTGAAATTTAGTTTTAATTCTTTTAGAGTCCTCAAGAGATACTCTGATAAGCTCTTCCTTGTAGAGTCAGCGATTTCTACAAATCCCAAGAAATGTTCTTCTACAGTAAATATATTTTGTTCATTTTTATGAACAAATCTTACTATGATTATTATCTTGCGGGTTGAGCCGTGTTCGTCCTTCCTTCCTTCGTTATCTGCTTGACGTTTCGCTAACCATGCTGTTAGCTTCTTCAGAAGTTACTCTCCGCTGGGAAAAGACATCAAAGAAGCCACGGGTTCGATTTTTATGAAACTTGGAATATGAATCTTATTTGTAACAGCACAGACCAGATTTAACTTTGAGCAAAATTTGTCGTCCCAAAAGAGCAGATAACCTACATAGATTTTTCCATTCTTGGAATATTTGCAAAGATATCTGTCTTCAAATAAAAGTTTTTGTTATTTAATTATACACAACTTTCGCATAAACTATTTTTTGATTCGCTAACGTGACATTATAACTGTTTTAACGATATATCCAAGAACATAAATTATACAAAAGCAGTCATGAAAGGAAAGTTGTTGGGTTTTTGCATCTTTCCTGTTGTTGAATAAACTTGATAATGTGGACTGTATATATATTTTATTTTAACTTGTACACTTTTTTTCTTACAATTAACTACACAATAATTTATTGGTACATAAACTTGAAATCTAAAACTGTGACCCTTGATGGTCAAACGACAACTCAAGAAAAAATAATTTACATTTACCTAATGGCTCAAGTTGTTTTCTCCCCACTTACTTAGCAATAACGTTCCCCCAACCCTTACACTAACTTTGGCCTAAACACCTGTCAATATTTTGTTAGTCGTAACGTAACGCTGTTATACATTTTTTTTTGTCGAGCAAAATGTTTTATGTTACGCTTTTGATACTCTTTCACACGTTTGTAAATACACGATGTGGAGTTCTGTGCGAAAAGCTTGTTTATACTATATTGCACAAAAAAATAATCTACTGTAATGGCGTACTAATAATGTTTAATACATGTTCAATTTATTATATTTTTGTAATGTTATTTCCATGTTCAAATATTCTTTTTATAAACCATGTTGATGTGATGTAGAACTAATGTTAAAATGAAATGTTAATTTTGTTAATTTGTTCAAATGTTACAACACATTGTTTTAATGTTCCTTGTTTAGTAAGAGTATTACTCGCGCCAAACCATAACGCTACTTCTTTATTTGATGTCACATGAAGTAACAAGGACCAACATAAGTAAAATCAAAGAGCACTTTGCCACAACTCTTAATATTCAACAAAAGACAACAGAAAAAAAAACGGTAAATTATTAACCTAATATATGCTACAGGCAAATTTAAAATAAATGTTCGAAATATCCACCATTACTGTCAACACAGATACGACACATTTTCAATACCGAGTTAACGGCTTTCCTAATTTTACGTCTACCTAACCTAACAGCTTCCTGTGGTTCCTATGGTTTGCATATGATCGCACATACGCGAGATCTTTTATTGTGCGAAAGACAAAGAAGTCTAAAGGGGAAAGATCTGGGGAACGCCGTCTTGTTGAAACTACAGTAGGTTTGCATGGGCTTGTAAACTTAATTCATACAGTATATTGTCAAAATTCTCACTAACAAATTGGAGATATCGTTTTTCCTCATCGCCAGGGTGTAACTTTGACCAACTATTACTTTGTAAGAATGGTATTTATGTTTGGCTAATGTTCTCACTACTGTGCGTTGTGACGTAGCAGCGTCTTATGCAAATTGCCATGTTGATGTGGACGGACGTTGATGAACAGCAACCAAAACATTTATCTGCACGTTTTCATCAATATTACCACTATTTCTGATTTTAACAATACTCCCAAACTCTTTTAAATTACTAGGTATTTAAATTCTTGGAGGTATCTAATGATGGCTGATAATGATGATACAGATAAAACTGACAAAAATCATCATAACGGAAAAACAGTCCAGAAGTATAAACAATGCTTCACTTGTTTGTTGTTTTCCATGGCCGGACTAGAATTTGTAAATCATAATAATAGAAAAACGCGTTTTGCGGTTTTATTTATACAAAGAAGTATATTGCAATAAGTAAATTTAGATTAGCTGACACCCGAATTTCACTAAATGTCCTTTAGTAACCTTGAAAGAAATAATTTGAAAATTTAAAACGATCAAGGAGGGCTTAGATAAAAGCATTTAAGATTATACAGGGTGTCCCATAATTAAAGCGTCAAACTTTCTAGCAGATTCTATGTTCAAAAATAAGGCAAAAAGTCTGAATAAACATAGGTGGAAAGATGCTACCTAAGGGAGCTACCGCCCCTGAAATGTGTGACCCTCAAGATAGTTGTTCTTCTAAATCGTCGCTTATATTAGAGTCTCCCATAATTTTCTTCTATCTTGTATTTTTTTACATATATCTTTCAATAATTTTAAAACCTCCAAAATTGTTTTAGTTATAGCCCACTAGAGGGTTTGGGCTCTTGTAGTGGAAATTTTTAATTTTTTTTTTTACATAAAAACTATATTTCTTCTACCCGTCCGACATGACGGGCTTTTAACTAAAAGATAACTAAAATCTAAGTCTTATAAATAAAGTAGGTATGTTTATTATATAATAATAATAATAATAACTCAACACTATCACAGTCTTAAGTATAGATAAAATAAACTTGTTTATATACCTGTCTTTGGCGGCCGAATCTCACATATGTTAGTGCCCTTGTGGTAACATAAGTGACCATTGATAACTTACATGGCTTGAACACCTTATTATACTATATATACGTTTATAAATTAAGATTAAACTCACCTTAATTATACTAATTTAATTAGTTTAGTGAGGCATATACACGGTGTCTCCATCAAAATTGGATGTATGATAGCTCACACCAAACATAACATTTTGATATAAGAAACCTATGGTCGGAAACGCATAGTGCAGACGTGACACCACCCCAGAAAATTGTGTCTAACTCTTTCAAATGTTCGTAGAGTGTGTTGTTCAACGAGACTGACAGCTAGCACCCTACCAAGCAGTTCCTTGTCTCATGAAAATGAAGGAAGTTCCATATTAACCTTATAGTGTGGTGACGAAACCCGGTGCAATTGTGAATTGGTTCGTCTTGGCAAAGCATTTGCTTCAATTTAAGGTTTAGGAAAACCACTAAAACCTAAACATGCCAACCCTTACCCACCTTAGTATTTCTAAGTAATAATATTAAGTATGTAAACATTACAGAAGGTAAATAAATAAAATTAAAAAAAAATATTTTGAAATAAAACATGAACTGTGTGTTTCCGGACATAGGTTATGTATATGAAAAATTCAATTTTGAGCCGAGAGGTTGGAGACACCCTATATGTTGATTGTGTTATGAAATTCGTTTTTCGTCAAATTATTATTATTAGATAGAAATAAAGGCCGAGGACTGAACCTGTGGTAGCTTACATACTGAAATATAAATAAGTAAACACAATAGCATTAACAGGTGATTATAAATATAAATTAACATCAATTCTATTTTTGAAAACATTAACTGAAGATGATCTTACTGTTCTTCGCATTGGTCATTTCAGGAATGAAATACTCGGTTTGTAAGGAAAGTTTGTCTTTGAACGCACTTGAATTGTTCCTATTTTAATTTTAATCCATGTCCACGAAGGCAAAAATCGATGTTGAGAACAAACATGTCACTTAGATTTCCATAATTAAAATTAATTATGCGAAAGATAAAGATGAGGTCACCGCGTAAGTGTCGATCAGAAAAATACTGTAAGTTCGCCGATTTTAGTCTCTCAGAATACGGTGGTCGTGTAACTCTAAAGTACAGTCTAGTAGTCCGACGCTGAACATTCTCTAACATGCTTTGATAACGATTAAGGACCGTGCACTACACTCCCCCTCGTATTCAAGAAGAGGTCAAACATAGATTTTATATAAAGTGATCGAGGATTGGAATGAAATTTTTGTAAACGATTTTTGAAGAAGGTATGTTCTAAATGTTGAAAGTAATGATTTCTCTACATAGATGGCTCGATAGGTTAGAATATAATTAAAAAACATGTAGTATGTAGTAAAGTAGTAAAATGGCGTATGTATGAAAAGAGGTGTTCTAGTTATAAACAATAAATCAAGTTTAGATACAAGTGTTTTTAGATCAATAAATAAAAGGTTATGGGCCCAGAAACGCCGGTTTTTTTGTTAACGTAAAGTGGATATTAAAAGTAATGCATTACTGTTTGAATTGGTTGAAAATAAGTAAATAAAAGAAAAAAAGATGGCTACCTTAGGAAATGTGGGACGAAGTTGTTTAATAGAACCGTTAAATGGAACGAATTGTCATAACTGGAAGTTTCGGATGGAATTAATTTTAACTGAAAAAGGAGTTCAAGGTTGTGTTGTAAAAGAAATTGATACAGAAAAGGTAGATGAAGTTAAACTTGATAATAAGGCGAAGTGTCTTTTAGTTCAGTGTGTTGATGATACCCAATTGGAGAGCTTACGGAGCAGTAAAACGGCATTTCAGATGTGGAAAGTATTAAGGGAAAAGTACGAAAAGAAAGGTTTAACGGGGCAGCTGTTCTTGAAGAAAAAATTACTGTCGATGAAACTTAAGGAAGATGAAAATTTAATTACTTTTATTGAGGAATTTGAAAATACAGTAAGACAGCTTAAAGATGCCGAAGTTGAATTAAAAGATGAAGACATAATATGCAATTTGTTGTTAAGTTTACCACCTTCGTATGAAACTGTTGTGACGGTTCTAGAAAATATTGAAAACTTAAAGTACGAAACTGTTAAATGTAAATTAATCGCTGAATATGACAAAAGACGTTTAACAAATCCAAGTGTTGTCAACAGTGTGAACACAGGTGCAGCAGCATTTTCGTCACAAGGTTCATGTTATTCGTGTGGACAAATAGGTCTTTTGAAAAGAGAATGCCCTAATGGAAGTCAATTTACTGGTCGATTTAATTCAGAGAGGGGTTTGTGTCGAAGTTCAGGAAGAACTAGAGGTTATAACAATAGGGGTTTCCAATTCCAAAGAAGTAGGGGTTTCCAGAGAAATAGACAACCTAATAGAAACTATGGAAGTCGTTGGAGAGGTCAAGATAGAAATCGTCACAGCTATAACCCAAGAAGTCATTTTGTCCAACAGCAGGATGCCGAAGAGAGTCAAACAGATAGTTTATTTGATAAAACATAAAAGTGAGTTTTTGCAAAAATTAAAAGAATATGTTAACATGGTTGAGAATAAATTTTGTCATAAGATATCGAAACTTAGATCTGATAATGCCGGGGAAAATTCTTCTAACGATTTATTAGAATTTTGTAAACAAAAGGGAATTATCTTTACTTGTCCTTATACGCCACAACAAAACGGCAAAGCTGAACGGAAAAGTAGAAGTCTAGTGGAAAGAGCCAGAGCATTATTATTTGATTCGGGTATGGAGAAGCAATTTTGGGGTGAAGCGATTTTAAACTGTAATTATGTTATGAATAGAGGTGTATCAGCAAACTTGAGTGGTGTAACTCCATCAGAGATTTGGAATAAAATAAACCAGATGTAAGTAATTTAAAAATCTTTGGATGCAATGCATATAATCATATACCGAAGGAAAATAGGACAAAGTTTGATTTTAAATCTGAAAAATGTGTGATGTTGGGATATGCACCTACCGGATATAGATTGTGGAGTATAGACAGAAAAAAATTAATAATCAGTCGAGATGTAGAATTTGATGAAAATAATTTCCATTTTAGAAAGAAAGCAGTAAGTGTAAAATAAATGATGTATTTGACGACCAAGAAGAAAATAAGGAAGAAATAATTCGAGAATTAGATGGCGAATCGGAAAATGGCAACTTCGAGATGAAAGAAAAGGACGAAGAAAATGTTGAAATAAATTATGAAAATAATAGAAGGACTAAAAGGAGTATTAGAGTTCCAAATAAATATGACGATTATGAATTGTACATGGCCTTTGATGCAATATCTTACATAGAAGAAGCTCCACAACGGGTAGAAGAATTAGATCAACGAGATGACAAGAACATGTGGCTAAAGGCAATGCATAAAGAAATTGAATCAATTGAGAAAAATAAAACGTGGGAAGAAGTGAAAATGCCTGAAAATGTAGAAATTTTAACCACAAAATGGGTGTTTGCAAAGAAACCGTTCGAAGAAAAATCACAGATAAATATAAGGCAAGGCTAGTAGCGAGAGGGTTTGCTCAAAGAAAATATTTTGATTATAATGAGGTATATTCACCAGTAGCCAAAATGTCAACGATAAGAATGATGTTATCAGTAGGTATACAACATATGTATTATTTTAAACAATTAGACGTTAAAGCGGCGTTTTTAAATGGTGATCTCAAAGAAAACATCTATATTTATCCACCAGAAGAAGTAAAATGTAAAGAAGGGTGTATTTTAAAATTAAAGAAAACCTTGTACGGTTTGAAACAGTCAAGCAAATGCTGGAATGAGAAGATAAACAAATTGTTGATAAACTTAAATTTTAGAAGGTCTGAAAGTGATTATTGTTTATACGTAAATACAACCAATGTAAACAAAATATATCTACTACTATATGTAGATGACATAATATTATCGGGACCCAATTTGACATTATTAGAAGAGTGTACAAGAAAATTTATGGAAGAGTTTGAAATTAAAGATAAAGGGAATTAAAGAATTTTTGGGATTAGAAATAGAGTATGAAAGAGAAAAGGAATTTTAAAATTGAAACAAAAATATTTAATGGGAATTTTAAAGCGTTTTAAGTTTGAGAACTGTAATCCTTGTGGCACACCCATAGACCCAAAATTAAATATAAATCCCGATGAAGGTAATAAACAAGGGGCTAAACCGATAAAACAACTAATAGGGTGTTTAATGTATTTAATGTTAGGGAGTCGTCCAGATATTTGTTTTTCAGTAAATTATTACAGTAGGTTACAAGATGTAAATCCTGAAGTAGTTTGGTTAGGTTTAAAAAGATTGTTGGGATACCTTAAAGGCACAGTAAATATAAGTCTAGAATTTAAAAGGAATGTAAATGCGTCAATAATTGATTGTTATGTAGGTTCAGATTGGGCAGGTGATACCTCAGACAGAAAATCAATTACAGGGTATGTGATAAAGATTTTCGGAAATACTGTAAACTGGGTTACCAGAAAACAAAATTGTGTAACGCTTTCAAGTTCAGAAGCAGAACTTGTAGCTTTATGTTCTGCCGTTTGTGATTGTTTGTTCGTGAAAAAGTTATTGCTTGATATGAATATTAATGTATCACATTTTAAAGTTTTTGAAGACAACCAAGGTTGTATTGCACTCATAAGAAATCCGGAAAATAATAAGAAAATTAAACATATTGACTTAAAGTATAAATTTGTATGTGACAATTTAAATCAAGGAAATATGATACTAGAATATGTTCAATCAAAGATGCAATTAGCGGATATTTTAACCAAAGGGCAACACAAACCACAGTTACATTTTAACATATTAGAGTTAGGTTTAAAGTAAGAAAATAGATAGAGTTTTGTGTTTTTGATGAATAGATTTTGTATTCTTTACTTAGTTAAATGCATTTGTAATGATTTGTGTTAACTATTTGTTAATTTGTTATGTTTTTTTTGTTTTGATTGTGTGTTATATCCTTTGAGAAAAATCATTAAGAGAGGGTGTTAAAAGTAATGATTTCTCTACATAGATGGCGCGATAGGTTAGAATATAATTAAAAAACATGTAGTATGTAGTAAAGTAGTAAAAATGGCGTATGTATAAAAAGAGGTGTTCTAGTTATAAACAATAAATCAAGTTTAGATACAAGTGTTTTTACGTCAATAAATAAAACTAAACAAGTTAAATCTGACGTCACTGTAACACCTAAATCCACGTAGGGCGATACCGGTGCAAGAAGTTGGCCGTGGAGAAAATATTGAAACCGCGGATTATTTTTGGCGAGGTGCAAAACAACACATTTATATACTTTTAAAGGAAGTAACCACTTGATTTGTAACGCGTATTGTTATAGTAAAGGATTACCATAAATGTTAGTATAATCAGCATAGAAAGCTTTTTTGCAATGAATATGATATCACTAGTGTATACAATGAACAGTAGAGGGCCAAGAATCGATTCCTGAGGAACTCCACTTTTCACAAACTTATAACAATTATAACATTAAATTTTCTGTTGGATAGGTAGTTTTTAATCCAAGCAATAGATTACCACGAATGCCGTATGACTCAAGTTTGTACTGTAATCTATGGAGCGGAACTCTGTCGAAAGTCTTGGCAAATCCGAAATATATTATATCAGTTGGCAGTTTATTATCAAGAGACAGAGACCATCAGTCGTTTACGCAAGTAAGAAGATTTGTAGTTGTGGATCTTTCTTTCACAAATCCATGTTGTTCAAGTGGTGTTTTGTAAGTAAATCAGAGAGTTTCACTAATTTTCAAAATTAAGATACAAAAATATTTTGGTCCGATTGCATTATTCATTCAAAAATTTATCTAGTGGAATATACATCCACTTTCATTTTTTTTGTAAAATATAGCAAATTTTGTTGCTATAAAGCAACAATTTGCTTTTTGCATTAAAATGCTTTGAGCTTACGCGGTTTATGCTTTTCACGGATTCATTCGATACTTTTTGTCAGTTCATCATAATTTTCCGAAAAAATGGGAAGTCCTCTTAAATTATATTTCATATAACATTCTATAAAAAAATTAAATGTATGTACTCTACCTAATTTCCGATATTATAAAATAAAGAAATACCAAGTATCATTAAAATGGTACAGGGTCGTGTTTAAGATAGTCGCGTGCTTACAATCTATTAACTTTGCAAAATACATCGATAAATGGGAATTTTTAAATAAAATAACATGTTCTATTTTCAATTAGATTAATTCTTGAACTGGTTATAAAGAAGTATGCAAATAAAACAAACTGAGTAGTTTTTCAAGTTGACTTTTGTGTTCTCATACATAAAACCGCAATAAAAGTTTAAAAATAACTAATAAGAACGGTACGACATTCTTTTCTAAGACATGTAATTTCACTCTTGCAATTAAATTAATTAATAATGACATGAAATTATTTTATGCAATCAAATACAATCAAATAAATCAATTATTAAAATAAATTTAATACCTTAGTATATTAAAGTATAGCATTAAAACACGTTTCACAATAACACATTTAAAAAATGATAAACTACCTACTACGTAATAAATGTTTCTTGAATTTAAGCGATAATTTCGTGACTCAATTTTTGATGTCAACAGATAAATTCATAAGTAGGTACATCCATACTTTGGAGAAATATGTATAAACTATGGAAAATCCTTCATATGGACGTTTTTATTTAATTACAATCGCGAGTTTCTGATTATAAGTAAGATTTTGTTTCAAAACGTCTTTTACATGCTTGCCTAAAGATGGAGTATGGGAACCCCCTCAAATTTGTCTATAATTATCGATGTACAAAAAGATGCGGTTGAATTCATGTTGACCTTTTCTTAGTGTTATGTTGATTTGCAACGATGTTCATAAGCGCAGTTTTTGTTATATATGTACTTGTGACAATATCTTTCGCTAAAGGTACTAATGTGTAGCGATTAATTTATATTTTATTAGCGTGTTTTTGACAGATTGTGGTATAGTAAATTTATCTCATGATAATTCGTTTCCATGGAGTGTCGACATTTACGAAATCAAATACACTAACGAATACCAGTTTGTTTGTTCGGGAACGTTGTTGTCTTCTAAACTGATACTTACTGGTAAGTAATGTTTATTAATTTATACAGTACCAATGTTTCATTAACATTTAGCTGCAAGTTGTTTTGATTCAAATGAAAACAATTCAAAGAGGTTTTCTATAAATAAGGGACAGAAATACAAAAATTGGAACCCACAATCAAAACTTCAAGAGGTGCATCGTTGTTTGCAATGAATATTTTCACCAATGTTATATTTTAGATTTCCATTAATAATGTTATAAAACCTCAAAAATATCTTAGCGGAAAACATGCAAACAACATTGCAATTATTAAACTTGACAATGGAAAAACAATTAATATAGAAACGGCTTGTGTTAATTGGGATAATGAGTTCGTTGATTTGTCCGAAGTATTATCGCCGCATATATTAATGACCGCGTTCTTTAATTAATATGTAATTTAGATTGATCCTGAGCAACTACAAATGGGAGCTTGGTCTATCGGAAAAAATAGTACTTATAAAATTGTGCAACCGTCTTTTCTTGAACTAGATTTATGTAAATATTATTTAAGTGGAAAACGAAAGGAGCAGTATTTGACTTACGACAAATCATGTTTGCAATTGGAAGGTTTGTAAAGATTTTCATCTCGAATTGATGTTTATTTCGTTTTTTAGATGTTAATGTTGAACCGAGTATAGGTACTGGAGTGTTCATTTTTAATGCGAACACCAATCAATGGTTCTTAATTGGAATAACGAGCGAGGTTACCCTCGGAGAATCTAGTCTTTATATTAGTTATATTAAAGTAAATACACATTTAAATTGGATCTCTAATCTAAGTTTTCTTGATTTGTAAACAAATAAATTATTATTTAAATATTTTATTTTGTGCCTTCATTTTTCCAAAATACTTGTTGATAGCTGATGATAATTATTTATTTCCTTTTAAAGTTAGTCTTCAAGGTGTCGCATTAAAGATTAATTCATAAATAAGAATGATTCTCAATATTTTGCTTCATTTTAAAGATATCGAAAAAAAATATTAGAAAAAGTAGTGAACAAAATGTGTTTGAAACCATATACCGATTTTAATGACAAAATTCACATTTTCAATTTTTTCTTATTTTAATAGAAGTCAGAAGTGTAATCTATATTAATAATTGAGTTAATTCTCCTGGTGTTCTCCTTCTATACACACCGTAGGGGTGTGCCTGACCTCAAGTTGTGATAGCTAGATTTCTTGGGCATGCCCCCGGGCCGAACGACGTCTAATAAAAAAACACTTTTCCCACTCATGTGGGTGGGGCCTGTGGGGGGCGCCTGTTTTTTAAATACGACCACCTATCGAGTGATACCTTAAAATGACGGGCTGACCAAGACGATTTCAAATATGCATAACAAAATTTTTTCAAAAAATATTTTTCAAAAATAATTGAGTTAATTCTCCTGGTGTTTTCCTACTATACACACCGTGGGGGTGTGCCTGACCTTAGTTTTTAGTTTATTGCCTTAATTTGTATTTTGAGTTAGTGTTACATTTGTGTTCAGTTCTAGTTAAGAGTGTGAGTGACCTGAGAATTCAAATGCCATTACCGCTTTAGATGAAAAAATCGAAATGCTCCTGTTGTTTGGTGATTATGCTCGTAGCAGCAGAGCAGTTGCTATACTATGATTGCTACAGAGTTTAACTTTTGAGAGATTCCCGACGTGTTATTATTAAGTTTTGAGTTTCCTGTGCGCGACTGCTCAGCATCTATGTTGCCTTCTACAGAACTACAATTTTTTTGTGCCTCAATTTGTTCAGCGATATAGTCAGCAACAGAAAAGATTCGTTTATTTAATGGTCAGATTGTAACTCTGAAACCAGTTGCTACAATTTCTGCAGTATGTTCTTCTATCCACAGTTTAATTTCTTCACTGCGACGAGCATTGAAAACAGCCATGTAAGTTTAGTCCAACTTGTTAACCGAGCGACAAGGTTTTCTCTTGCCAAATTAATGACGTCTAGGTAACGCGTGTGGCTGTCCATCTTGAACTAAAAGAATTAGACGTATACTTTATAAATTGCTACTCGTGATACTCCAGGCATCAGCTGGTCGCTTCGCGTTTTTCTTTGAAAAAAATCATCATCGGCGAAAAATACTCAACCATGCGAGATTGCCTCTACGTGGTGAATCCATATATGTGGAGATCGTTTCCAGGGGAACGAGCCAACCTATGGTAAGATCGTCCTGCGCTAATTTTTCTCTCCCGACCGGCGTACTTATAGCCGATCGGGTGCGGTTCTCTAGCAAGTGGTGAGTCACCTACTAGGGGCGCGCCGTGCATCCCCACGCGGCACAGTATCACAGATTTTTCTGTGACAGTATTTAAGATTCTAGGAAATTTTAATTTTCTACTCACATATGTCTTATGATGGTTCATCATTAGTGATAAGTTTAATGTTAAGAAATTAAATTTATCTAGCACCTACTCAAGAAATAAAAAATGGGAGAAGACGGTTTCTTTAAAATAAAGTTTTTATGTTGTAAAGCGGGCTTACGAGTATCGCTAGTATTTATAGCAGGTATTTTATCGATAATACCTCATTGATGGTAAAATCCTTTGTATGGCGCCGCCACTGCTTGACGTTCCCTCCAAAATGAAGGGTTTTATGAGAACGTTTTTTTAACTTCAGCATATTCGAACACATGTTTACATAGACTTCTCGTCATAATTTCTCATCGGGAACACGTCCTAGAAATTATGACATCAAATTTAGAAATTTTGAATAAATATGAAATCGTTTTATTTAAGTAAAATTTAATAAAATCATTAATATTTAGGGAAAAACATGTCAACACACATGACATTGATGCTGATAATAAAACAAAATTAAGAAATATTAGATGCCATAAATTATTAACCGTATAGTTCATTCGTTTGATGTATCCCGATTGTTCGTTGAATCAAGCGCACATTTGTTTGAATACAACGTACTTATATATTATTAGCTAACGTATTATTTCGAGAGTGTCGTAGTCGTTTTATATGTTTCTTATTAACTCAAGTAACTAACCAAGATAACATCAACATCGTTTGCCTGTACTAACAGTTTTGATACCAAGTTTAAGTAAATGTCAAATGATGGCATGTCATTATCATTTGTAAATAAAGGACTAAAATAAACTACGTAACCTCAATCAACAAATAAGTAAATAACAAATGGTTGGTATCAGTATCCATGTTTATGCTTTAAATTACGTTTATACAATAGAATGGTCATAGTTTCTGATTTGACTTTAGTTTTAATATTAAATCATACGCATTTGCTTGATGACTTAGGGATCATCTTTCCTGCTTCAGATAGTATCAACATTTAATAAACGTTGAACTGCTTTAAATGGAAACGTTACCATGTAACATTCTGATATTAAAGTTTCGTTTATGTAATGTTTTTATGATTTACTAAATATTATTCTACTTTATTTATTTATATGACTAGTTTCGACTAAATATATCATCGTCAGTATTTAGTGTGAAAACGTTACAAATTAAATTGACAATGACATTAAAGTAAAGATAATGGCAATAACATCCGCTCTATCATCAACAACAGCGCCACCTCTGATTAGGAGAAACAATACAATTATGGTTTGACATGCTCCATATGAGTTTTCCAACGGTGGCACCCACCAACACATTTGACAGACATTACATAAGGTGTACACTGTGCAATGTAAAAACCCACTAAGCTCTACGTATCTTTATACGGAAGTTAGGCTTTGTTTGACCTCCAATGTCAGATCAGCTGTTCCTACGCACATGCCTAATTCTAGTTTCTACTTTATTCGTTGTCAGTTGTCAAATCTGACGTTCAACGTTCAAACCAAAAATATTCCCACAAAGTAACCAAAAACCCACATATGTACAATGCTATCGCGCAGGACGTCGCGAGCTAGACAAGAATGTCTTTCTTTGAAAAGGTTTAATTCAGTCCACTTCTATGAGATTTTTCTAGATAAAGCACCTAATCAAAATATTGGTGGAATAGAAGAATTTCCTAAAAGCTTGATTTAATTAATGCTATTGTACACAATCGCCGAAGTAAATTTAAAAATATTTGGATTTGAACCTGTTTCTCCCGGTTTCGCGCCAAGACGTGCGCGATGGGGGTACGCAGGTTCACGAGCAGAATTTGAACCTATACCGACTGCTCACACATCCGGACCGAAACACTGAGAACCAGGTTAAAATCCTGTTCATAGGTAGATACAAATAATTTTAAGTTCACTTTGCCCGTAATTATAAATGGAAGCGAGCTTATAGGAAAGGCGTCATTTTCAACAAAAATAGTTTGTGAATATTAGTACCAATAATGTCAAATACCTAAAATCCGTTTACTATAAGAAGTATACAATTCATAAATATTTTACCAATGCTCATTGCGCATATACAAACTTTTAGAAGGGGCGTCGTAATCTCTTAGAGAAACTGTGTACACATTACAAAGGATGGTTCATTACAAACATTCGTAGTAGGTACTTGAGTGCCTATTAATACTTTCAATAAGGAGAAATAAACTAATGATAGATAGATATATTTATTAGTTTGTCTAAATTTAAATTTTACAAACGATTCGGTAACTAAATTAAACAAACTCCCTAAAAACTAAAATTCAAGCTCCTTCTTTAAATCCCCCACACCGAAACTTTTAATGTCATTCCACATAAAAATGTTTTCCTTTCTACTACTTCCTTATCCATTCCTCTCCTTCCCCTTTTTCTCCTAATATTACTAGTCTTTTCTCTCTTCTCTTCTGATTTCTTCACACTCTTCCATCAAATGCTGCAAGTCCTCCCATCCCTCTCCGAACATTCTGCACTTTCTTTCTCCATCCTCTAGCCAATACTTGTTTACCTTTTCTTAATTCCCACATCTAAATCTCGCTATCATCCTTTTCGTCTTTAAACTTTTGTTTCCCGTAATATATTTCGGTACTCTCTCGGTCATAATCTTTCTATATCCTTCGTTATATCTTCCTTCCCTTATTTTGTTCTTCTTTCTTGAATTTGCGGATCCTTATCCCTTCTCATTATGTCGTTTTCTATATTTGTGCCTACCACTCTTCTTCTTTCTACTTCTTCTCTGGCATATCCTACTTTTTCGTAATACAATCTTCTTTCTTCTTGTCCTAATTTTATTCTCTGTTTCTTCACTTCCTTCCAACATTCCTTTAGAATTATATTTTCCTCCCTTTTCTCTATATCTTCTTCATACCTAATTGCTATCTTTCCAGCTTGTACTCGTATCTTCTCCATTTTTATTTCTTCTCCAACTATATACGACGGTGTTTCCTTTTCTAGCCCCAACGTCCACCTCTAATACTTTTCTTGTACTTTTTCCACTTTTCCCACTTTTTCCATCCCCATACCTCCGCTCCGTACATCATAACACTCATCACTAATTCCTGGAAAAGCCATTTTCTTTTTCCATGCTAGCCCCAAACACTCTCTCTCCTATTCCCCACACTTGCCTCACAACTTTGTTACCTTTTTTTTACTACATTCGCCTTCATTCCCTTTCCTTCTATATACGTCTTCACTACTTCTATTGCTCCTCTCATCTCTTCTTCGTTACTTGCCACCACCACGAAATCGTCTGCATATGCCAGAACCTGTACTTTCTTCCTTCCTATTACCACTCCACCCCTTTGTTTTCCTTTCATTACCTCTTCCATATCGGCCATGTATAAATAAACTAATGAAACGTACACTATAAACAGACGTTACTGAACACATGTAAACCTCTCTAAAATAGGTAAAATGGACTCGTCCGATGAAAACTCGTTTCTGCACTTTGCGTACTTCTTACAGTAAATGGCCTCTAACTATTCTATTCCTGACATAATTTTAGGGTGCATAGTTTGTAACCTCCAAACGTATTAAAAATGTAGAAGTTATTATGGATCAATATTATTATTTTAGTTTAGATGAGTAATCTAGGTCGTGGTAAGTTTTCATATTAGTAGAGATGATGAAGATAGGAGTAACAACGAACCAAAAGATGTCAGATTTTTTTATTTATAGATATTTTGCATACATAGTCTGTTGCAGTTTGTTTTTAATTAACTTATTAATTAAATGGGAATATCCATATTTTTGATGAGCACTAACATTTTGTAAGGTACGGGGTAAGTGAGAGAGTTTGCTGATGAAATATGTGGAAATAATTAGTCTTGTTGTACGCTGCAAAACAAGTTTATTTTATGGATCAAAGATATCATTTATCCTACAGAGACCGGGAGCCAGCAAGAAAATCGTCATATGATTTGCCCCACGTCAAGGTTCTGGGGAAAGTTAGTCGGAAATATTTCTTCCTCAAAAATGCGAGTGTGGCGATCGTCAGGTGTTATCTTCCTCTTCGGGCGAAGTCATGAAGGTGTAAAAATACAAGTTTTTGGGAAATAGTGATTCTTATTTTAGGTCAATCAGGAGATAGCCAAAGTACGGAAACGCAATATGCCATACCGATACGGCGACGGCAAAACGTGTCACTTTCTTAACGTATGGTGGACATTTGGCCAACGTGGGGCAAATCATACGACAATTTTCTTGCTGGCTCCTGGTCTAACATTATAGGAGTCAAATAATATGTTAAATTTGAATTTTTCTCTCTTATCTGTTGTAGGCGGAGGTAAATGCATACAAATCTCCCATTCGTTGACAATGCTTTTGTCTTCAATATGAGTCAATGAAATGTCGATGTCTTTTCAATTGTTCTACAGATTTTCACTTCTAGAGATAGGTTTTTCTCGGTGAGCTGGCCTACATACATCTTGTTTTTTCTGTTCGAAATTCATAACAATCCAATCACCCACATTTGTTTTTGATAGATCAAATTGCATTTGGTCGATGAATTTAATATCTTCGCGTATCTCTTGTACTTTATGTAAACTAGAATCGCTTGAATGGCGCTGCAAATCTTAAAATTGCTTTCGTCCTTGCTCTCCTCTTCAAAACTAATGGTTTCTTTCTCCTAGCCTTCGTCTTTTGCTTCTCTATGTTACTAGCTTTCTTTTTTTAACCAACTCGTTATATTTGATGCTATTATCTCTGGTTATTTTTATTGTTTTTGTTACTTTGATTTATTTTGTAACCTTTAGTTTTCGATTACTTCAAGCTTCCGGTGGAAGTTTGATTGATTTGTTCTAAAAGCAACTATTCGAATGTTTTTTTTAGGGCTTGAAGGCGTTGAAACTTCACCCACATCTACTCTGGACGATGTGGATGGTGGATTTTCTTCTATGTTTACTCTAGACGTTGATGGTGATGACGGATGTTCGTCTTCATTTGGAGCATTAACTTTTACTGTGGTGTTTGTTGCAGGTGCTACAATTGTTATTGCTTCATCAGATACTAAGAGATGCGGCTCTATACCTGTCAGATTTTCTTTAAAATTGCACCATCGTCTATAATCTTGAGGTTCATAATTATCTATGGGTATTACAGTGTTACACAATGGATATATTCCTGCTTGCTGAAATCCATGTTTAATGATTACTGGATCTAAGTTTATTCCAAACTTTGTATATGTTGACCACGAAAATAAATTATGGAAGTTTGCACCCATAGTTCTTTCTCTACCATTTCATAAGTTCTTCTTCCCATTTGATTTTAGGGCAGAAACACACTGAGGTGATGGTTTGAAGGATGTGGCTGGTGTGCGGAAGAAGCTTCAGAATGACCGTGTTTTTCATCAATGATAAATGGATCTACCTTTCCTTTTTCTTGTTACTTCAACTATTTGTGGTTTCTTCTGGCTTAGGTTGAATGTTTTCTTAAATGTTGTAAAGTAATCGTCGCCAGGTATTCCATTTTTGAATGAATTTTGAATATGGTTTCCCTGAACAAAACGAGCTATGAGGACCAATACTTCCTTTTTGGAAAAGCCGAAGCCTTATTTTTCTTTCAGTTTTATATTTTCGGCTATTTTCTGTTCTTCCTCATAAGAAATGGTAGTGGGTCTTACCATGGTGGAGCTTTGGGAACCCATTTGACCTTTAACATGTTTAAAAAAAGTGGCTTTATAAATGTTATATAGGGTGGTCCAACGCCGAAGAAACAGAGTCAATTGCAGCCACATCTACAGGGTGATTTCATTACTATTTGAAAATAATTTAACACAAGAATCCCGACCTTTAATTATGAAGATTTAACCCAAAACACCTAGATAAAAGGTCGCTCATTACTAAGTTACAGGGTGTTTTGTTTAAAATTTAAAACGATTTGTGCTTAGTATTTTAAAATTAATTGACGTATTTATTTCATATTTGGCAGGGAGTGTAGACACTGTACACCCTACACCCTTCTAAATTATGTTAAACAAACACTTCTGTCTACTATCAGAGACGTACGACAAGGGTAAGTGACCGGTTAATCGTGCCCAAATTCTAAAAATTAAAATTTGAGTATAATTTTTCGATCCTCCAATATTTATTAAGTAAATAATGTTCTCTTTCCTCATAACGATTAAGTCAATATTTCTCGAGATATTTTAAGTTAAACATGAAGCTGTACCATTGAATTGAAAAAAAAATGAAAGCACTCCACTAGATCAAAAGAATTAATTCAGTTCAGAGCCATCTACACGAAATAAATAATATTGAAAAATTATCCATCAAATGTGACTTATCGGATTGTAATTTAAATAGAAATCAGGTTATTTGCTTTAATAATATTTTAAAATCACTTTGAATTATTTTAAAGTCAGAAGATCTACTTTATTTTTGTCAATAAATTTTAGTATCTTTATTGTTAATACGGATTAAAGTTTAATTTGCGTATTAAATGCAATCCACTGGCTCAAAACGTCGATATTAGTTATTACCGAGTTACATACCAAAATTTAAAAAATTATACAGCTTCATGTTTAACTTAAAATATCTCGAAAAATATTGACTTAATCGTTATACGGAAAGAGTACATTATTTACTTAAAAATATTGGAGAATCGAAAAATTCTACTAAAATTTCTATTCCGCCAGTGACGTAAAATTTGGAGACGATTAACCAGTCACTTACCCCTATCGTACGCCTCTGGTAGTAGACAGAAATTTTAACGTAATTTAGAAGGGTGTACAGTGTCTACACTTCCTGCCAAATATGAAATAGATACGTCAATTAGTTTTAAAATACTGAGCACAAATAGTTTTTAAATTTTTAAACAAAACACCCTGTAACTTAGTAATGAGCGAGATTTTATCTAGGTGTTTTGGGTTAAATCTTCATAATTTGAGGTCGAGATTCTAGTGTTAAATTATTTCCAAATAGTAATGAATCACCCTGTATAATTAAAAAAAAAACTCGGACCCGTCAATTTTATTTCTGAGGAGAAAATTTTTTCAATTGCATTATTAAATTGTTACTGCAATATATTTGTGTTTTTTTAAATGACAATATCCGCGAAATTATATGAGGGCCCTCTAAGGGTTTTTGTACGGTTGTTCTAGCCGAACGGCCAAAGGAAACTAGCAACATGTGGGATTTTTTGAATAGCATTTTTTGTTATACAGGGTGTTTCTAAAAGGTATGTCATAAATGTAACAGCGTAATCCTGGGACAAAAAAAGTGATTTGACAAAATTTACCTATATACAAAAACGTACTCCTGCAGAGCTACAGTTATTTAAAGTTTCATTTTGATTTTCCTATATTTGGAATATTTAAGCCAAATCTAGAGATAATCGAATAAAATTTAGCATGAGAGTTTCTCTGTAGGATGCAAATAAGCAGTAAAATTTGTACTTACCTAACTTATTATTCAAGGGTACTTAACCTAAAAGAGCATTCCATTTTGGCCAGAATTTTTTACTGGTATAAGTAGTCGAAATCTAACTTTATCACGTTGAAGTATGTTAAAAGCAAAAAAAAAAGATTCTCTTGTTAAAGGTGTGAAAAGTTAACCATTTTCGATAAAAATCCATTTGAAATTTTCTTCTGTTTTCTTTAACATTTACATGTTTAATTTAGTTGGCTTAGAAAACAGTAACTATGGAAAATAAATCTTACTTGTTAGTGAACAAAAGACTTACGGCTTGTTGTCAAATTGTTCAAACAAGGTTTTGAAAGCACTTCGTTTTAGCTACTACTTAATTTGTTGAATATCGTAGATTTAGATCATATCAATAATGAATGACAACTATACGTTTGGTGAAATGGCAGATATGCATTTAGTGTTCGGAGAATGTCGTTCCAATGCAGCTGCAGCTAGAAGAAGATATGCGGAGCAATACCTAACAGAAGACTTCCAGATCGGCGTACATTTATTGCTGTTGACAGACGTTTACGAGAACATGGTACATTGAAACCTAAGACCTCTGATTATGGAAGAAATAGGTATGTAAGGAATGTGGATCTCGAAGAAGATATTTTAAATATTGTCGAAGACAATCCACGCATTAGCACTAGAAAGGTAGCCTCTCAGTTACAAGCATCACATAGTGTAGTATGGCGAACTATTCGAGAGCAGTTACTATATCCATTCCATGTACAAATTGTTCAAGCTTTGCAACCAGCTGATCTGAATTTGAGAGCAGCTTATGGTGAATGGTTGTTGCGACAAAATCGAAGGGACAATAATTTTTTCACAAAAATACTTTTTACGGATGAAGCAATATTTACCCGTGATGGTGTGATGAATCATCATAACGAACATTTTGGGCGGAAGATAATCCGAATGTAATAAAAGAAATGCGACATCAGCATAAGTTTTCAGTAAACGTATGGGCAGGAATATTGTGCGAAAATTTAATTGGACCATTTTTTCTACCGAATCGTTTAAACGGCGAAAATTATTTAAATTTTCTTCAACAACAGCTTCCGGATTTATTAGAAGATGTTAACCTTAATACTCGGTCCCACATGTGGTTTATGCAAGATGGAGCTCCACCACATTTTAGCCGTGCAGTTAGGGAATGGCTTAGTGAAAACTTTCCAAGGCGCTGGATAGGACGAGGTGCTGATGCTCCGGTGGTGTGGCCTCCACGCTCGCCCGACTTTAATCCATTAGACTATTGTTTTTGGGGTTTCATGAAAGACGCTGTTTACAGTAATTCAATTACCAGTGAACTTCTGCTGAGGAGACGAATTCTTGAAGCAGCTAACGATTTTCGAAATCTTCCTCATATCTTTGAAAGCATTCGCTTTTCTTTAATGAAACGTGCTAGAAAATGCGTTGAAGTGGGTGGAGGACATTTTGAACATGTTTTATAATTTTTTATTATTCGTTTCTCTTTTATTGTTGTTTTTTATTTTGTAAATTTTATTTAAATCTAACTTAATAAATTCTTTAGGTTAATAGTTATTTTCTAAGCCAACTAAATTAAAAATGTAAACTTAAAAAAAACAGAAAAAACTTCAAATCGATTTTTATCGAAAATTGTTAACTTTTCATATCTTTAACAAGAGAATCTTTTTTTTTTGCTTTTAACATACTTCAACGTGATAAAGTTAGATTTCGACTACTTATACCAGTAAAAAATTCTGGCCAAAATGGAATGCTCTTTTAGGTTAAGTACCCTTGAATAATAAGTTAGGTAAGTACAAATTTTACTGCTTATTTGCATCCTACAGAGAAACTCTCATGCTAAATTTTATTCGATTATCTCTAGATTTGGCTTAAATATTCCAAATATAGGAAAATCAAAATGAAACTTTAAATAACTGTAGCTCTGCAGGAGTACGTTTTTGTATATAGGTAAATTTTGTCAAATCACTTTTTGTCCCAGGATTACGCTGTTACATTTATGACATACCTTTTAGAAACACCCTGTATATCCGATTTTTGCACAAAAAAAGTTTGATGTGACATCATTTCCGTTAAAACCAGAGGTAATACTGATATACCGACAGGCTGAAAGATATCCCCCTCAGAAATAAAATTGACGGGTCTGAGTTTTTTTTTAAATTATCGATGTGGCTGCAATTGGCTCTGTTTCGTCGTTGTTGGCCCATCCTGTAGATCTTTGATGCTCTAATGTTAATTCTTGACTTTTCACATCTTCAATGGCAGTTTTTAGAGTTTCATTGGAGTATTTAACTGGCGACTCTTTCCGAATATACGTCTGTGCCATGTCTAAATGAAACAGCTGAAATAAACTATCATGCAAAAAATATAAGTATATAAGTTAAGTTACACTTGTCCCACCTGTAATTTTTGTAATTCGTTTTCCATAAGTTTAATATGCAAAAAAATTGCATCAGAAGAATGCGGGTAGTTAGTGTGCAATAGGTTACGTCTCATTACAAAAAACCATTTTAGGCTTTAGCAGCAGAATAAGGCTGGGTTCACCATACCTCGGTTTCCACTTTCCCCTGTGTATCTTATATGAAATATTAATAATTTAAAAATTTTCAATAACAATAACTTATTTATATTGTTATTTTATATATTATTAATACAGAGAGATTAACAGTATCGAGACATCCAAATTTCTGTCGTTAAAATTCATTTTTTACGAAAAAGATTTTTTATGAAATTTTTTATCTACATATTGACGGTTATGCGGATGTAAATACCACAGATTACTAAGCGTTTGCAGATGGGAAAGCTAGCCTTTTCGGCAAAACAAAAATTTTGTGCGCATGTCGGTAGGCGCCATTTTATAAGTGGTTTTTTAATCAACCTTAAACTTTTTGAGCGATTGTGCATAATAATATTTTTTAAGAATATTAATTATGGATTATAAAATAAATAAAGGAGGAACCGTCTGCGCTTATCGCAGCTGTTCTTCTAAAACAGGTGGACCAATTTCTTTATTTAGATTTCCAAGAGATGCCATAAAGTAAGTGAATGTTTATATTTATATGTTATAATGAGTAAATCTTTTTAGAGCTGATCGATGGTTAAATGCTTGTAATAGGATTGATTTAAGAACTAAAACTGCAGAAGAATTGAATAAGAATTTTCGAATATGTGAAAAGCACTTTGAAGCAAACTGCTTTTCCAATAGTGGTGAAACTAGGAAGCGTTTATTAAACAATGCTGTGCCGACCATATTTTCATATATGATAAAGCGAAAATCTGATTGTCTTGCTGATGAACCACTTAAGAAAGCGAAATCTGTGATTCAAAATAATGATTTATCAATTACTCCTACTCAAGATTATTCTACTATAGTGTCTGTAGCAGGTATGTTTAACATAAAATCTTCCTTAATGTAACCGTTTGTCCAAACTATTTATGAATTATTTACATGAAACTGTTTTCGGAATTTAATATTTTATGATTTTTGAAGCCGTTAAGTGGAATTTCTTGTAAAATGTTGTTTTTAGAGTCAACGTATGTACACCAATGTGCTCTACCTTTAAGTTCGCCAGTTAGTACTCAAACACCTCTTGCATTGAGCTGTAATAGTCCTCGAAAGAAAAACCTGAGAAACAAAATAAATCAGTTGAAGAAGAGTTGCAAAAGAAAAAGTACGTTACAAGAAAAAGGAAGTAGCGAATGGACACTTAAAGACTTTGATCATTTGTGTGATAAGTTTTTAACAAACGATTTTGCTGAATTAGTTAAAGTGCAGGCTAGACTAAAAGATCGAAAACCTCTTGCTCGAAGATATACACAAAGATTTAAACAACTGGCTTTAACTATTTATTTTTTAGGACCTCGAGTCTACAAATTTTTGAGTAAAATGTTATGTTTACCAACCAAACGATGCTTGACAAAATGACAGAAAAAGTGATTTGTTTACCTGGCTTAACAAATTTAGCAATTTTTACTGCTTTAAAAGTAAAAATTGCTGGGATGTTAGAACAAGAAAAACATTGCTTAATATGTATTGATGAAATGAGTCTGAAAGCAAATCTTTACTATAACACGCAAAGAGACGAAATCATCGGTTATCATGATGAAGGAGAAGGAGAAAAAAAGGCACATTTTGCAAAAACTGTAATTATGGTAAAAGGATTGTATACCGAGTGGATACAACCTATAGGTTATTTCTTCGTTGAGTCGCAAATTAAACCTGACGTGTTACTTGGTATTATTCACAAATGCATTAAGGAATTATTAAACTGTGGTCTGTATGTCGATGCACTTATTACCGATATGGGATCCAATTTCATTAAATTATCACATTTGCTAAGAATAACACCGTCTAAGCCGTATTTTAATGTAGATGACAAAAGATTATATACATATTTGATACATGCCACTTGATCAAAGCAACTAGAAACAATTTAATTAATAATATATTTGCTTTCGACGATCAACGGACATCGTGGTCATACGTGAAGACTTTTTATGAAGCTGATAAAAACAAACTTATAGATGTGCACCAAAGCTAACGGATTCTCACATATTTCCAAACAACTTTGAGAGAATGAGAGTAAAACTTGCCACTCAAGTACTCAGCAATACTGTTGTAAGTGGTATGAGTACCTACTTAAGTTTGGGTGCTCTCCCTGAAGATGCAATGGCAACAATTGAAATTATTGATTGTTTTAATAAGCTTTTCGACATATTAAATTCATCGCGTTCAAATAATTCTAATATGTTTAAAGTTGTTTTCAAAGGTGCAGATTTTCAGTTGGATTTTCTCAACAAAATGTTAGAATTAATAGAAAAAATGAGAATATTAAATGGGAAAGGTGCCGACGTAACTTCAATGTCTAAATTTAAAGTTTGTTGGTTAATTACAATAAATGGAATCATCCAACTTTGGAGAATGCTACAACTAGCAGGATTCGAGTATTTAAAAACTAGAAGAGTCAATCAAGACTCTATTGAAAATTTCTTCGGAAGTATTAGACAACAAGGAGGAAATTCTGTTAATCCTACGCCTGTTCAATTTGAAAGAGCATTTAAAAAACTTTTTGCTCAGAGCTATCTTCATACAGAGCATATGAATTGTGAGATTAATTTTGACGAGCTACTGCTTGAATGGAACTCATTGGTTGTTGACGACGTTAAAGTGGATAATGAAAGAATTGATTATAATCGCGCCATCACTCTTCCAGATTATGATTATAGGCATGAGAATATTTCTACTCAAAATGCTTTCATTTATGTCTGCGGTTATCTACTGAAGAAGGCATTAAACATTCATCAATGTCCGGAATGTGTCCAATTTTCTAAACAAGTGTCCGAAGTAGATTCAAACAAACTGTTTATTTATTTTAAAGCATTTGATGCAAAGGAAAACGCTTTTGGTGGATTGAGGGTGCCCAGTTTAAAATTTGTTGAATATGTGTATCAACTAGAAAAAATATTTGTATGAAAAAGTTTGTACTGGTAAAAACATTTCGCACGTTTATTTTAACGAAATGAAGACAATATGTTGTCCACATGATTGCCCTGACTTCCCATCAGAGTATGTTTTGAAATTATTCATAAGATTAAAAATTTTCTATTCTTTAAAGTACGCTAACAGGGATGTAAAAACAAAAATAAAAATAAAAAAATGCAAAAGTAGCTATTTTAAGTCACTTGTAACATGGACTGAATAAATGTTCTTCTAGCTTATACGTTTTATATAAGTATAGTGTTGATGGTGCAGATCGCAAATTTTTGTGTGTAAATTGTAAAATAAAACTTTCGAGAAAACGATGTGTTAATCATTTAAACTTCTAAATCAAATCAATATATTATGTTCCATCGTGACTTTTAACATTATGTTAACACTTATTGCAAGGAAACTTAATTTTAAACTGGCAAATAAATGCACCTAATGTAATTTGTAAAAATTATTTGTGTATGTACTACAATTATGCACTGCCACTAATATATTATCACTAAAATTAAGCAAAATTTGATAGTAAAATCAAATATGAACATATTTTTATATTTGCTATTGTAAAATATAAGCTATTTTTACTGTAATGTAGCAAGTTATTTTCAATAGGAATAAATGAAAACAAATTGTTTAATTATTAAACTCAATTTTTCTACAAAGTTATTCCATATTTAAATTGCGCGCGCCTTGATACCACTTAAACAATGGCGGAAGGTCATTTCATTTCGACCCCACGAGATCAAAAATACCGCCGTAGCTTTCCCATCTGCAAACGCTTAGTAATCTGTGGTATTACATAATGAACATTAGGTATACAATATTATTAAAAAATGGGACTGAAGACAACAGGAAAAATGTTACCGCAGTTAACGAATGAGTAGTATTTTGTCTGCTTTTTGTGTGCGAAAATGATTCAAAAGATTGTCACTGTAATACAACTGCAAAATTTTCAGAAGACCATAATGCATGGGTATTTTTATCAACAAATTAATTTGCACGTTATGTCTGTTTTGTTTCAGGTTTAAATGGGAGGAAAACTGCCGTTATAAATGGAAGTACAACTGATTTATACATAG